>CAXKVX010001053.1:0-325093 GCA_964058865.1 Eleocharis quinqueflora
TTTGCAATTGCAAACAGCTCTTGCGCAAGCATATATATCACCTTGACCGATTCATAATTAACCAAAACAGAATTTATAATTTCCTAACAACTTTGAGCGAGATTTTCTATCAAATTTTTCAATAAATTTATAATCTATTTTGGAAGACTAAGTAGTATGTACAGACGACAGAGAATAAGTCAATATTGATATCAAAAAAGCGAAAAAAATGTTGTTGACTCAGTTTTCACCTGCATGCTGTGATCCGTTCAGTTCTAGTAACCATATTTATTGTATGGACGCTGCTATAAAGTCTCTTGTTTTTCCTCTAATAGTATCGATGAGTCAGCATTCCACTCAGATTTTTGTCACATTTGATTCTAAACCGTGTTGCTTTATGTTTGAGTGCCTTCTTAATATTACGAACGTAATGGTACTATTTCCCCTCTTGGGTACTCTTCCCTCTTTATCGCCTATACTAAGTACACTTCTCCCAAATTTTAAGCCTTCTGGTTCAGTTGATTCTTTTGAATTCATGAATTCATATCTTTGGCCTTTAACAAATAACTAATACATAATCTTTCCATTACTGCTAACTTAGAAAGAATGAAAGAATTAGAAAGCCATAAGTGATACTAACCATACCAAATAAACCTTGCTCTGATACCAACGGGGATCGCACGCGGAATCTAGATCGGCTCAAGTTCTCGGACAAATTATGTACTGGAAACTTAAGACTTAGAGAAAAATTTAAAAGCTGGAAACTTGATTGTTTTATTCAACTGGAAGAAGTAAGCTTTCAGATATCTTCTGATGTGCTTGCAACTTCATATGAGGTTACAATATATAGACTTGAGAAGGAAATCTCTATTATTGCATCGGGTGCTCATTGGGTCTCATCGTCATGCGAATAAAGAGGTTTCCACTTACTTTTGTCCATCACTTAAAAAAAAGATGCGTCGGCACACTAGACGACATCTATAAAAGAAAGAAAAGTAAAACCACTCAGAAAAATAGATGCTCCAGCACACTAAGGAGGCATCCAGAAAAGCATACTTTCTAAAAAGCTAGTGGTTATCCGTAGAACCCCACCAAGCTGGTCCTTATCTTCAATAATGGGTGCTTCTATAGCTGTAAAGTAGATTATCATGACAATTAATTAGTGCTTTGATGTTGGCATTAACAGTACCCAACACATCGCTGGCCCAGTTGTCCTTGGTTGCTATTGCTTCAAGTCTTGTCTTTTGTAGATATTTCATTGCTATGAGTATCTCTACTTGAACGCAAGCCTTATGAGCTTGATCTTTATACAGTTCTGACAACCTTGCATGCAATGCCCTGTCTTCCTCCATCGTCCGTGGGTATTGTACAAATGTGTCCTCAGTGACTTGTGAATATCTTGCCAAATTTGCATTTTGACCCCTAGAGCTTCCCATCTTTCTGCTTCAACGAAAGCCTGCTTAACCTTGCATGGTTCACTGCTTATTATTATCCTCCTGAGTCCTTCCATACCTGCAAACTAAACAAATTTATTAGATAAATGTGGTTATTTGTCTCAGCGGTCCACCACTTCCACATCAAATTCCTTTTTAATTTCTTTCTAACAGAAAAGAAATCTTTTTCATTAATTGGCACAGATTAATAACAATCTCCTCATTTGGTGCCTGAGTAACTTCATTAATCACTTCCTCAAGGCTTAATAGGAACGCATCAGTTACTTCACTGCTCCTGGTATAAACCATGTTAGCAGTTATCCTTGACAAAGCGTCAGCGAGTACATTAAGCTTCCCATGGATATGCTCGAAGTTTACTTGTACCCCTGTAACTGTTATAAAATCAACAAAATTAATCCACCTTACTCTTGATGGTTTATTTTGTGCCGATTTATTATAGAAACTAATAATGGCTTGACAATCAATGCGGAGAGTAATCTCCTGCTGATCAAGATAATGAATCTTTAATGCCTTCGTTGTTTCCATGCATGCATGTATCTCGGCGTCAATGGTTGATTTTATCACCGGGAATTTCCCACTTGCATAAGCACATACTCTTTCTGTGCCTCTTGGATCATTCTTTTGTGTTTCCACTTGCAAATTCCACCCCATCCCTCCATACATCCGTCTGTTTCGAGCACGATGTAAGTACTAGGTGGTGGTAATTCTAGATCATGCAAGTTTTGTACCAGTTCTTTGATCTTGCTGATTAACTGGTAATCTGATGTTTTGAGCCTCTTATCACCACGTGGACTGAATTTCGAGTAAAGTGGCCCAAGGAGAGTTCCCAGGTTGGGAATATAACTCCTTGCGTAGTTCAGTATGCCTAGCCATGATCTTAATCCGGCCTTTTCTTTCATCTTATCATTATCAAACTGAACTATCTTCTTGATAATATGGGGCTGTAATTTAATCTTACTGTCACCGATGACTGCCCCAAGAAATTCAATCTCCCTTACTGCAATCTTCATCTTTGTGGGAGACAGCACCAATCCCCATTTTTCGTATATTGCGAGCATCTTCTCCAGATGTTTGGCATGTTGTTCTTCAGTTTCGGAGAAAATGAGGATATCATCAATGTAAGCTGCTATGAAATCTTCAGTACTTCTGAAGCAGTTATTCATTTTTCTCTGGAAAATTGCTGGTGCGTTTTTGAGACCAAATGGCATGACTAGCCATTCATAGAGTCCTCTGGGTATCACAAATGCTGTCCAGGGTATTGATTCTGGATCCATGGCAACTTGGTGAAATCCGCTCTTCAGGTCAAATTTCGAGAAGATTTTACTATTGCCAATCTTCTTTAGGATTGTGTTGATGCCTGGTAGGTTGTATTGGTCTTTGTGCGTGTTGTCATTAAGGGTACGGTAGTTGAACACCATTCTCTCTTTACCCTTAACTTCCTTCTTGGTAATTGGGTCGATTGTTGTACCTGAATTGACCATGATAGCCATGGTTCGGTGTCTGCTTGTGCTGGGTTGGATTATTCCAATTTTCAGTAATTCTTGCACATGCCAATCGAACTGCTCCTTCATGGCTGGTGTAACATGCTTTAGTGGCTTATCTTGAATTGTAATGTCTGGGTTTATTATTTCTAGCTTGCATGTCACCTGGTTTCTCATCCAATGCTTAACAGGATTTTCGCTAATGAATCCTTGCTCCTTTAATTTGCTGAGCAAGTCTTTGAATCTGTTTTTGAACCATGGTGATTCATCACCACAGTTGTATGCAACAGCCTCTTTGACCTCAATGTACTCCAATTCTGAGAGGTCTAGTTCCTCAACTGCTGCTTGTGAGATCATTTCAGTATCAACCTTGGTAGATATTGTGGTGACATTCTTATAGAAAGTAACCATTTGACCTTCAATTCTGAGTCCACCTTGCATGGCTCTAATAAAATTGCATCAAATTAGCATTTGAACTCCTCCTTCTTTGTCCATTGGGAATGCATATGTAAACGAGATTCTGAATTTATTTTCTTCAATTGACATCTGCCCATTTTTCAACTTCAGGTTGGCTATTTGCTGAGAATTTACCCCATTAATTTGAATAGGGTATGCACTTGGTTCTAGTGCCTCTGGGGGTACAACCTCTTGGTTTATGCAACAAATTGTCGTACCAGTATCAAGAATTGCTTGAACTTTAAAATTCTTTACCCCTGGAATTTCCATCTGTAGTTCAATATTGTAGAGTCTGTTAATAACTCTTCTGCCTTTTCTAGGGTCTGGTACTACAGTGTTTATTTCATCATCTGAGAGTTTGTTGGCCATTTCTTTGATTATCAGGTTTTGGTTTGGGTTAGCCTTCTTCAGAAATGAGTTTGGAATTGGGACTTCTGGAAACTCATCGTCACTGTCTAGCTCTGTCTCCATTCCATCTCCCACCACCTTATGTTTGCCTTTTATCTCCAATTTAGCCATGTCTGTAACTAGCTCATTTTCCCATAATTGATCTTTCAATCTTGCGTTTTCGGCTAAGAGATATTGGATATAGCTTAAAAGTTCATTGATAAGCTCATCCTTGCTGTCATAAGGGCTTAGGTTTTGTGTTCTTATCATGATTTTTCTTCCCAACACAAACCTTGAACACATGGGACACACAGTCATCTTGCATTTTGTACAGTGCGCCCTCATTTTGCTGTTTGTTGTCTCTAGACAGCAATTACATATTTCGCAACCTTGTGGTATTTCTCCATTATCCTCCCATAAATGTTCACAACTTCTCATTTCAGTAGGTAGGTTTGGTTGCTTTCGCCATGATGGCGTTTCTTCTTAGAGCATAAATATTAACTCAAAAGGTGTATCTCCCAGCACCATGATAACCGTCCTTGCATTACCAACCTCACCCTCCGAAAGTGAGCATATAGCGTCACTATCCGATTCGTTTTGGTTGACATACAAGATATCCCAGTCCTCATCTAGGTCAAGGTTCTCAACTATTGCGGCTCTAGTAATTTTGCCTTCTTTCCTTTTACAGTGTCTGGCGAAGTGACCTTCTTCACCACAGATAAAACATTTGCACTTTCTCACCTTATCCGTGTTCTTTCTTTTGAATACTCTTATATGAGATTCATGTGGTTTTTCGCGATAGGTCTTTGCTTTTCTTATCCCATACTTCTTGTTTTTCTGGTAATAGTCTGGGATTGGGATTTTGCTACAAAAGGATAAATCTTTCAAACTTCTTTGTAGCGCTGCTCTCTTGCATAATTCTGCCAAATACTGATATGAAAAGTTGATTATTGGCAGTACTCCGACAGTGCTCCCTGAGTACTTCTCCATGTACGCCTTTTCTAGCTCTTTTCCGATTAGGGGGGCATCTTTCTGAAAAACTTCTCGGAGAGCTCAGGACTGATATACATGCGTCCTGACTTTGCTGCTAGGACCTTGTAGTCATTCATATAGTCGAATAGGTCTTTCATGTTATTGCACGATAATCTCTCAAGATCGTTGTATGCCTGATCTTGCTCCACTGTTGAACCCTGGTAGGGATCTTCGAGTAGGATTATCCTTCTGACTTGGGAGATGACATTCTGAGGATCATCAGCAATATTTACTAATTCTTCGTACTCGTGGGGGTACGCCATTCTCCATTGGATCCATGTCTTTTTCTCCACTTCTCCCAATAGGTTTTCGATGTATATTACCTTGCTTTTATTATCAGCCCAATTATTTTCATTAACAAGGTTCAGGGTGATTGACTCCCATCTGGAGATCACATCACTGTACTGCCCTATATCCTCAGGCAATACGAGCATAGCGCCTTGGTTTGACTGCGCTGAAGGAAGGGTAAATCTTTCATTGCTTTGTTGTGAAAACCCTCCTTTGAATTTATTAATTCTGGTTCTTATCTCTAGGACATTAAATTGTTGCTGGTTTTGTCTCAGACTCCCTGGTGGGTACATTGGGGGTCCCATCATTGGTTCTTGGGGTCTGCTTGGTCCAGTTGCGGTTGATTGGGTGGAGAGAATTGTTTCAATTTTTGAATTGAGATTTTTGAGCAACGGGTATTCCATTGCCGCTAAAATAGTTTCGGTTTTGACCTCTTTTCCACCATCCTTCTGAGAGAATGGGTTTACCCATTCGTCTTCACTGGAATCATTGTATTCATCCCAAATTGGTCCGGCATCTTCTTCAACTGACTGTTTCTCTCTTGGTAATGCTGCCAATAGTTGCAACATTTCAAACTCATCATCTTCTTCATTTTCATCATGTGACTCATGCCAATCACAGAACATCATCAAGGCTTGTTCTTCTCCTAAGACCTCCTCGTCAATTTGGCCTACTGTTACCTCTTCTGGTGGTGCAGTTGATGAATACCCACCAAATCTTACGGCTAAAGACCCGTCAGTTCTGGTCCTTATTCTTGCCGTCTGAGGATTTTGTACGGCTGGTGCTGTGGCTGGCTGTATGATCCATTGTCTACCCCTCAACTCCTCAGTTGATCTCATCTGGCCTGAAATTGCTCTAATTCCTCTGCTCGCCAAGTGTTCTGCCACTCTTTCCACATTGTATCTGAAATTAGTGTGGCTAGTATTTGATAACCTCCCTATGAGTGATCTCGAGAGTAGGAGGTTGCTTTCACCGCCTTGTCATCCATCATAGCCATGTGTTTGTAACACGACTTGTACATGGTTGTTAAAGTCATGGATGCTTAAGGTCATGTCTGGTGCTGTGTACGCTAGTTGTGTACCTCTTGTTAGATCCATCTCCATAAAACTTATTATGGCTCGATCATCAGACCATCTTGTATCTCTTAATACTACTAGGGCGTTAACCCCAGCATTTCTTCTATGAAGTGCATACAGTCTTATCATCACAAGACCAATATGCAGGTGTTGTAAACCTTCTTGCACCAGTTGGTTATAGCTCTGCTGTGATATAAATGGTAGCTCCACCTGAGCTCCATCTACCACAAGTACCCTTTCATCAGAGTAATGTTGATATACTCTGTGATTTCTTTCGGACCATCCAGCTTGGTATAGGGTTTCAGCTGGAACTTGTTGAGCTCTTCTGTATTGAGAAAGATTGAGCTCTGCTTCAGGGTTTAACTGTGATTCGAGGCTTCTTCTGTAATGCCTTCTACCTGGCATCCTTCTCTGTGCTTCATGAGCTAGGCGACTTCTCAGTCTGTAGCCCCTTATCTGGTCTTCTATTGTTGGGTTTTGGTTAGAATCTCCAAATATGCTTGGCCTGCTCACCGTCTCGGTTCTTGTTTGGCTTATTTTTGGTTTTTGACTGCGTCAAATATTTCTTTTGGGTTTTTGAACACAAAGAACTGGCCTGTTGGTTTCTTGATTCTTTTCACACTTGGTTCACCAAGGCTAAGTTTCTGTAAATCTTTCTGGAGTTTGTCTATGGATTGTGTGAGGTTTTCTGTTTCAGGAACTCTGGTTTTTGCTGCCTCTAGCCTCCTGATTGCGGATCTACAATCTTCAAGGTCTTCTTTGACTTTGACCAGTAGTTGGATTATTGTGTTGTTCTGCTTGATCAATGCTGTTGTGGCTCCTTTTATGCACTCAGATGGTTTCAGAAATCCTTGCGCAGGTTCTTCGATCGTTTCTGTTGCTTTTAGAGTTTCTTGATAAATTGAACTTCTAGCGGTATTACACCAGTCGTTCATCAAGGTTCTTCAAATTGATTGGGAATTTATTGCTCGTGGTCTTACAACACAAACTCACAAACAAAACAGAAAATAAACTTAAAAACTCTCTAAAAATAGCTTCTGACATAACTTGAACGTCAGATCTCCTCCATAAAAATCTCGTGTCTCACCACTACACTAAGTAAGACTTGACAATCTTTTACAATTGAAAGATGAATTTGAGATCAATTGAATAAGGTTGAACCGGAGAGAAGAAGCGCACCGTCCCTCAAATAATTGTCTCATTGAGTTGGATCCATCCATGATCCTTCGTTAAATTAAAAAGAAGTACAAACACTTAAAAAGAAGTACAAACACTATGATGATATATATACATGATCTTGTTATTTGGCTTTATTATAACAAAATGACACGGAACAAAAACCAATAAAAAATGTTGTTGCTCTAAAGGTGTCTAAAAGCATGCATGCTGCCAAAACATGTTTCCAATTTGGTGCAACATAAATTAAAAACAGATGGATTGATATTTATATGTATATTCCTAACTCGCCTGATACGCCAACAGAGGTCTCTATTCCGTGCCATGAAATATTGAAAATTACAAAAGTTCCTTGTTTCTATTTGATTGTAATTAATTATTATTAAATGTTAAAGGAACTGTTTTATCAATTGTCAGTTCTACCTGAGAACTACTTCCTCCAACTTTTTTTTATTCATTTTTCATAAAACTTACAACACACAAAATTAAATATGAAATTAGCCTGAATTTTTTTCTGAAAACAATCACTACTGAAACTTGAACTGTAGATCTCTTTCACGAAAACCGTATGTCTTATCATTACACTAGATATTAGATATGATTCAACTATCCTATTAACTAACTAATATTAATATTTCAGCCTCATAAATATTTACTTTTAAGACTTCAATTTTTTGTGATTCTATTTAAGGCAGTGTTTTGTTGGTACATTTAGACCATTTTCATAGAACTATGGGTCCTCATCTTTTGTGTCTATACACATCCGTAATTGAGATAACACTATGTTTATTCCTAGTTCTTTTTTATATGTAATTAAATACTTGTTAGTAAAATTTATTAAATTATGTTTTATATATGTTGTGGAATTAAAAATTCATTCATTATCGGTCCGTATTTTATCTACGTTTAGGGAGATTTGATTTTGATTTAAACATCCGTTTAATATTGTATATTGTATTGGTATAAAGCCTAATGAGATGCAAATGCGAATAGTATCCGTTTTGTTAATAACACTATATATATGTGAAGAAGGAAATTATGGTATGATGATAGACGAAATGGAAGAAGAATTGGAGTTGTGATTTGTTTTGACTTTTGACCGAGTATACATTAAACATTAATGTGTAGATTATATATATGACTTATGACTATGAGGTATTGAGGTACGCATTCTTCTAGCGAAAAGCGTACCAGAGGCGTGCAGGCTTATTCTCCAGAAAAGAATAAAATAAAATAAAACACAGCAGCAGCCAGCCAGCAGGCAACAGAGAAGACTGAGAAGTTTAGAACTTAGAAGTGAGCAGGCAATCAGGCGACAGGCAACGTTTTAATTTGAGAAGGACAATAAAGACTACTTCAATTCTTTTGCCTGATTGACTCGCCAAATGTGACATGTATATATACAGGGGCGGATTCAGGATTCTCGCCAGGGATTCAAGATAAGATTTACGGTTTTTTTTCAAGGGTTCGAAATGATGGTTATTTTTAGAAAAAAATATTTTCATGATCATTTATGCAAAAAAATTCAAATACATAGTCATTTTTGAATTTTTTTAATATATATAATAATTTTTGAAAAAAAATTTCCAAGAGAGTTTTGCACCCTGGAGCTATATGGCTCCGCCACTATATATATATATCATATATATAGATTCTAGTCAAATTCTATCTAATATAGTAGTGATAAGACACAAAATTTCATCTCTGTGAGAGTAATTTAAGGTTCAAACTCTAGCAAATATATTTTAGAGGAGTTTTTCTAATTTATTTTATGGATGTGTGTCGCCTATGAACTAAGCAATTAATAAAAAAAGATATAGACTCTATGTTCAGGTTCTTCCTTCATTCGGCCCAATCATGTTTTGTTGTTGGTTGGGCTCAAATCCATTACCGTTAGTAGTAATGGAGGCCCTTTTAATGGACCGAAGCACGAGGCCCAACAAAGAGTGATTTTAATTTTAATGGGCTGTTGTATCCATAGAAATTGATATGTGTTAATGTGTTATCTACTTATCTCCATATGTGTTAGGGGACAATTAGTAAGTTTCTCAATTTTATAAGACCCGCTAACATTTGATTAAAAGTGATACTACTAAAAATTTATAAGGTCATTATAAGAAATTAACAACCATATATCTTTCGCTGAAATTTCAATCAAAGGTAGATTATATATCTTGACGATTTATGTATATTCTAATGATACTTTACATACATTGCGATTATCCTTTTTAATTACACAAATAAGAATAGGTTGTCTTCATGTTAAGAACACAACTTGAATATTTATCCTTACCAAATTCTTCCAAATAACGTTTCTCCTTTTATAACACTAACTTCTAAAATGTCAATAAAACTTAACTAAATTCTTGAAAATAATATTTTTTTTACTTTTTTTAATAAATAAAACTAACTTCTAGAATGTCAATAAAATTAATTATAATCAAGTCAATCAGATCATCCATTTAGTATAGTAAAATTGGTCGTGGCCTTCATCATGGACACAAATGGCATGCACCCAAACTCAATTTCATTGGCTAATTGACAATTGACATATGAGCATCTTAGGCATGATTGCATGCACAAGAGAACTAAATTGCTCTCTATCCACATTATAATATATAATAAATGAATATACAACAAAAATACATCGATTGTAGGTAGAATTAATTAATTGGGAATCTGGTATCGCATAACACCTCTAAATAACCAATTGAAGAAGTCTTCTACTGTTGTACGGAGCACTTACCCTCCATTTTTGTACTGTACTGGTACTGCTTCACACGTGCTTAGTTAGTATTTTCATATATAATTTTTTCTTAATTCCCACAACACCCTTCCCATGAACTATAAATGCATGTGGTTTGCTCTCATAGCTGTTCATAGCAAACGCAAGCAATTGAGTACACAAACACAAACAATTTGCAAAGTTTCTTGAGAAAAATTAGCAAAAGATCAACATGGTCATCACCGCAAAACAGGAGGCCCTTGTTGTGAACTCATGGAACGAGATGAAGGATGATGCGCCAACTTTTGCGCTCAAATTTTTCTTGAGGTTTATTAATTTTTTTTTTCTTTCCATCTAATTTTATAATAACAATAACAATAATGATAATAATAATAATAGTACCGTAAACTACTTCCGTGCTTGCATTGATAATTTCCTCTGTCTCTGTCAATGGCAGGCTATTTGAAATTATTCCATCGGCGGCGAAGCGATTCTCCTTCCTACGAGATTCCAATTTACCCCTGGAGAAAAACCCTAAGCTCAAGGCTCATGCCATGGGGGTTTTTGTAATGGTAAAAAACTACAAACATGCCATCTTACGCTAACTGTACAATTAGCTACATTAATCAATTAATATGTCGATAAATTAACTGTATTACGTACATTTTATATATTGAAGACATGTGAAGCAGCTACTCAGATGAGGAAGACAGGAAAGGTCGACGTCGGAGCCAACACATCTGTCAAGCACTTGGCCTCGGTTCATTTCAAATCTGGCATTGCAGATGTGCATTTTGAGGTATGAAACTCATCTAAAAGAAAATTCTAACAAAAAATGACTAAAGAAGGAACTTGGATTTATCACATATGTGTTGCCCTTCCCTTTTCAAATATCAGGTGCTTAAATTTGCACTTCTGGAAACTATAAAGGAGGCGGTGCCATACCTGTGGTCTGAGGAGTTGAAGGAAGCATGGTCTGAATCATATGATCATCTTGTTTTGGCTATAAAAAATGAGATGTAACTTTGCTCACACGAGGAAAATATTTCGTGGCGAACTGGCGACATCTACTGTTTCCATTATACTGTTTGGATTAGTACTTTGATGGTTTAGTTTTCTATTAATTTGAGTTTAAGGTGTTCTTGTTTTGCTGTGGTAGTTTTTCTGTTTCGATCGAGTTATTCACGACATTTGTATTTGTATTTCTTTTGTTATTGAATAATAATGTTTGGTTTTCTGCTAATAGTAAAATTTTTGTTGGGGTCACCAAAAAAAATATACGTTCCCATAATTCATATCCCATCTAAACACGTTCACTCATTTGACCATATAAAATATGGCATCACTGACTTGAACTTCGTACAAATTAAGATCTTCATCTACAACATCATGCCTTCTGATCACATTAGCTATTTCATGAGGCTCCTGGAGTACATATCCTTTTTGCAAAATCAAACGTAACACAAGGGAGATCAGCCAAGTGTTGAATGCATCTGTTGGTTGATCAAAGATCAATGGATGTGCCCTTCAAGATAAGATATCCTGTAAAAAATCTGTTAAGTGTATGTACCAGTGTTTGTTAATCAGAAAAATTATGTGGTTTTTTAATAAGATCTGCTTTCGTTCTGCACATATCCAACGCCAGTTTCAATGCCATCGTTTCAGCCATGCAAAAAAGCATCCTCTGCCCTTGTATGAACAGCCTCATAATGAATGTCCTAGGAGGCATCAATTGGCTAAAGATTTTTTTATCACCTCTGCTCCAATATTTATTTTGCTTTTCCTCGTTTATATTTATTTGAACATGTATTTATTTGTATTTTCTTCATTTATGTGTATTTAGATATGTGTTTAATTTTGGCAAAGGACATGTGTTTTCTATTTTTCTTTTATCTTTCTGCTTTCATGAAAATGCGCTTTGTTTCATGAAAGAATGAGAAAAATTTGGATGTTATGTTTTTATGATCTATGAGTCATGAATCATAACATAATTTCACAACCTTACCTACAAAAATATATATACAAGACTTTGTACATGAAAAATAAATTATTTTATTTAAATTTGACCTTATAGGATATTTAGCTTCTATTTTACACTTTTAATGGTTTTCTTGCAATTTTAATGTTTTTTATAAAACAATATGCTTTCTTTTGTTTACGTGGGATTTTGAATTTATTTATTTATTGTTTTTTTACAAGACTTGTTTGATCTTATTTATATTTTTATTTTGAGATTTTCTTGTCATTTTATTTAATTATGTATGAAGGTTGCATTTGGTTCTTTTGAGCTTCCAGAACATATTTGAAGCATTGTTAAGTTTCAATTTCATTTGCATAATCTAATTTGTCGATTTGGGTATGGTTTGAGTTGATTTGGTACCAAACAGTCATAATTTGAGTTATATTTATTGCTTTTGTTGTCATGATTTGATTGTATTGTTAGTTGAGAGCTTAGATTTCTAATACTTATTGTTAGTGCTTGAAAGTAAGTGGTTAGATAGCTGCTAGAGATAGCTTGTTGCTATGGATGCATTTTATATTATGTACTACACTTGACAGCTGTTGTCAAGTTCATCGAAAAAAACAAAGAATATTTCCTATGCATTAGTTAGTTTTTTAATAAATGTCCAATTTCTGTATTATATACAAGTGTGCATAATAAAATAAAAAATAGAAGAATCAAGTGTAATCATTAAACATATAAAACGGTATTTAAATATACATTACAGCTACACCACTTCTCCACCTATATACAAAGGCAGGGTACTAAAACTGTAGCATGATAGACCCCCGAAATAGTAAGAATAAAGCAAACAAAACTCTTCTAGCCTCTCAAATGGAAGTAATTATAAAACCAACAAAAGAGACGTCAAATATATATATCATCTCTGTGATTTCTTTAGTATCCTAGTTCTGTTTTTCCTTCCTGCATCAGCTCTTGCCTGCTCAACAGTATGTCAAGAACAAATATTGTAATGTATTTTACACACTGTAAAACACGGGGAAATCTTAAATACATCTGATTTCCAAACAGTGTTTTTCATAAGGTAAGCACAAATGTTTTTGGGATGTTTATGATTTTGAGAGGTACACAAAAGAATGAATACCTGGATACGTTGCAAAAGTATTTCAAGTTCAATAATTATATCAGAAAAAGAGGGCCTCTTTGTTGGATTCTCATCCCAGCATCTACTCATCAAATCTGCCAAACTAGGGTTCAGTCCAGAAGGTATTTGAGGACGCAATCCCTGTTTTTTACAACAACAAAAAAATTCATTATAAAGATTATCTCAAACACCGATAACTGACTAAATTTGGAATAATTTATACTAAAGTGGATATACTGTTTTCACAGTAAGTATCCTGGGGCCATGTATTTCTTTGTGACATAACATGTGCTTCATTTTCTCAAATGAGGTAGTTCAAGAACTTGAAAGTTTTCTCATAACACCTGCACCAGGTATTGAAACACTAGACCTGACATGTCTATTTAAGTCATCACTTTGTTTATAGGTTAATCCTTGTGAACTGATAGGTATATGTTAAAAAGGCAGAACAGACCTGTCGAACACCTAATGCGGCTTGCAATGGTGTAAGATTATCATACGGCACCTGCACAATAGATTGTACAAATTTATTAATGGCAATCATGTAGAAGTTTAATTAAGCTAAAATTACATATACAATCAGGAAATGTTACACAAGATGATCGACTGTCTACCTTTGATGTGGCAAGCTCCCATAATACTATTGCAAAGCTGAATACATCTGCTTTGTGATCATAAGGCTTATGATTTATTACCTGATGGGAAGGAAGAGGAGAAGATTAATAATAAAATATATACATATATATATATATATATATTTAATAAAGATACACAAGAATGCATAAAAGAAAAGGATTCTTAGCAAATAAAACCATTTTTTATTATATTAGAAAACATAGAAATATCCAAGGGTTGTTGCTTCTGCAAATAGTAACCAACATGTTTTATGTACCTATGCAACAGCAGCTAACCACAACCAGACATCAGCTAATAAAGAGTTTATGAAAACATAGAAACATCCAGTATTTGTAGCTGTAAGCAAACATTTCTACACCAGATACACTCACAAGATAAAAAAGATTAACAAAAGTACCTCAGGAGCCATCCATCGGTATGTGCCAGTCTCAGAAGTCATGTCTCCTTGTTGGCTCTCAAACCTTGCCACTCCAAAGTCTGCCACCTTGACAGCCTACCATAATTTATTATTTTTTAAATATAAAAAATGTCAAAAATTCAAGATAGAAAATTATCCAATAAACATCAATAAACAAAGAAAGAATCAATGCATACCTGATCAGAGTCCATAAGCAAGTTGGCCGATTTCAAATCACGATGGATGATGTTTTGTCGGTGGAGGTAATCCATTCCTTTTGACACATCTATAGCTATCTTTATTACCTGAGGAAAATCCAATTTGTTGTGATCCTTGTGCAAATAGTCGTACAAGTTCCCTCCAGGCATATATTCTGAAATCAGTTAGGACACCCGATCACATCTTTCATTAAATGGAAATATGAGTGCACAAAATCATAAAATTAAGCAACAGATAGATACATATACACAGATGTGTGTCTCTGTTGATTTGGGTGTTAAAGCACTTCTGTAAACAATCCGCTATGTTATCAAAACACATGTACATTTTTTACTACAACTCTATGTTATCAAAACACATGTACATTTTTTTTATTGTAGAAAGATTCATGAAACAACATTGTTACATTTTTAGTCAAAGAAAGAGAGAGCAACAGTGACCTGTTACAATGCAGAAGTGTGGACGGTTGGTACATGCTCCATAGAAGCGAACAATATTGGCATGGACAACTTTCCTAAAGCCACAAGTGACCTATTTTGAATTAATCAATTATTGCAATTTATATAGTAGACCTATGCCATATGAGATAGATCACGGATCAGAAGAAAACTTCACCTTAAAATGGATACTTCTTGGAGAAATTCAACCTCCAATGAATTCTTCAAATGTTCAGACCGAAGAACCTTTATTGCCACTTCATGCCCATGATATGTTCCATGGAATCTAGAATGTAAAATTGATTAGCACAAACTTGATATTTTCATCAAACAAAAGAAGCACAAACAAAAAACAATGGATTTCATTTACATAAACTTGAGCAACAATATTAGTGTATATTACCTTCGAAGGACCAGGTTTATTCAGGGAAGAAAATTGTAAATGTACCAACACCTCAGGAGTTGTTTCCATGATTCTAGATTTATTTCTTTTTTGACCTTTCGCTTGTATTTCCCTTTACTTGTTCATTTACTTTTACTTGTTATTACTCTTGAAGATAGGTGTCTAGTAAGATCCCATTGCCATATGACTTCTCCATTTTCTATCTAAAAGGAGTCAGTTAATAGGCTTTTACTTTTTCATTCAAGGCTTATATAAAACCTTCTTGTGTTTGAGACCAAATTAAGTCGAAAAACTAATCGAGTCAAAAGTGTTGACCAAGAAAATCATACAGATCTCCAGAAGAACCAGAGGCAATCTTCTCCCCTATATGCAACATTCTTCGGTCAATTTCCGAGTCACCAACCATTTGTTGCAGTTCATGTAGCTTGTCTGAAGACGGTGAGTGTGATTTACCAGACAATGATGGCTGCACAAAAGTTAAATTAAGAACACCAATATTTCACACATTCCTTGAGAAACTAAAATAAAGTTATTTAATAAAAGAAAAAAAAAAGAGATGCACATTTTTTCTTAATGCTGTTTCCTTGAGTCTCCTCAGCAACTCTTCAGTCTCCTACATGTAGCGCGAGCGACAGTCAAAGAGATACCATGCACATCAGCAAAATAACTTTTCATAGTATTGTTTCTTTTAACAAATTTGTTAACCAGATTAAAATATCAATTCTAAACAATTTGAATTTTGAACCAATTCAAGTAACAAGCGAGAAAAAAGTGAACGCTGGCTTCAACTCAAACCTCAAAGACATTATAGCAGTGACAGCAGCTTTCAACCTCTCAGCAATTTGAATTTTCGAAAGGACTTTACTTTTACATTATGTCTCCACAGGCATATTGATGTATTGTGGATGAATGAGGTTCTAAAAGCAAAGTTAAGACCAAAAACCTAGCAGTTCGCACTTGCACAAAAAGATTGAGGAAGAAAGAGAGAGATTTTCTGTGGCAGCCATTGCCAAGTTTAGAGAGAGAGAGAGAGAGAGGACCTCCGTGGGCCAACCATCAACAACGAAGACATCCAAGCAATAGCCATCCAATGTAGAAAATACATGTGCTTCCCTTATGTTCAAATTCAGATCCGATAGCAAGGCAGATAGCTTAAGAATCAAATGGTCACAAAGTTGTGATTAGCAAGTCCCATTTACAAAAGAAGAAAAAAAACTTTCTTAAGAGAGAAAAATAATAAAAAAAATATGCACTTGACTAAGTAGCTTTGGCTTGTCTATGGAAGAAAATATGATCTCATGAAGAGGTATGATTTCTCCATCTTTCCTGCATTAATACAAGATTGTGTAAGATGCATAAATATGATGACTCCATACACATGAGACCATCTAAAGCCGGTACATTTAGAAGTATAGTGAGTATTTAGCATGCAAGCACAAGTATTTTGTCATGGTAGTACCATCAATGAATCTTTTGATAACTAATTTGTCATACTGCCTGATTGATCAGAGCTTATACTAATTATCTTCTTTGTATTCTAAGATAATGGATAGTCCTAAAATATATCATTACTGCTTTGATCAGTATAAGTGATAAAGAACACCTGACAAAGATAACAACTGAAACGCCAGAGTTATGTAAAAGCGTAGATGTGTTGTATCAAAATATATATATATATATATATATATATAGAATTCGGCTAACGTACTAACGTTAGCAAAATCAAAACCGTGCTAACGGATGTTTATCTCGAATTCCAAATCAAAAACGGCCGATCCAAACCGTTGAAATTGTTGTCCATACTAAAACCTACGTGAGGACCAAATTTTACATTTTTTTGAATTTTTTTACTATTTTATCCGAGACATTTAAGAATGTGTTGAAATTGTAAGTTTTTCTGAATCGTTAGATTAATTCATTTTCAATGCCTCGGATAAAATAGTAAAAAAATTCGAAAAAATATAAAATTTGGTCCCTACGTAGGTTTTAGTATGGACAACAATTTCAACGGTTTGGATCGGCCGTTTTTGATTTGGAATTCGAGATAAACATCCGTTAGCACGGTTTTGATTTTGCTAACGTTAGTACGTTAGCCGGATTCTATATATATATATATATATATATATATATATAATCAAAGGTTAGGCATTTCACTTCAAGAAGTGATATTCAGAGAAAAGGGAGGTTCGGACACAAAGTGGAACTGATCACTTTCTACAGATACAAAAGATACTAGCATTAGCAAGGCAACCTTCTAAAGCCGTGTTTGGTAGTGGGACAAAGTGGTCGGATAAGATAGTAACTATTAGGAAAAATTTTGTCCGTGCCATTCAAAACTGGAGAAATCTCAAAAATGCCACCCAGAATCGATTTCTTTCCTATTTGCCCCCCAAAATCGCTGCTGCATCCTTTTTTTGCCACTTTTTTCATAAAGGCAAAAATGCGTCTGTCATGTCTTTCTTCCCCTCCATCTGAAAAGCTTCTTGCCCTGCCATAGCTTCTTCCCCATCTCCGTCGATCCCGCCTTGTAATCCTCCTCCCTTTCTTCCTCTTCCTCCTCTAGTTCTACGCTGCTTCTCTCTTCTCCTCCTCTAGTTCTACGCTGCTTCTCTCTTCTCCTCCTCTCTTTCCCCAACCTCCATTACCTCCTCCGAAAACAACTCCAACACCACCACCACCATCCCTCCTCTCCCCGTCATTCCTCCTCCCAAGGAAGGCGAGGTGCTCGTCTACGAATACATCCCTTGCATTCGCATCTACCAGAGTGGTCTCGTTGAGTGCTACTTCGGGTCCTAGTTCATCCCGATCATCACCAACCTCGCCACTGGTGTCGGTTCGGAGGATATCGTAATGGACTCGGGAATCTTGTTTTGGAAGGGGAAGGGGAAGGGAAAAGCCAACTAGTGTCGGTACAAAAGGGGAAGAGCATACCAAGGGCAACTTTGTCTTTTTGAAAAAAAAAGTGGCAAAAAATGAGGTAGCAGTGATTTTGAGTGGCAAATATGAAAGAAATCTATAATGACTGACATTTCTAAGATTTTCCCAGGCACAGACACAATATTCCCTAACTACTATCCCTTGTGAGAATGGTGATAAACTTCTATTCCTCCACTTCATCCTCTCCCAAAATACAGTCAAGGGATTCTTCTTCCCTCCTTACGTTTCAGTCTTCATTTGCCTTTTCACTTCCATCTAAAAACCAGTAACTCTAACTACCAAATTATGTAACTTAATATTACTATAAAACAACATACTCTGAACATGTTAAAAAAATAAGATTGTCAACCTGACTGAAAGAACTTCATTGGTGCCATCCCGTCCATTAATGCCATCAGGATTATAAAAGCCCAGATTCAGGTCTTCCAGCCTAGTACAGGGCTCGAATTCACCCCTATAGTGTACAAATTAGAATGAAGTCAGCACCCAATTCTTCATCCCCCATCTTATACACACAGATCTTTGCTGGTACGAAATCTACTTACACCCTTGATTTTTAAAATTCAAATTCTAGACCTAATACTCAAGACATTCCAATTCAGCGCTAGAAGTCAAAAAGTAATATAAATATCTTACCTAGGGCTTTCTGGCCTGTCAGCATTTAGGCCTCCACTTTCAAGTGCTCCTGGACTTGAACCAACACTCTGAGATTGGTTTGGGTCGTCAACGTCATCTGGTATGTGTGGTACATACTGCTAATTGAAAAGCCAATTGGATTATTCACACCAAGTAAATTATTTTGAGTTCTCATGACTACCTTTTGTGCTGGAGGACCATGAACTGGTACAATCAGCTGTACCAGTACACTCATCAGATGTTGGAAACTGGTCTAGTGTTTCACAACATTATATATTTATGTAAAGATCCATCAGTGGAACTCTGGGAAATTTAACAACCGCTCCATACTAATCACCAACAAATTCTATCGTAATCACCAACATGATTAAAGGCTTAATAAGAGGAATAGAGAAAAAAATGGCAGTCGACAATATTCTGAGGAAGTTAGTATGGCCAAGTGTCAATAAATAAGGCTATTTTTCAAATTGTGACAACAAAAATTACCTTAAGGAAGCGTGCATGGAAAATAGGGCGTTTGTCAGGATCCTGACACTGAATTAGAATACGCCGGTGCAAAAGCACATCCTCTGCTCTATCAACATGTACATCCAATGCGTAACTATCAATAATGGAGCAAAAGATAAAAACAACAAATTAGTTGTATGCGTTACTGTTTGGGATTTGCATATATCCCCTCACTAGATTTTCATTTTATTCTCACATCTTTGACTGACAAAAGAAAAGAAAAAGGTCCAGCTAAAATCTCAAATTAGTTGATCAAAATCTTTCAAGGACAGTAGCAAATAACCAGCATGTAAGCAGATTAAGCTTTTGTAGACTCAGAAACAGCCTTAGGATCGATCGAAAAATTATGAAAAGGGAAGGATTATAATTGCTAAGATATGTTTTGTAATTGGAGAGGAGATAAGAGAAGAGAGAATGATTTTATTGTATTAATCTCAAATGTTACAATTACAGCTTATGTATTTATAGGTATCTAGTTCTATTAGTACAGCTGTATACAGCTCTTAAGAATGTTCTTGAAACTAGTCACATTAATTACATCCGTAGGATCATAACAAACTCTTCATCGAAGCGTGCAAAACGTAACGGCCTAACTGAATTAGTTCCGACTCATGGGATCGTCTGCAGCTCTCACAGTGTAGTCAATTGTGTTGCTCAATATAGTTGAGCTCATCTTACAGACCCCCCTCAAGCCAATGTAATGGGAATTACAGTGAGCTTGCTTCTGAGCAAGTTGAAACGAGGTAGAGGAAGAGGTTTCGTCATACAATCAGCCACCTGATCGGCGGAGCAAACAAATCGTACCTTCAATTTCTGAGCTTGAACTTGTTCACGAACGAGATGATAGTCAATTTCAATGTGCTTGGTGCGCGCATGAAATTGTGGATTGGATGCCAGAAAAGTGGCACCAATATTGTCACACCACAATATTGGTGTGGAGAGATTGGAGACTGTAAGCTCTTGAAGGAGATTTCGTAACCACATCACCTCTGTGCAAGCAAGTGCCAGACAGCGATATTATGCTTCTGTGCTAGAACGAGCGACAATAGGTTGTTTTTTTTAACACCAAGAGATTAAATTGTTGCCAAGATATATGCAGAAGCCAGAAGTAGAGCGACGATCGTCATGGTCACCTGCCCAATCACTGTCACTAAAAGCATGGACTTGATTGGTTGAATTTTTGGTGATTTTCAGACCATGATGCAAAGTGTCACACAAATAACGCAAAATTCGTTTTGCAGCATTCCAGTGAGGAGTGGTAGGCTGATGCATAAATTGAGACAGTTTATTCACAGCATAGCTAATGTCAGGTCGTGTCAAGGTAGCATACTGTAAAGCACCTACCACACTCCTGAATAAGGAAGGATTTTCGAATTGGGGACCATCATCTTTGGATAAAGTAGCTCCAGTTGCCATTGGGGTCAAGCAAGGTTTGGCATCTATCATGTTAACCTTTTTGAGAAGATCCAAAACATATTTGGTCTGAGTAAGGATGAGACCTTGAGGTGTAAATTGAGCTTCAATACCAAGAAAGAAATTCAGAGTACCCAGATCTTTCAAGGCAAATTGAGAACTTAACTGATTGATGCAGGATTGAACAGCTGAAGCATCACTACCAGTGATGATTATATCATCAACATAGACCATAATGAGAATTACATGATCACTGGTTTTAAGCACAAATAGAGAAGGGTCAAAGGAGGAGGATTTGAAGCCAAGGTGTAAGAGAGCAGTGTTTAATTTTTGAAACCATGCTCTGGGCGCCTACTTGAGACCATAAAGTGATTTTTTCAACAGACAGACATGATTAGGAAATGACTGATCAACAAAACCCGGTGGCTGTACCATAAACACTTGCTCTTTTAAGTCCCCATGGAGGAAAGCATTTTGTACATCTAACTGCCTGAGATGCCAATTGGAAGACAATGCCAGAGACAAAATAACCCTAATTGTGGTTGGTCTGACCATAGGGCTAAAAGTGTCAAAATAATCAACTCCTTCAACCTGATTAAAACCCTTTGCTACTAAGCGTGCTTTGTACCTATCAATTGTGCCATCTGCCTTTCTTTTCAACTTGTAAACCCATTTACAGCCAATAGCTTGATGACCAGCTGGTAATGGTACAAGGGACCAAGTACTGTTAGAAGCTAGAGCATCAATTTCAACTGCCATTGCATCTCTCTAGTGTGGAGACTGTTTGGCCTGAGAGTAACAAGTTGGTTCAGAATCAAGAGAGGCTAGATAGGCAACATAATCATTGTATATTTTAGGCCTTCTGGAGTTATCTTTGTTTCTAGTTACCATTGTGTGAGAAGGAGCTTGATCTGGAACTGACTGTGAAGAGTCAGTGAGAATGGTAGTAGTAGGTTGTGATGGAGATGAAGAAGTAGAGTCAGGAGAGGTGTGAGCAGATGATGAGATGTCAGAAGTTGGAAGTGGTGAAGCTGTAGTAGGAGGAGAAGTAAGTATTGGTAAATGAAGTTGTGAAGAAGATATTGTAGTAGTAAGAACAGTGTCAGGTGAGGAGATTGTTTTGAAAGGAAAAACTGATTCTTCAAATTGAACATGCCTTGAGATGAACATTCTGTTAGTGGGCAAATGAAGACATTTGTAGCCTTTTTGAGACAAGGCATAACCCATGAACACACAAGGTAAACTCCTGAGCTCTAATTTGCTTGAGTTGTATGGTCTGGTAAGGGGAAAGCAAAGGCATCCTAGAACTCTGAGAGAAAGTAGATCAGGATCTTTATTGAAGAGAACCTTGTATGGAATTTGGTGATTTGAAGGAAGTCTATTGATAAGATAAACCACACTTGCAAAAACCTCATCCCAATAGATATGAGGAATACCAGCATGAGACATAGTAGCTACAGCAAGTTCTAGGATGTGTCTGTGCTTCCTCTCAGCAGTACCATTCTGCTGAGGGGTATAGGGGCAACTGGTCTGATGAATGATCTGTGGGAACATGGTGGCAATAGGCTTGTACTCAGTACCACCATCACTTCTTAATGTTTTAATAGTGGTCCCTAGAATGTTCTCAACCTGTTGTTTGAACTTTGAGAAAATTGTTACAACATCACTCTTCTGTCTCATGAAGTAAATCCAAGTGAACTTGGAAAAATCATCTATGAAAGTGATATAATACTTGTAATCATTGTTTGACACAGTGGAGCATGGACCCCATACATCAGAGTGTAATAATTGCAAAGGAAAGCTTGAATTGCTAGAAGAAGGGTAAAAGGGTAATCTGTGAGCCTTGGCTTGTAAACAGTCAAAACAAGATGCTGTAGGCTCTTTATTACAAGGTAAATGATACAAGTTGACTAACTCATTGGTAACAGTAGTAGAGGGATGACAGAATCGTGCATGCCAGATGCTAGGTGAAGCTCTAACACCATGAAATGCCTGAAGAGTTGAGTGAAGAGGTAGCAGGAACAAGCCATTGGAGTTACTGATTTGGAGAGTTACTGTCTGAAGCATTGGGTCCTTAATGAAACATGAAGAAGAGGAGAAAGTAAGTGAGATGCTAAGGTTGTCTTGTAATAACCTTGATATACTAATGAGGTTAGTTGTGAAATTGGACACATATAACACATTGTTCAGTCTGATAGATAGGCCTTGTACTGTAAGAACACATGAGCCTATATGAGAAATGGATAGACCTTTACCACTGCCTGTGAGAAGTTTGTCTGGTCCAGTATACTCATAGAAGCTAGAGAGATTGACTGTTTGCACCAAAGTCAAGGAGCCAGGTGGTGTTAGGTGCAGCAGCAGTTGAAGGTTGAGGTGGCACTGACTGAGCAGCTGTGTGAGCAACTGACTGAGCATGAGAGATGACCTGAGCATTATAAGCCTGGAACCTAGGGTTAGGTTGCCATTCAGGGTCTGAATTGTATCTTCTATAACATAATTTTGCTGTATGGCCAGACTTGAAGCAGATCTGACAAGAGATTTTATTGCCATAGGGTGAATTGTTTGGTTGAGAGTTAGGAATAGGAGGTGGCCTAGATGGTGGCCTGGTAGTGGCAGTAGTGGGATTGGGAAGAAGAGGAGGTGAGATATTGTTGTTGTAGTAGTTAGGTTTTGGTTTGTAAGGTTTTTGTTGATTGTTGTTTGTGTAATAGGCTTGTGAGGGTTGAGAGAGATCATTTGTTGTGTAAAAGGCAGAAGGTACAGTTACTGGTACCTGACTTTGGAGTAGAGCTTCATGACTGACGAGTAGTCCATGAAGATCAGAAAAAGAGAAGGGATTATGGTGAGCTGCTGCGTTAACTGCCACTACAATAGGATTGTAATCTGTGCCAAGGCCTTGAACAGCTTGAATTACAAGTTCTTCATCAGAGATTGGAGCACCGACAAAGGCTAATTCATCAGCAATTCGTCTCAGATTGTTAAGATATTTAGTACACGACAGAGTGCCCTTCTGACATGCCTGAATCTGGCACCGGAGCTCTAGTCGTCTTGAGCTTGAGGTGGATGCACACTGCTTCTGAAGTGTGATCCAGAGATCAAGAGTTGATGATGCTGACACAACTTGAGCTTGTACAGAGTCAGATAATGAAGATCTGAGCCATCCAAGTAGAAGTTGATCTTGACGGCGCCAGTGAAGATAGTCTGGATTTGGTTCAAATTGACCTGTTGGAGAGTTGCGAGATGCAGGAGGAGGTGGTGATTCAATAAATTTTGAGAGATTATAACCATGGATAATGGGAAGGACTTGAGCTTGCCAGGCAAGGTAGTTAAAGGTTGTCAGTTTCATAGAAATTGGGATCGAGATGATCACAATTGGATCTGGAGTGATAGTTTGAGGAGAAGAGGTATTGGAGGTTGGTGAAGAGATTGTCGAGTTGTTGTTCGCCATTTTTGAACCTAAACTCTGATACCATATAATTGCTAAGATATGTTTTGTAATTGGAGAGGAGATAAGAGAAGAGAGAATGATTTTATTGTATTAATCTCAAATGTTACAATTACAGCTTATGTATTTATAGGTATCTAGTTCTATTAGTACAGCTGTATACAGCTCTTAAGAATGTTCTTGAAACTAGTCACATTAATTACATCCGTAGGATCATAACAAACTCTTCATCGAAGCGTGCAAAACGTAACGGCCTAACTGAATTAGTTCCGACTCATGGGATCGTCTGCAGCTCTCACAGTGTAGTCAATTGTGTTGCTCAATATAGTTGAGCTCATCTTACAAGGATATAAATATCAAATATACACCGCTACAAAGATGAAATTCAAATTCTACGAGGGCATATAAGTAAAAGTTGGTCAGAATCGGATAAAACACAAAAGAGAATTCTCCCTTCTAGGCAATCAATCAACCAATCCACCTTAAAGAGAAAACATACTATTACGTCTTTTATCCAATGATAGATATGCAATCAACAAACCTGGCGGGAAGGCGATTGAAGTGTTCGTCGAGCTGTTCCTTGAGACTGGGGTTGGAGAGCGCCTCTCTGTTGCCGCTCTCGACTAGCCTCGTGTAGATCTCGCTTCTAATTTCGTGCAAGAAGTATAAGCCGTGTAGTCCCTTGTTGTTAACTGGAGGCGAGCTCTCTCCAGTTCCCTCCTCCAATTCCTCCATATCTGTCTCTTTGTGTCTATCTAGCTCCACTGTCAAACACTTGTCTCTTTTGTTCCCTTTAGGAGAGGCATGTGATTACGAAAGCCACAGAGGGTTGAAAAGAAGAAGAGAGAAGGAGATGTGAACTCCTTCAAGGGTTCTTTATTTTTTTATTTTTATAGTAATGAGACAGAAAGAAGAGATGGTGTGAAGTAAGAAAGGGAAGGGGGTCTTTGACGGTTAAGAGGAGAATCTTCGGCTGGGAAGCTGAAGCTGGGGGTTTTAAATACCGCTGCTCTCTTGCCCAGCTAGTCTAGTCCTCGCGAGCCGCTGCTTTTAATTCAGACGTTGTGATTTCATTAGAAGATTTCATTAATTATGGAATTCATTTGTTAGTGAAATAATGTCAAATTTTTGTCATCATAATAGTGACAGCGGATGCGATTTCTAGTTCTCGCGGTCTTCTTGGACTTTTTTCTGTTTCATCCACTTATTTTTTTAGGAAAATATTTCGTTGATCTCAACTTCGATTCCATCATCGATCTCTATTGGACGCGTACAGTTGAGTTTCGACGAAAATTTGTTTTACTTATGATACATGTAGTTTTCGTTATTATGCATGTTGTTTTTATTATTGTGCATCTAATAACATGCATAACAGTCAAAATACTTATGATTTATATGTTAAGTTCATTATATTTTTTGTTCTACTTATGATTTATTATGTTTTCGTTATTATGTATGATGTTTTCGTTATTATGCATGTTAATAATTTGCATAATAACAAAAACAACATGCATAATAATTAGAACAATTTTTAAAATAAATGTAACTGTATTCGTTCAGTCTGCATCGATGAGCGTAGCGACATTCGTTTTCAGTGGAGCGTCCAATCAATTATATGCATAATAACAAAAACAACATGCATAATACAATAAACAACGTGCATTATAACAAAACAACATGCAAACTGAATTCAACTGAACATATCTTGTTGGGATTGATGGAGGGATCAACGAAAGAATCAATATATCAACTCTTTTTTTTAGACCGGTATTTGTTAGGTATTGTACATTTTTGGAAAATTAGAACACTCGATAAACAGACACAGGTATATTTCATAAATGAAAGCAACTTAATGTTTACATAATGATTGCATGTCAAAAATTCAATTAACATACTATATTTGTTGCATATGAGAGATCTCATCATCTATTTTAGAAAAAACTTCATGGCAAAAAATTTCCAATTCATTTGAATTTTTTAATAGGGTATAATTTTCCAAAGAGAGGAGACATTAGTTATGTTGATGATCTTGTCAATGGGTTTTGAAATAAATTTTATAATATTTTTTAAAAGATTACATAAATACTCTTAAGATTTACGGATTAGTTGTGTTCAAATTTCATGGAATTTAAGTTTACTTTGATAATTTTATAAAAATCATTTATAGCAGTCCATCATTAATCTTATTTGATGTAATGTCATAACAGTTAAATGGTATGAAACAGGAAATACAAACAATACAAAAGTTTAATAATACATTTTCAAGGTTTATTTATTAAAGCAAACAATCATTAATCTTTCAGCGTCTCCAGACAGACTTCAGTTGTGGTTTGGATTTTGAAAAGGATTCATTAATTAAAGCACAAACAAGATCTCCAGGCCGTACAACTGGAGATATTAGAGCTACCATTCTATTTCTAATGTGATTGGATTGCTTAATTAATTAATTAATTAAGCGTGACAACAGCAGTAAGCATTGAGTTATCTGTTACACACTTTCTAGCAAGGACTCTGTTAAACTCGCTGACAGATGGGCCCCATTGGCTTACTGCAGGGTTAGAACCAGGATGTTCGAAACAGACGATCAGGAAGGGTTAAACCGGTTGCTCTCAGAATGAAATCTTTTATTGCTTGCATAACACTGGAAAAAGTAAGAATAACATATGTAATTTTGGTTTCAAAACTTCGACAGCAATGATCATATTTTATCTGCGTTCATGTTTACATGTATTGGTAGAAATCGAGATCACTCGAGTTGACAAAGCAAAAAATTTACCTAGTAATTTGTGAGTCAGCGTTCACGTGAATGATGCGTCTGAACGCGCGTCTAGACGTAACATCACATGTGTTGGCTCAATGCAACGTTCAGATGCTTCGTTCAGACGTGAACGCATGTGTTTACTCTGAACCTGAACGCAAACAAAATAGAATCATCACCGTCAAATATTTGAAAACTTTAAATCACAATTTTAGATGTAATTTTCCATCTTTTCAGAGTTTGATAAAAAAAAAACACTTTTCCCCAGAATGTGGAAGATCTTCTTGACTTCATTTACAGTTTTTCACATATAACCCTGTAACTTCTGTAATTCTGTACATATTAAATTGATAACCCAACTAATAAAATGATGTCAAGAAGACAATTATCAAGATAGGGAAGGGAAATATGATACTCCTAATTTATTTAATATGATATTCGACTATCATGTAAAAAATTTCTAGGCATGTTCATGTTACCTTGATAGGAAAATATTGTATGAATTTCTCAATAGAGAAAAAAAAAATTCAAACAAAAAACTTTTCGCCATATGTTAATTGGCCTTAATTGCATCAACATCCCATCAATGTGACTTCATCTCTCTCCATTCAGATCGTAATATATCTTTAGTACTTGTGTATGCATGCGGCGGTGGATTCAGAGGCACAATTAAGTTCGAGCACTAAGTTTGAGATCAAATTCGGACACAAATATACTAAAACGCACTTAAATATCATTAAAAATTCATTTTTCACTATAAAAATACACTAAATTTCGCGTTTTTTGAAAATCAAACTCGGACACTTGTCCGAACTTGCCCTAAGATGAATCCGCCACTGTATGCATGCAAAAGTCAAATGACAATTTTCCATTTGTCTCGGGTGTGGTTGCAATAAAATTTAGGCTCTTAAAATTATCCTACAATAGCCTTTGATTCCCAGTGGGGAACAGGAACAAATTGCAAGTTGACTTGAAAATAAAGTGATTATTATTTTCTAGATTGAGCAGTATTTGATTAATTATTTATATTAAAAATTTAGATCTATTGATTATTTTATTGGCTAAATTGATTAAAAACAATAGGTCAGATTTGCTATTTGGAATATCTTATTTGTGAAGAGGGAAGGAAGTAGGTTGCACGTTTGTAAATGTTTAATGATTTTTATTTTTTTCCCATTCCATTGATAAAGTCCGTTGTATATTTATTTCCTTCTTTTTTTAATGCATGTCTGTCTTTGACTTTTATTTCACAATTTTTTTTATGTGACCGTCGTTAGCTATCTAATTGAATTTGCATTTATTGATGTGAGACCTTTTACTATTATACGATTTTAATATTTATTATACCACGTCAACTAAGAGATAAATTATGTGGTTGGTACTTTGAATCTACAAATCTTATGTAAGCCATGGAATATAATTAATAGAGGTCAGAAGTTTAAGTAGTGGAAGATTTATCAGAATGATTTGTATTTGTGCAGCATGAGTTTTGATATACGGTGATGGAATTTGAATATAATTTTAGAGGAGAAGGAGACCAATGCATGACAATAAAATTAATATAAATATATGAAATTCTATAAGAGCAATCTAAAAATGTCATAATTAACTTTAAAATTAAGAACTTAATTAGAGAGGTGGATCTAATTAATTAATAGAGTTATTTTAGTATATATATTGTATAAGCCATTTAATTATTAATACAAATAAAAGCTTGACAACTATCAACAGTTATATACAGGGCAGATGTAGTGTATTACAGGTGTATGCACGTGTCTACCTCTGAATTCTAGAATTCTTCATGCACTCAGTGATATTTAATATGGTGTATATCCATAGTTTGATATTGTGCCTACTATTGCTTCAGAGTGAAATATTTTCTGGCTCAAACTAAGACTGTTGATCCTCACTCGCTCTCTTAATTTGCGGATCACTATTTTCGCTAGACTCAATAACTCTGGATGGACTGTCCATCTCTCCATTCCCTCTGACCCGAATCATGAATCATCATCAACTCGAAGCCTCGAACCCATACTTGTGAGTCGTGATCGTGCGTGCCTCGTTGAACCTCCGTTGCTGGCACCTGACGAGTTCCTCAAACCCTCTCACACTCGAATGTCTCTCCTCTGCTTCGGCCTTCGTGCACCTCTTCATTTTTTTTGTGCGGTGCCATCGGGCCCAGGTTCATATCTTTTTGTCTCTGTCTATATGTGCAGGAGATAACTTGTTGTCTTTAAAATTCCAAGCATTCTTAGTTTATTCCAGCCACAATCGTTGGAGTGTTGTACTTTAATGCCAAAATTGATGCAAATTTCATATTCTACATGAGATGCGAATTTTCATTCTAATCTTATTTCAATTTTTACTCTATCATAACACTTGGATATGTACTTCAGACTTTCAGTTGTTACTATTGTACATACTTAGATGTGTGCTTCAGTTGCTTTATAAAATAGTAATGCTAAAGAAAGATGGCAAATAAACAAATTTGATTAGTACAAGCACATACAAATTGAAATATTATAAAAATAACACTACAATAAAACTCAACCAATTTAAGTACTACATGTGAAGTGATCCTTGCTCAACTCCACAAATAAGCAAATGCTACACAATTTTGTTTATCTAATCCAAAAATTTACTTTTGAGTTTTATTTCAATATGACCATATGGGTCCTAGACTTTTAGTTCAATTAACCTGAGGTTAATTCAATGACATGTCTCTAATTCATTTTTGTTTGATTATTAGCTGATATTTTTATTTTGAACTTTGTTAGTTGTTATTTTACTACGTCGGTGTGAGAAATATGCTGAATTGAATGAAGGTACAAAACATTTTGTCAAAAAATAAAAATAAAAGATTAGAGTATGTCGGCTCGATTTATAATCACCAATTTGATTTAATTTTGTAGGTATGATTATATTTTGTTTATATTAAATTTTTTAATATGTAAATCATACTCTTTAATTACTATGTTATTTAATATTTTGACAAACATAAAATTATTCTATATATTATGAATTCCATTCTAACAATAACATATAATCATAATTTCCAATGCATGGAAACCCACGCATTTTGTGGACACAATTAAGTAACTTTTTACATCCTGAAGTTCCTTAGCAACTGGCGTTAAAATAATAAAAATAAAGACATAAAATCAATGATAACGTAGGCAACTAACTCGCAATCTGATTATGTACATATATCTGTATGATCTATTTTATTTGATATGTATGATCTATTTTATTTTATTTTAATGGAGGCAACTAATTAAAGAATCATTTTCATTCCGTCAAGAAAAGGTTAATGAACTAATCAGCACTTACTTCGATTGGCATGGAGAGAAATATCTCTTGGTGCAAATTGCAATAGAGAGAGAATCAACTAATTAACCAAGCTGTCATTAATTGTGACAGAAGCCGACCAATCAGAGATCGAGGTTTAGGTTGAGAATTTGAGATAAGCACAAAGCTAGCTTTATCACTATGCATTAATTAAACCATCTCATTCCTCGAATACTAAAAAATAATTGAAAGGAAAGGTATGTAGTGTGAATTCGCATCTCCTTAAATAATGGAAGTTGATTGATTTCTAAATCTCAACGCTGTCACAACGTTTTCAGTTGCTCGTACTATGCATATTATTTTAATCTTGCTCTTATTATTATTATTGTTATTATTATTTACTATATTGCATGACGTGTCTACAATACATGCATTCGTAATCCTTTTTCTTATGATCAAATAAGTGTAAATTGTACACAAATTCAAACAAATATAAGTATTGTTCATACTTAAGCATCAGATTTTGTGCATGTAGATTATACACTATATGATTTGGTAGGATTAAATCTAATTTTATCTTTTAATAAATAAATTACCAACAATTAAGCATCTTCAACTTCTAAACTCATTAATCAGTCCGTGTTTGAATCAATGAATCTCAACCGAGCTACACGCACTGGATTTCTTCAACTTCAAGCTCAGTATTTGAACCCTCCTAAATTGAATACTTTCTAAGGCAAAATGGAGGTCCATATGCACCAAAACAAAATAACATGACAAGACTTGGTTTATATCCAACTAATTAATGTTACACTTGCTACGGCATCTTTTCAAGAGGCATTGAGCTCAAATCATGGTGAACACAAATACACAATACGACAAGAGTGTTGCAAGTCTTTTTCATCTCTAAAAGAGAAATAGAAAAGTGTTATATTTGGTTGGGAACTTTTCAGTGCAATTGACAGAACAGTTAATTTGGGTCCCAAGTTTGACAATCTGCACCCGGTATGACTGTGCAAGCATGACATATAAAATGTATTTATTTAGAACTTGTTTATTGATTCTGCAAAATTAACGGTTTGCATGGTAAGATTTGATGTTTTAGATGTTCTTTCACATCAAATGCAAGTATTGCGCGTTTAAAAGCTTACAGAACTCTACTAAATAGAAGTATCTTGTGATCAGAAATAATATCATTTGTTTATTGTTTTTATAACGAAGGAAAACCAAGAACACGAAATAAGAACTAAAGCTTAGTGAGATTTCCCATTAGGGGAGTTTGTGACTTTTGAATTTTGCAACCACCATACTATATTAAGTATCAAACAAAAGTGTTGATTTGATTGGCTTCACAAGTCAAGTGCTAACACTCTAAACTTCAAATTACCCAAATTTGGTAGTAGATCGACCATGCAATAATTGTTAAGAAGAAAAATGGTACCTCCATAAGACCGTAACAATTCATGTCTTACTTCTTTGCAGAACATACTAGTAAAAATTTAGAAATATAAGGTGACAGGTTCACCAAAGAATTTGAATCAACCAGGCAACAAAAAAATTGAAAATAAATAAGAACTAAGCCCATCAAACAACCCGCCCAAGATTTTATGCTCTGATGAAGCACAGAAAATTAGAACATAATCAGAAAGGTCACATTCAAAGCTTCAGAAAATACAACAGAATAGTATGTGCACATACATTAAAAAAGAAGTAAAACATACATACCATTATCATGTGTAGACCAATACAGCACAAGTACATTATACATACCAATAATAAGCTTTCAATTAAAAGAGGCAACTGAAATATGGTAAATAAATTCTAGTGTTGCATCATCTGGTCGTCATGATCCCTTTGATACTACGAATAAGGATCTCCGTGTACTTGCCTTTAAAATTCAATAAGCTACAAGTGTAGATTCCTGCAAAGGATGAAAATATTATTGATTAACTTAAGTGTTTATGAAAATGGCTACTACTGAACTGATGAGATGAGCATTAGTCACTATCAAATATTGACATCATCTGTAGACATTTGCATATTATTAGTAGGAACCAATAGCTTATAAAAGAGTGTACAAGTTGAGTTAAAATATATATCCCCAAAAAAAATACAAAATTAAGGAGAAGCACTAGCCTCTCAAATCTCGATGTATTTGACTTTTTCCACTGACATGAGAATTAAATACATAATCTTACCTAATACAAATTACACAGTAAATGACACATTGTATTTATTATCAAAATGCACCTTCCACGAATATTAAAACTGTTTGTAACTTGCGATAGGTAAACACATAATAAAATGACAAAATATAAACAAACCAGAGAAAGTAGAAGTCAAATGAAACAACTGGCAAAGCAACAATTGTAAGATTCTCATGCTGGAAAAATATGCTTTAGAAATATTGCCGTCCTGTTTTTCTAAATTGTATTATGGAGTTCGTTTCTTCTCCCTATTTTACTCTTTTAACATTTCTTAGTTCTTGCATCAATATCAGATTCTTACTGACTATTGGCAAGTGCCCTAGACATTTAATTTTGAAAAATCACTTCCTCTAGCAATTAGTTTCTCAAAAGAAGTGGGTAATACAACTGTAAAAAGTGGATTAAATATAATGAAGATTATATGGTGGATCCTTCATTGTGAAGGAAAAGTTTATGCGACCTGTAAATATTCGACTTTAAAGTACAAATAATTGTCAAAAAAGGAATTAAAAATATATAGAACTTACTAAATAACTCTGTGCCTAGATAGTGACAGCAATTTTGTCCATAACTTGCCGCCAAACACTCCCACAAGTAGAGGTCAAATTAAATACAAACTTTTGACATAAGATCAATCCAGAGAGAAATTTCCATGGCCAAGGGACATAAAGCTCCCATGGGATCAAGTCAAAACCAAATTGATAAACAAAGCATATTCCTTGCTCTTCTACATAAGTAATAACCTCAATATAAACGACAAAGTTCCTTAAATTAAAACAATTAGGTCATCATGACGCCGACATTCATACGTGTGATTCATTGGAATATATGAACTTTTACCTCTTTTTCTTCTAGAAATCAAATAACAAAAGGAGGTTCAATGTATTGAATAGATATTCTCATTTTTTTTATTCAGCATTCGGGTTTATGAGTTGAACCAGATTGTTATATGAGTGAAACAAAACAGCTTATGAATTTGCACTTTTGTAGTAAGAAGAAAAAATCCATTTCTTCTTACTGGGAGCAAGAAAAAGGCTGAGAAAAATTCTATTTTATTTCATAACACGCAATCTCTTCCACTCGATCCCCGGCCACATATCTTTACGGATATGGAATGGGAAATCTTTCTCAGTCTGGGGATTAATGATTTTTTTTTCTTCCTTTTTAATAGCCCATAGTTTCTACAGAACCTCAGCCAAAACTTACAGAAAATTCAACAAAAATACAAACAAAAACTCCCAAAATCTGAAACATGTAGCAACAGAATTCTTTATGTGAAGTATTTGCAGGTATGGAAAAATATGTAGGAACATCACATATTTCCACACTGATATGCAATCCGAGACCAGCATATCAGTTTATTTGTCATTACATCGTTATAATCTGAAACTCAACTTTTATTTCCTTATTTAACTTGAGTACTATGATACTACACAAAATGCAAATTGAAAATGCAAATAGTTAGATTAAGATCACTTACTAGTTTTACATGTCATTTATCTGTAGATGCACATATCCCATATTCTTAAACATTGAAAAGAATTCATGTTCAATTGCAGGTTCAGAATTCCCTTAAGATACAACATCACGTTTTAAATTTGTAAACTCAGGAGCACCCTATCCCCTCTAATCCCCAAAAAAACTTTAAAAAATGAAAAGTTCCACTCAAATTAGTATTTGGGAATAACTTTTGTTGTATCCGATGAAATATCAATTCATCTTATTTCCATTAAAAGTATCAGCCTTTCTTAGAACTCTTTATTTCTTGCAGGATAGAGGAAAGAAAGAGTATACTCTAGTCCTTCATTGCAATCAATAACGACGATTATTTATGTATTTCTTAAAAGGTTTTGGCAAACAAATCCTGCGACAGTAGTTATTTTCCAAATTTGTAATTTGAAAAATAGCAGCTCCTTCATCGTACAATAGCTCAGCTCAATCTAAGCTGACTCAATTTTTGTTTGCTAAATCAGCAGAGCCAGAGCTTACCAAGGTCAGCTACCCAAAGAAAGAGACCAAAATGGGTGTCCAGCTTTTTGGGCGGGTCTTGAGAGTAACCAACTTGGATCAGTTCTGGAAAATTGCTTTCAATGAATGTGCCAAAGATTATTCTTATTTTACCCAATGCAAATGAATTGAATATCCATATATTTAGGATCTAAGACAAAAACTAGACAACAGAATTGCCTAGTCAAAAGGAAAGAAGAATATAAAGTACACAGACAGGAAGGAAGAATATTATGTACACAGACAGGAAGGAAGAATATTAAGTACACAGACATTGACTGCACAAATCAAATAGATTCAAAGGAAATAGTACCTACATTTGGGGCCAATCGTAAAAGAAGCGTTGTAATAGGCTTGGTGAGCCAATCGTAAAATCCAGCCATTCTCATGGAAACGTAACCCAATGGAATTCATTACTCCAATCGGGATACATCTCTAGCCTAACCCAACTTCTTGTTGTTGTAAAGATAAAAATACTATATTCACAAACTTAACACTTATTTATTTTATAATTTTTGGACAGTTGAGCCTATACTTTTCTCAAGAACAAAAGCTAAAGTACAATAGATCTTTGCATCGAATTTTTTTTAATAATAATAGAATTGAAAAGGGGCCATTTTGACCAGCATCAACTAGTTTTATGAACCAATTTGAAATGTAGAAGTTCCCGGACAAGTAAACAAGCAGTGTTCTAAACTCAATATCATAATTTAAAAAAGTATTTGAATGCCACAAGATTTTAGTGCCACAAGATTTTAGTGCCACAAATTCATCCATTTAACTGTATTTCAAATTTCAAATCAAAATTTGAATCCAAATTATTGATCTCGGTCATTTCCATAAGAGATGCATACACATAATATTTTGTTAATTTTTTAGTTCATTTTGCAAAGATCAAGGGTCCAAAAACTGAATGTATTAAAATAAATCAATCATAGTTAATTAGATCCATTCATCTTTTTACAACTTAAGCTTCCATATAATGAACTCAAAATATTATAAATTTACATGTATGCATCTCTCATCAAAATAAAAAAGATCAGCAGTTTGGGTTTAAAATTTAAAACATAATTGAAAGATGAGTTTCTGGCATTTTTGTGGCATCAAATACTTGTGGTATTGGAACCTTTATATATTTAAAAAAAAATAATAACTCAACTAAACAAAATTTGTCAAGGGGTTAGTACTACCAGACTAACTTTAGACCCCTTATCAATGCTGATGCTGACGACGCTGTTAACGAAATAATGGATTTCTCAAATTGGGTGCCAAGTACCAGCAATGATCATTGCAATTACAAAGTAGCAATCCATGATTAAAAATATACAATATTAAGACAACTACACAAACAGCAAATGTAACCAAACAGCAATATACTAATTGATAATTATGACCAATAAGGGCAAGAAAAGTCTCTTATTTACCTTCAAACAATACTCAAGGCGTGGCAGTGAACCCAGCATCGAAGACAATCCCCCGATATACTCCTTCATTGTAGCCTGGTACACCTTCAACCCAAGTCCATTTCCCTCCTGTACCGCCATCTTTACATTCTTCCCACATCGCAATCTTGCCCCTTACCCGCTTGCCAGAGAACCAAACCCTACCTTCCCCACCAAATACCTTCACCTTGTTGTTCCCCACTGGGACTACACCAGGCCCTGCATTTGGATCACGAATCTCGCCAATACCAGTAAAGCACCTGTTTTTAATCCATATTAGTTCCACAATCATAGACATCATAGTTTGCATAACTACAATAACTTGGAGTTGCATGAAATAATGTGGTAAAAATAATACTGCAACAGTATGATTAACTAGTGTTATATGTTACCTGGATAATTGGAACTAACACATTCAGATAAGAGCAAATCCATGTATACTTTCCACATAAATATAATACAATTGCAAAACCAACAATCGATTAGTAGTTCTATACCTGTACATTTCAGGGGACATTCTCCCGGCCTCATCCCACTCCATCCTCTCCAGATCCAACCGCAAAATCAGCACCGTTGAACATGGAGCATCCACAGCAAAGGATGATCTCAGACCTCCAATCATCAGCAATCTCCTCCCGCCGCTCCCAGGCAAAAGCCTCGGCCTTTTCAAGATCTCAAACACATCACCCCACATGTGCCTCTCGACTGGGGCCCAGCCACCTTGCCTGGGTCCAAACCCTAACCCTAGCCCAGCTAACGGGCAAGAGAAGAGCTTCCATTGACTCCGCCAAGCTGATCCAACATCACACAGTGTGAAAAGAGTCTCGTTGATGAGAACTGGGCTGCGCGGTTTTGTGGGGAGAGAGAGCGCGTGCTTCATCCACTGAGATTCATTTTGGAGAGGGGAAAAGCACATCACGGCCAGCTCAGATATCACTAGGAGAGTGCCGCGTGGGCCAGCAAGGACGGTGCCGTGGCGAGACCAGGCTGAGCCGAGTGGGGGCAAGAGGCGGTAGGAGTGAGACAATGGGTTGCAGACAGCGAGTGATTTGGTGCTGGGAGGGTTGGGATCGAGCCAGAGGTAGAGGAGGGAAGGGGAGGATGAGACAGGAGAGAAGGAGGTGACCTGGAAGGGAAGGAAGGGGAGGGGGAGGAGCATCCAGCGGCCAGTGGAGGGATCGAAGGCATGGAGAGAGGGAGGGGAGGAAGGGCTGGGGGTGGGGCGGGGGTGGCGGAGGAGGAGGAGGCCGAGCGTCGGGAGGAGGGAGAGGAAGGAAGGGGCGGAGAGGGACTCGCGCAGGCTGCGAGAGACCACGCGACAGGAGACAGCGTCGCGCAAGGGGAGGCGGAGGACGATGTTGTGGAGAGCGTCCGATGGGAGGTAGTTGATCGGAGATAAGTCGAAGGAGGAGGCGTAGTCGTTGGGGTCCTCGTCGGAGACCGGCGAAAGGTCGCAGGAGGAGGAGGAGGAGGGAGATGGCATCTCCCAGTCTTCGGTTCGGTGGGGAGGGGGGAGAAGAGAGGAGAGAGAAAGAGAAAAAGGAAGGTGGGTTGGACCCGTTCTATACTTGGGTTTGGTCGGGTGACAGTCGACACTGATGTGTGGGTCCCATATGTGGAAGGATGTCATGCTGGGTCCACAGATTCCTTTGAGGTATAAAAAACTAGATTTATTTTTTTGACTTTGAAAATATGAGCACTGCTCTGCTATTGAACTCTTTACAGTGTCCCCCGGGCTGCGGGGGTGTACAGTACTTAGAGGTGGCAAGTCGGGTCGGTCGGGCGGGTTCAGGTCGGGTCGGGTTAGTTTGACCGTTTATAAAAGTCGGGTTGGAATCGGGTCGGGTGAGGTCGGGTCGGGTTTCGGGTCGGGTTGCATCGACAACTTTCGGGTCATGGGTCGGGTCGGGCGAGGTCGGGTCGGGTTGTGTCGATCTTTTTCGGGTGATGGGTCGGGTTGTGTCGATCTTTTTCGGGTGATGGGTCGGGTCGGGCGAGATCGGGTCGGGTTTCAGGTCGGGCTGCATCGACAACTTTCGGGTCTTGGGTCGGGTCGGGTGAGACCGGGTCGGGTTCGGGTCGGGTTGCACCGACAACTTTCAAGTATTATTTTGAGTTTTAAGTTCAATCGGACAAGATCGAATCGCGTTATTGAATTGTACAAGTAAATTTTGACTTTCTCTGATATTAATTTGTTAGTAAAATTAGATTATGATGTTGGCAAGATAGGATTAGATCAATTTACAAGTTGTATCAGGTCAAGTCGGGTCGGGTCGGGTCGGGTTCGGGTCATCATGTGTCGCTCCATCTCGGGTTACGGGTCGTCTCGGGTCGGGTCGGGTCGGGCTTGGGTCCTCATGTGTCGTGCCATCTCGGGTTACGGGTCGTCTCGGGTCGGGTCGGGTCGGGCTCAGGTCGCTCATGTGTCGCTTCGTCTCGGGTTACGGATCATCCCGGGTCGGGTCGGGTCGGGTTCGGGTAGTTTGACTTTATTAAAATATCGGGTCGGGTCGGGTTCAGGTCGGGTCGGGTCGGGCGGGTTTGTCGGGTCGGGTCGGGTTCTGCCACCTCTAACAGTACTACATATAGCTGAATAACGGTCGGATTTATAAATTTGAGGGAAGATTATTTGATAATAATAATTTTATATTTTAATATTCTTAATACTTCAAAAATAATGCATAAATTTACAATAAAAATTGGTAGTCATGTCCGATTTTAATGTATTTTTAGTTATTTTTGAAGTGAAAACGGATTTTTAATTGATATTTTAGAGAGTTTTAGTGTGTTTGTGTTCGAACTCGATCTAAACTTTTGTGTTCGTATTTAGTTGTATTTGATCTTAATTGAGCTCTGAATCTGTCTATGTTGACTTGTATATGACATACTGACATAAGAATTGAAGCCTATTAAATCAGTTTTTATACCTAAAGCACAAAGTTGGTAGATCGGCTAAGAGTTGAAACTTGATTAGACTGCTTAGTCTTTGTTCCTTTCAATTTAAAACACGAAAGTCTCTACTCTCTATCGAGAAATTCGTATATGCTTGTTAGGAATTTGAGTATCAGGGAGCAATCACACAACAAGAAAGAAGAAAATTAAGAAACAAAATTGAACACACAGATATACGTGAAAAACTCTCTAGGGGAAGAAAACCCACGGCCGCCGCCAAAACAATGCTTCGTAACCTCAGACACACTCGCAAGAGGCTATCACCTCCTGCCACCCCCCGCATACTCCTAAAATCAGGCCCACATACATAACAATGCTACTATTGCATGTTTGTACAATAAATATGGCACAATACGAACCATCGGATTGTATCACGAACAAATTTTGACTGAGTGGACAGTATTTCTAGTGAGGGGCGGACACTTTATATTTTTGCTTTACTACAACGGATGCGGAGTCCTCTATCAAGCCGGTACCATCAATTTCCCTGTCAATTTTAATAAAAAAATATGAATTAAAATAAAAGTAAATTTATTTTCATGTTTTACAAATATGTCTTTCTTTATTATAAATATACATTAAAAATGTTGTGAATGCTGAAAGTATTGTTGAATTCGGTGGTCTCTATAAAGGCTTTTCTTATTATAATGGAAATGTTGTCGTGCATCAACCAAACACTTCAATGATCTTTCATGCGATGATTCATACTAAGACTCTTTTTTCCCTCCTTTTCTTCCTTTTTCTACATTAAATAAGTTAGACAATTGGGTACCAAATTCTTTTTATTTTTTTATATTAAAGAATCTCTTTATATTAGAGACAATTCGTTACAAAGTTACATACTGATTCTTAATAATTAATAGGCATTTTTAGAATTTTTTGGTTTCTCAAGTAAGCACTTTGTATTGAGAGTTCACAACTAATGATATAGACATATGTAATTAAATAACAAATTGGGACATTTTACATATCTGACATTTATATATCTGTTTTTTTTATTTGTTACTAAAATAATATATGAAATAGTTATCCAAAACCCAAAATATTTTCATATTCATTTATTGTTTTCCACTCATTTTCAGGATTGCACTTGTATTTCAGTAATCTTTTGGTTATATTTATGTTTTATTTTGATTATTAAATTTTAAAGCATAGATTTATTATATATTTTCTCGATTTGAAAACCACAAAGGGCCCACAATTCAGGATTATTTTATGATTGAATATGTTGCAATTTCATAATTTACATAGATGAATTACCATGCTACAGGAAGAGGATGAAAGCCTTGAAAAATGAGCGATTGAGATGGATGCGAGCAAGAAGGCGATAGCTCGATCGGACGGCTTAAATCATCTCCGAAATTTTGAAGAAAAATATGAGCCGTTATAGTTTCTGTTCAGATTAATCTGAATTGTCGATTAAAGATCAATGATCTCTCTGAATAATATCAGTGATGATCGAGCATTGATATTTAATTCGACAGTTCAGATTAGCTGCGCACAGAGTAAATACAAAAAACTGCATGCACGCGTGCGCCCGATTTGTGAGTCCCGTTGTACTCGCTCATGGATCCACTTCAAATTATTTATGTACAATAATTTATTATGTTATGTTTTAAATGCATATCGAAACATTTATTTTCTTTAAAAAAACATGTAATGAACCTCTATAGAAAGTAATAATCTAAATTCGAGAATAATTGGTGTATTGCAAGTGGTTGAATTTAGTTGAGAAGATTTCATACTTATCTAAAGTTCAATGTTCTGAAAATAGTTCATAGAGAGCAAGCAAAAGAACTATTACAAAAGGAACTCTAATTTGTTTTCATTTCTCATTGCATATCCATTATTTTTACTAAATTGTATTTAGAACCAAGACAATATAAAATAGAAATAAATAAAAAAACATAAAATTGTTTTCCATCAAAGCTCATTGTTTTCTATTTAGTTTAATTTCTGATCAGTGGGATACCGGGAGAAATTCACATCCGGTGAAATACTGTGTTGTGGTGAATAGTGGCTTAATGATTTACACGGGTCTAATGTGATTCATTGAATTACTATTTTATTTTACATGAGAAGCAGATTTTCTGTCGTGCGGTAGGAATGAGCGGAAATACTGTGTTGTGGTGAATAGTGGCTTAATGATTTACACGGGTCTAATGTGATTCATTGAATTACTATTTTATTTTACATGAGAAGCAGATCTTCTGTCGTGCAATAGGAATGAGCGGTTCAGATTTTTTGCGCTGTAAACTACGGGCGATTCAGATGAGTCTGATATTATAAAGTTTAACCAGCACAATTCTCAACACAAATTAAGGTCGAAATTTGTTGCACAGCAATATATACAGTATTTTTGCTGTGACACAGAAGAAAATATGAATTCTGTTCTTTTTTTTTTTTGAAAGGTAGAAACTGCCCGTAGGCTTTCATAGAATTTGATTCATCACATTACATTCAGCATATATTCTACCCAAATTAGCCAGTTCGTGGGCTAGCATGTTCCTATTCCTGTGTACTTTCGTACATTTAAATCCCAGCCTATCCCTAAAGACTTGGTACATTTGCATAACCATGACATAAACCTGCCATTCCATGTCCAACGATGGGTCTTTAGCATTCATGAGTATCACCAATTCATTACAATCTGATAAAAAGACACAGTTTGAGATCTCCCTTTGTTGCACCACTCGAAGGGCATCCGAGAGCGCCAAGCATTCAGCATGTAGTGGTGAGAAAGAGGATTCTCCCCTGTAGCCATATTGTATCAATTGTTCCCCTTTAAATAACGCATAACTTGCCCCGCCATTTCCCGGGTGTTGGTATGAGCCATCGACATAGCATGAGTATTCCTCTATGGCACTATCTGTGTGACCGGCCACGTCAGGGGGAGCAGAGGAGTCGTACCGCACGGGTATGAGGTTGAGGTATCGGGCTTGTGTGCATAAGTTCGTCGAATCGGCCAGAATGGATCTCACCGAGGGTGTTACCTGCTCAAAGACAAATTTGCAGCGCGCTTTCCATATTTGCCACATTATTGAGAAAAACAGTATCAGCTGTTCATCTTGAAGGCTATCCATAACTGTGGCAATGACTTGAGGCACATCCCCAGTCAAAGAATCGGATCGCAGCCCCAAAGAGGATGCCAGCCATACTTGCCTAGGTGCAGTGCATGAGAACAACATGTGCCTTAGATCTTCATCACCTAAAGTACATACCTTGCACTTCGGTGCCTGTACCATACGCCGGGTATACAGGAAGCTCATGGTCGGTACGGCGTTGTGGATGACCTTCCAAACGAAAATCTTGATTCGTGGGAGTAGAGCTGCCATTGAATGTAGTCTCTGCCAATGTTCTTTCTGGAGAGTTGGATGCGCGAGTAGCATCTGTGTTAGAGGGAAAGATATCATCTGGTACACCTTTTTGAGCGAAAAAATACCATTTCTCCCATACGTGAACATCAGTCTGTCTGGCACATCCGAGGTGAGGGGCTGGTCTGGGTGAGTAGCTATGATATTTAGAGCATGGAAGTTGCCTACCACCTCTTCCAGCCTATCCAGACTCCATTTTCCTGTTTCGGTGTCTATCATGCCCGTCACCATTAGTCTTCCATTCGTGGCCGTAGGCGCTGGTAAGGCTCTCCATAAAGGAAACCACGATTGGCCTAGCACGGCACAGTTTTGGCCATTTCCAATTGCCCATTGCAGATGGGGGGATAGTGAGTCTCTATGTCGCATCATCTCCCGCCACAGTTTGGTGCAGGCGTATGTTCTGTTGTTGTGCCAGAGAGTGCTACGCGGGTAGTATTTGCCCGACATAACACTTATCCAAAGAGCTTTATGGTTGGCTGCCAACTTCCAGAGACTTTTAATTTGCAGAGCCTCCTGCAGTTTTGCAATGCATCGTATTCCAAGCCCACCAGCTCCAATTGGTGCGGTGGCCTTCTCCCAGGAGGTGAGCGCCAGGTATCTGCCTTGTGTCTTTGAGGACCAGAAAAACCGTTTGATTCTGCTTTGAATATGTCTGACAATAGAGGAAGGTAACGGCGTGGACGATAGTGTGTATACCATGATGCCCTCTAGCACCGACCGAATTAGTACGAGCTTGCTAGCTTGTGAGAGGTGTTGTGCCTTCCAGGTGTGTAGCTTCTTATCAATTTTACTCAGTAGGCCTTCAAAAGCAGACGGGTGTTTTATGTCTATTGGGTTTCCAAGGTACGATTCTTCTGAGGTTGCTTGTTGTACCTGGAAGAAATTCATTATAGACTGTTTTACCCCATATGGGACCCGTGAGCTGAACCACAGTTTAGATTTTGGGGGGGAGATTTCCTGGCCCGATAGCATGCAGAAATCTTGGAGGATCTGCGCAATAGCCATTACCTCTTGCTGGCTTGCTTCACCAAGGATTAGTAAGTCATCTGCGTATATGAGGTGTGTGAGTTTGGGTGCTATTGAGCCTAAACATACCCCTCTGATGTGGCCCCTTATGGTGGCTGCCTGCATCATTCGAGTGAGTAATTCCATTCCCATTATGAACAGGTACGGAGATAAGGCACAACCCTGCCTTAAACCCCGGCTCGGAGTTATAAAACCGTCCATAGAGGCATTCAGACATATGGAGTATGTCGGAGATGTGACGCAAGCCATAGTCCATGAGATGAAGCGTTCGGGGAAGCCAAAAAGGTGTAACATTTGGGCGGTGTAAGACCATGACATACGATCAAAGGCCTTTGCTAGATCAGTTTTTAGGCAGAACGATTCAGCTCTGTATGATGATTGGGAAAAAGAGTGAAGGATTTCCCGAAAGAGTATGACATTATCAGCGATTTCGCGTCCCGATACAAAAGCCGTCTGGTTTGAGCTTACTAGAGTAGGAATAATATGCTTCAGCCTGCTTTCTAGCAACTTAGAGATGGCCTTGTATACAATGTTACAGACGCTGATCGGTCTATAATCAAGCACTGTCGTCGGGTCGGCCTTTTTAGGGATCAAGACTAGCTTTGTGTGGGAGATATCTTTCGGCATCACTATCGTTTGGAAAAAGTGTTGAATTTGTTGGGATATCGAAGCCCTTAGTTCAGGCCAAAACTGCTGGACCGCACGAGCAGTGATGCCATCGGGCCCTGGTGCTCGGTCGGGCTCCAGGCTGAAAATAGTTTGCCTGATTTCCAAACCAGTTGGTGTGGCCTGCAAGGCATCGTATTGTGAGGATGGCAGGGCTGTGAAAGAGTTGAGGACCTGGGGATGTAGCGCTTGGGCCCAGTTTTGCATTGCATTTGTGGGAATGCCCGTGTATAGGTTTCTGTAGTGTTCAATGAAAGCCTGACGGACTCTCTTTTCATCTGCCAACCATGTGCCGTCAGAGTGCTGCAGCATAAGGGTAGCATTTCTTCGCTGCCTCACTGTGGCCGTAGTGTGAAAGAAAGTGGTATTGCGATCTCCGTGTAGCATCCATCTCAGTCTGGATCGTTGGTGCCAATACGCTTTTAGTGTGATGATTTTAGTGTGATGTTTCGTGTAACAATCGCAATAACGAGAGTTGAGCGCTTCTACACGGGTCATAGGATTTGCTAGCGTTGTAAACTAAAAGCCTTTATCTTTTTCTCTTTTTTTTTTTGAGAAGAAAAAGCCTTTATCCAATGGTTTGATATCAACTTCGAAAATCAGGTAAAACTTTTGGTGACAAACAAAAAAAAAAGTGCTTAATAAGCACGGAGTCCGAATCTGCTGCTGGTAAAAACCGTGCTTGTTTTTCTGCTTGTCTCGATCCGACCGTTCTACCGTCATGGACGGCTGTGATTTGATTTAGGAGGCAGATGCTTTGATCGTTATATGAGTTTTGAACCGTCCAGATCGAAACAAGCAGGAATTTACGAGCAACAGATCCCGTTCCATAAGCACGGGAGAGATGATAAGTTAATATTTTATTTTTTGTCCAATCCAAATAATATATGTAACTATCAAAATATTTACATTTTAAGAAAGAATATGAGCTGTTCTTAAACTAAAACTACTTAGGGTAAATCATGAAAAATACGAATATTGTTCATAAATTTTTATGATTTGTGTTTAGTACGGATATGAACTGAGTTACATCTGTACACCTATAATTCATCTATATATAATTTAGAAAGTTTTGGGAAAAAAAAAAAGTTCGTAAATATGTAATACAAAAATTACTTGCAAAATCTTGTAATATCGCGGCTCAAAATTTGGATTTTTGAGATTGAAATTTGCCGATAATAATTAAACTAAAGGCCGAAAATATTAGCTACTTGCTTTGAAGGTATCGTTAGAACTTAAGAGCATCTTCATCCCTGAAATTTTTGGAGTTTCTAATCTGATGTGGCAGTTTCTAAATGAGTTTCAAAAATGTAGATGAATTTCTTATTTAAAAATTTTGCTCCATAGTTTCTTATTTAGCAACTTTGTCTTAGAATTTATAAACTCTGACGTGACTTAATCATTGGCTAAAATTGATCGATTTCTCACAACATTAGTAGTATTTGCTGACGTGACAATTAAGAAACTCTAACTTTTTTAGTTTCAGGAATGGAGGATATAGAAACTAAAGAATGATTAAGTTTCTAAAACTGATGTGACAACAATTTAGAAACTTCAAAAGTTTTAGGAATGAAGATGCTCTGAACCAGCAATGCTTCTTGTCGCTAAATACAGGGGCGGATTCAGGATTTTCGTCAGGATGGCAAGATTTATAAAAAAAAATCAGGGGGGGACAAAATAAAACAAATTTTCAAATATACATGATTATTTCACACACAAAAATTAACAAATCGCACAAATACACTGAATTATTTTGCAAAAAAAATTTCAGAGGAGCACTTGCCCTCCTCTGGGGATACCTGCATCCGCCCCTGCTAAATACATAATTTCTTTTGCATACAAAATTCATTGTTCTAGATAATATTTTTTAGTTCAACATTTTGTTTTGAAATTTGAACTATCCGTCCCAATATATGCTTATCGAAGGAAAATGGAAGAATCGATTATTTAAAATTAACGAGAATTTTTAAAAATATGTGGGAAATTTTCAACACTGTTCGAGAAAAATATCTTGCGTCTCGGCTTCTTGTTCCTTAATTAATAGCTAAAACTAAATACACCATTACCTTCATCTCTTTTGTTTTTCTAAATTAACCAATAGAAATTCGATAGTAAGCCATACAAATAATTATTTTGTTGTATTTATCAATCTCATGTAGTTGACAAGGAATTTACATATTAGCAAGGAAAAAATGAAATTAAATAATAATTGTAGTTTGTTTTGAAAACAAATCCGTTTTATTGGTACCACGAAAAATGTCATAAGAATTTGTAATAATTATTCGAGACCAACTCTTTCATCTAAAAAATTTCATCCCAAAATTTTTTAGAACACAAAGGAAGAATCTAAACCCTTACCATACCTCGATTCTTCTACATTTTAGATTATAATTTGCTCCTATAATAATCAAATATTTTTTTTATCATAAATCGTAGATTATGATAAGCGTGTTACATATATTCATGTCAATTTAAATGATTAAAATGTACTAATCTAGCTTTAATTTTCATATTATTTAATTATGTCAAAACGGGTTTCGGAATATAAAAAATTAGAAACAGTTTTAAAAAAATTCGCTCTAAAGATAAGTTACATAATATTAATTAAAAATAAATTAGATGGATCTCATGTTGTTCAAAATTATTGCACAACAAGATAGCACCTAAATCGATCTTTGAAATATTGATCGAGATGTGGATTTGATCTTTTAATATAGAAGTTTAGCCTAACAAAAATCAATGTACTTTCAAGACGAGAATTACAAGATTCCGTTTTTTCTTATTTTGCAAAAAATTTGCATGTTTATTTCAGATTTTTGTAGTTTATTTTTTTTCGAAAAAACCCACAGGAATGGATATTTATATGGTCGGACTCAATCTGAAATTTGTAACTTAAAATAAGAAAAAAGTTTCGGCAATGTCATATCGATACCAATTAACGAATCTATTTGCATTCAATTTTCACATTGTTGCGGTTGTTATGCACATTATTTTTATTATTATGTATGTAATTGATTGAACGCTCGACTAATAACGTGCCTCCCGACATGATTTTTCTTCTTCATTTCTCTTGAATTGTTCTCTCCAATTTCTCCTATCGCTTCGACTAACAAAGAATATATATAAATAACAAAGAATGGATCACAAAATGAATTATTTGAACTGTTATGCATGTTATGAAAATAAGTGCGAATATATATAAATAACTTATATCGATGGTGGTATCAATATGACGATACAACAATGTGTATAATAACAAAAATAATGTACATAATAACTACAACAATGTGCAAATTGAATGCAACTAGATTTCTTTATTGGTATCGAAGGTGATATCGTTATATTAGCTCCTATAGTTGGAAATTTGCAACAATATTTCAGTAAGTTTGGTGTTAAAATGGACATGACATAATCTCATAGATTCATGCACTAGTGTATTGAAATCAGTCCGCTTCGAGCCGGGTCGGTCCAAACCAGTCCGGGTCAACATATTGGTCGGTCCAACGGGTTGGACGGGTCAATTTTTTTAGGCCGGCCGCAATCTATTGTTTGGAACGGGTTAGATGGGTCCGGTCCAAGTCGAGTTGGCCGGTTTGGCTGGTTTTTTCATTTTGTTTTGATTTTTTCTGAACTTTTTTTTAATATAGAGTGTTATTCTCGGGGTATATTGAATTATTCCTGGGTTATTTTCGTGTTTGGAAGAATTTTGCACGGATTTGTACGAGTTTTGACGAGTTTGGACGAGTTTGCATGAGTTTTGCATGGATTAATGACATACTAACATATGTTTTAAGGCGAGTTATGGCGGATTAGATGGGTCGGGCCGGATTTTTTTCGAACCGAATTTAACACGAAATTATTCCAACAATCATGACTGCTATCCTTCTTTATTTTTTTGGACGAATATGTACGAATTTGTCCTTGGATCGGCCCGATCCGAATAGCAACCTCGAATTTTTAACCGACTAAATTGCTACCATAAAGTTTCTTCAAATAAAAGAATCAAATCACTTACACTTAGCACATGAGTCTTTCAAGTATGGATTTTTTTACTTTTTGCAACGAGCTCAATCTATTTATCCTTGAATCATAAATAAAAGTAGTGCAGTCATTTACATTCTCCCTCCTATAAGATCCTATAATTAACAACATTGACCAGGTACTATGTATAAAAATCTTGTCGAAAGTTAGGAAGAAGATATTAACCAATTAACATTTATGTTAAGTTCTTTCCATGATTCACTCAATCATACAAATTAAAATCTTACCTCAGTATTTGAAAGAACAATAGTTTTATAATGCAAATCTTGTTGTATTAAGAAAAAATCAGATGAGATGCGCGTAACATCACAGCCATCCAAATGTAAATGATTAAAAATGACACAAGGGAAAAAAATTATTATCCCAGACCTAATATTCAATCTCCCACTACAGGCTTATTCGGAGGTAACCCGCGTCCACGGAAACGGAAACGACATTATTTTCGTGAAAAAATCACTATTTGCTCAACGCAAATAGTAATTTTCCTACGAAAACAATGTCGTTTCCGCAGGCACGGATCGCCTCCGAACAAGACCTACATGTCCACAAATCAGAAAATTTTTACATTGTTTTCTAGAGAATACTAAACGTACAGTACTGATCCATTATTTCTTTTGAAGAAAATAAGTAATTCAAAAATTTGAAAAAGAAAAAGAAAAAGAATACCTGATGGCAGCGTGACAGCTAGAGCTAGTGTTTGGAATTGCGTGAGCGCACGCACCGTTGAATTGAACCCCGAATGCACAAACCAGCTAAGAATAAAGAATTACGCTTTGTGGGACCCGCGTTTTTCAACCTACGTGGCGACCACCTGTTTGCTGTACCTGTACAATTACGAACAGAGATCACGTTACGACCTCCTTCCTATTGATCGAAATGCACCTTGCACCCGGACCAGAGGTATGACGGCCGATGGACCCATCTGTCAGGAACTCCGGTGTATAGAAAATTAGAAACCGAGTGCAGTGAGTGGATGAAACGAAGAGAGTGGCGAGGAAGTTGAGTTGAATTGAATTGAGATTTGAGAGATGCATCGTCGCATCGAGGGATGCTATAAAGTGGAGGGATGCATTGCGCTATTCCTCTATCTCTTCGCTCTCTGTATCTTCTCTTTTCTTTTCTGCATTTCAATTTCTTCGAAGGGATCAGCTTCTCTCCTCCTCAACTTCTTCATTTTCAAAGCGAAGGTACTCATCATCTCTTTTCTTTTCTGCTTTCTTTCTGGCATATATGCTATGGTAGTATGGTGTTATTATTAGTTGCCAAACTGATGCCCATCAACTGTTTGACTTTCGGTTTTAGAGGTTCCTCTGTTCACAATTGCTAGATTCCTTTTTTTTTTTGTTGAGGAAAGTAGGCAAAGCCTACTTAGAATTTTCATTAAAACAAAAGAAAAATTACATTATTTGTTTACATCAATTGCAAGATTCTTACATACTGAATCTCAGTTATATGCACTATTATACTCTGTTATACATCAGATATCAAGAGTTGATTATATTCTTGTGTCCTGGTTTACCGTATACAGCCATGGTCCTTTAACTTTGACCCCAGAATATATAGCTACATCATTTTAAATTTTGCTATATATATAGTTAGCTTTTGTTTGTAATTGTTGATCGGTTCAATACTGGATCTTAATTGATGATGATGAAGTCTAAATACCATCTTTTTTAGGTGCTTCTTAGGTTCACTAGAATTTTGAGACGTACATCTATATTAAAAAAATGGATCAATCATGTTGCTTACAAATATTTCTGAATTCTTATACAATTTATTACAATACAGAAACATTCAGTGAATTGAGCTATTGTTTCTTGTTAGACCAAATAATAATTAATAAAAAGTATAATTTTCTCATCTTTATTTGAGAATAAAATTTTATTTAATTTCTAAGTTCAACTTGCTTGTCCGTATTGTTCTGTTTTAGATTTTTTTTTCATAAAAAAGATATTAATTCTTTTATTTGGTCAATAACATGATCTAATACCTTTTCAAAGGATTCTTAAACCATTGACCAAAGTTATATATATATGCATCTGAATTTTCTAAATTTCTCATTGTTCGAAACAGAGAACTATTAACAAATGGCCGACGGTGAGGAAGTTCAGCCCCTCGTCTGTGACAATGGTACCGGTATGGTCAAGGTATATATTACATTCCTTCCATTCTTGATTTCATTAATTATATAGCTCAAATAATTACTGAATCGTGCTCATAAATCTTTCTTTTTTTTCTCTTCATTCAGGCTGGTTTTGCTGGTGATGATGCCCCCAGAGCTGTCTTCCCTAGTATTGTTGGCCGGCCACGCCACCAAGGCGTCATGGTCGGTATGGGCCAGAAGGATACCTATGTAGGAGACGAGGCCCAGTCCAAGAGGGGTATCCTCACCTTGAAGTACCCCATCGAGCACGGAATCGTCACCAACTGGGATGACATGGAGAAGATCTGGATGCACACTTTCAACAACGAGCTCCGTGTTGCCCCTGAGGAGCATCCAATCTTGCTCACTGAGGCCCCGCTCAACCCCAAGGCTAACAGGGAGAAGATGACCCAAATCATCTTTGAATCTTTCAACTCCCCGGCCATGTACGTTGCCATTCAGGCCGTGTTATCTCTCTACGCCAGTGGCCGTACAACTGGTAACAGAACCAAATTATAAGCAATTTTCACAAATTATATTTATAAAGAGAAGGAAACAGAAGGAACTAAGCAATTGCTTTTGTGGTACAGGTATTGTGCTTGACTCTGGTGATGGTGTGACCCACACGGTCCCAATCTACGAGGGGTTTGCTCTGCCCCATGCTATCCTCCGTCTTGACCTTGCTGGTCGTGACCTTACCGACTACCTGATGAAGATCCTCACTGAGCGTGGTTACACTTTCACCACCTCAGCAGAGCGTGAAATTGTCCGTGACATGAAGGAGAAGCTCGCTTATGTGGCCGTCGACATCGAGCAGGAGCAGGAGACTGCCAAGAACAGCTCCTCTGTTGAGAAGACCTATGAGCTACCCGATGGCCAGATCATCACCATTGCTTCCGAGTGTTTCAGGTTGATTGTTGTATCTATTCAATAATTCAATCTCACAATCTTTAATAGTTGTATGCATTCAACCTGAACCCTCTCTTATATTCTTGTACAGATGCCCAGAGGTATTGTTCCAGCCATCACTGATCGGCATGGAAGCAGGTGGTATCCACGAGATGACATACAACTCGATCATGAAGTGCGACGTGGATATCAGGAAGGATCTGTACAGCAACATTGTGCTCAGTGGTGGCACGACCATGTTCCCAGGCATCGCTGACCGCATGAGCAAGGAGATAACTGCCCTTGCTCCCAGCAGCATGAAGGTCAAGGTTGTCGCTCCTCCTGAGAGGAAGTACAGTGTCTGGATTGGTGGCTCCATTCTCGCCTCTCTCAGCACCTTCCAACAGGTACATAAATATTTACTCAAATTAAACTTTGTTTACTAATTATTTATTGATGTGTAAAATTTCCAACTATGATGTTATTCATATATGATGATCTAATTCATGATCGTTGTGAATATTTTTCTATTATCTCGCAGATGTGGATCTCAAAGGCTGAGTATGATGAAGCTGGTCCCTCAATTGTGCACAGGAAGTGCTTCTAAATTTGCTATCTTCATTTTTCATTCTTTCTTTTCTATATGTTGTTTATTTTATCCTACTGCTCTTTGTGTCCTTTGGGTGGATTTGAGAGTTTTGTAAAACCTTTGCCTCTGCTTTGAGCGCGGCTTTGCGAAGGAGTCTACATAAGTGCTCGGGTTTTTGGGAACTTTTGAGCACAAACAGAGTTGATGCCTTGTGGCTACTCTTGAATTGGGATTGAAGGAAAAGTTGAATCTCTTTCATGCGCTTCATGTCTCAGGCCACAATAGTTTCTTTCTGTAAATTGTCCTCAATTTCTAGTTCTTTTTATTTGTATTTTGTTTTTGAATCTTAGTGATAGAAAATTTGTTTGTGTGTTCACATTTTCTTGTACTTCAAAATATTTATTTGAGCCGAGTTTATTGGTGTTGGCACAGGAAAAATAACAGTATATAACATTTTGTTACTCTATATTTCTTTGCTTGAAATATATCTCTATTATTCCTTCTAGTTAACCATTATCCAATTTCTTTATTTATTTGATTTATAAAGGATTGGATAGTGCTGTTAAAGAACAAACAAAATTAATGTCTTACCCACGATATTAGCATGTATATTCATGTATTATTCGTCTTACTTGTCTGCATATACTTTTCTTATCCAAATAATTAATACGGTATGTATATACATGTCAGTACATTCTAAAATATTGACCTCGTAATATTCTGTAAACCAAATTATTAAGAATCCAGAGTCTGGTGCATGGTGTATTACGGCACAGAGACTTAAATATAAACATATACAGGTCGGTGACCTTGCGCTTGCACAACCGTAATGCAACTAATTACAAATCTAAAGGGAAAAACATAGGTACACCTATATACTCCATTCAATTTACAAATTGATTGAAATATATGATGTGAATCTCAATACAATTAAACGATATGAATTGAGTGAAGTATCTTTTTTATTTTATTGCATGTAAAGTTACAACACACACACTCACAAAGAAATCAAAAAATAAACTTGAAACCTCCCCCTAAAACAACCATATACAGGTAATATATATATATATATATATACACACACAAAATGGTTATCTGGGTTTAGAAAAAAAAAATTAGATACATCTATATAGTTGCTCTCTAGATACTTCACTATCTAGTTTAGTAAAAAACACAAGACCCCTGAAATGGTTATTTGGGTTTATAATTTGCATATTAATTTTGATTCTAGAAATAACTATAACTAGAATAAAATACACTATGCATACTATAATATAACTCAATTTTTAATATTCATTTTTGGAGTTTTTTTAATTTAGTAAAGGATTTACAGGATCGTCGAAAACTTATAGCAGCTTGCCAAAAACAAAAGCTAAAAGAAAAAAGATTACAAATATAACAGGCATAACATCTACAATTGGATTGAAAATCACATAACTAAGAAGAACTACTCGGATAAATTACTCAACTAAGATAAATGACATAACTAAGATAGATACAGATTAAATTTAAAATATTTTGTTCTTATAGATTAGATAATTTTATGAATTAGATTTTCAAATTATAAAAGAAAAATGAGAAAAACATATTGAATTCTTATTTTTTTTTCTTTAGGTTTTCCCCAAATCCTAAATCATTTTCTTGATATTCTTTATAAATTGAGAATACAAGAATTTCTACTTTCATATAATATCTTAATTCTATTATATAAAACGATCGATCAAAATTTTGATCTATCCTATATTATCTCCATTTTTATCATAAATGTGTTAAAATACTATGTATGTATTTGAATATTACGACTAGTTAATGAAGGCTCAATTTTTCTTAAAAAAAAAACAGAATTCCTTAAAAAAAACAAAACATCAAATTGTAGTTAAGTAAAAAAAGACCTTCCTTGGATTTGAACCGATAATTTTTGTCTTCAAAAATCATTTTCTACCATCCCAAAATGCGGCAAAAAAGGCTCATATTTTTTTGGAGAATAGAAATTGGCTTTTTTATTTGTCTGTTTCTCTAGAATAGCATAGAATAAGATGGAGAAGCTTAATAGACGATGTATCCTACAATGCATGTCACTTTATTAGTTAATTCTTTTTTAAATTTTGCATGATGAAATGGATATTTACTATGTAAATTGATCGAATATTTCCGAGAAGAAGTGTTATCTATACTACTACTTTTTACTTGTCAGCTATAATATGATAGATAGCACTTATTAGATAGGAGAGAATAATTATTTTTCTTAGATTTAAGTCCTATAGGATGATTGTATTATACTATGCTTGTCTTATACTTAAGATATCCAACTCATTCCAAAATATTATGTAACTAGTAGATTTGATTCAAGTATCTTGTTAAAAAGAAAAAAAATAGAATAGAATTTTAAATCATAAAATAGATTCAAAATATCAAAAACCGATATCAAGGTATTTTTTTTCTTTCACTTCAATTATCCATTGAAACTCATGCTAAAAAAGTAGTACTAAGAGCCTTGGAATAGAAATAGAAAAGATTCTTCTTGAGTCAGTGAAAGATAAAATTAGAAAGGTCAATCTATATGTCCCATACAGTCATGTATGTGAAGGATTCTCGCCTAAATAGAGATCTTAGAGTTGTTCCATACCAATCCTTTGAAAAATACAAAGAATCTTGTTAAAATACTAGACATGCCCAAGTTCAAATACCAACCTTTTGAGAAAACTTGTATTTTATCCAAATGTTGATAAGAATCTGATGGTCAAAAACTGTATATGATGAAATGATGTGTCATATGCATATTGCCATAACTTTACCTAAGTTCAAATTCAAAGGTTGTCAGAAATTATTAGATATTTATTATTTGTAGGATGATAAATAAAGCATGGTCCTATGCATATTTTGACCATGCTTTATTTTTCGATATTAATTCGATATTATTGTTGACAACCTATGCCCAAGTTCAAATTCAACAATGACGCCTTCTCTAGTTAAAATACATGTTTTCTCAAAATGTTATAGATTATTACACTAACTAAAATCTGTGTAACAATGCCTTAAAAACACCAGATTAAATATCCATAAGGACAAAAAAAATAACGAACCTCTAAACCGCGGACATGTAAAGTATCATGGCAAAAACAAAAGGAACTTATGCAATTAAAGGTGTAGCTTCTTTCTCTTGTGTTGCAAAAGGAATGGCTTTTGTTGGTGCAGGGAGGCGACCTATGCTATCGACCTTATCCCGTTGTTTTGGTGGTGGCCGAGCCGCTTTCGGTAATAATCGTCCCTTCTTTTCGAAACACTCGGGTTTGAGCAATGCTTTCAACCCTAGATTGTTGTAGTAGACTTTATGTACTGATCCTCCTGCTGCTTCCACCGATTCCTTTGCCCGAGCTGTGACACGAGAGACCTACATATGAACAGTTATTAGGAGAAATATTTCTCCACTTTTTAGTGATAGTTTGGTACATATTCTTTTCGTTAGGATTGCAAAGTGAAGGTGTGAATGGAACCAATTCCATTGTGTTCCCATATAGAAACTGGGACACTAACAAAATGTTTATCAACCAATAATACAGTAAGGTTTAGTTTGGCATGCATATTGGGTGATGATCCTTAGAATTGATTCTGTCCACTAACAAGTATAACGGTTAGCCAATAAATAAATTTCATATAAGGTATTATGAAAATAATATAAACCAAACTATTACAACAAAGAAGTGCAGGCACAAGAATATAAATCAAAACAAACCAAATTTCATATAAGGTATGTGTTGTTCAATATCATCATTCAGAATCTTGATTTTGTTCTCATTCAGAAGATGGCTGCTTGTTGATTTATTTTGGGCTGATAAACTGAAAACATGAGCTGAGCTGAGCTGCTCTGCGCATTTAAATTACATTTGTGGCCTTTAGATGAGTTCAGGAGAGTTGCCATTTTTCAAGGCTAAAAAATAAAATAAAACCAAGTAGACACCATGTGTTGTACATGTATACGTAATAATACACAATACAACAATGGATAGCTGTGATGGTATCTTGTTGACAATCTTTTCAAATTGTTATCGAGAAATAGATTGCAGTAGTGCTTCGGACCTGACTAGGAGAAGTTATTTCCTAAAACCAACAATTTGGGGGATGAATTAATTTCTATTGCAAGTCAGCAACAGAAATTCTGCACAGCTAGTAACTCTTCTGGTATCTATTGCTCAGGCAACTTATAATGGATATGACTTTAATTTATTACAATATCATGGGGATGGTTTAATTTTACTACCAAAACATTTGATACACCTCATGTGTACTAGCAGACCAGTCTGATAAACACAGCAATATCAGATACCCACAGATCCAACAACTATGTGCAAAGCTATCAATGAAAAAACATTGAGAATTAGTACTTTTGGACAGCACCCTTGAAATGCATACCACTTTGACAAGTACAGTACAGGTGACCATATCGGCTTGTACCTGCTTACCAATTCTGTGCAGAGAAACCTTGTAGAGATCATGTAAAATCATTCGTGGTGGGGCTTTGTCTTTGAACCTTCCAAAAACCTTCAAGAAAATATGGCAACTGATGATGCCATTGCCACCAGAGCAGAAACAAATGATTACTTGGATTTATAGCAAGATAGCTCTTGAGTAGCTCCTGGCAACCTCCACCACAGGCCACAGCAGCTGACATCACCTCTCACACACTGTAAAGTTAGTACAGTTCAATATTTTTTTACGAACCTTCTAGAAGCGGAACTCACAGTGATTCATTGTAGGTGCGGCTTCGAACCATCCATACCTTCCAGAAAATATGGCAAATGATGTGCCATCAGAGTAGAAACACAAGATGAACTAAGCAACTGTTACTTGCATTTTTATCAAGATAGCTCGTAGGTGACTTCAGGAAACCTTCACCACACCAGCTGACACCACCTCCCACCCTGTCATGACTCACGACAACTCAGTCATAAATTTCCCAGCAGTGCCAGACAAAATTGTATTATGGAGATCAAATTTTGTGACACAACCCATCTACTAAAGGCAAAACTTTGTTTTAATGATATCCTAGTTTTCCCGAATCATTATAAATGGAGAACTTATTTCAAGCTGCAAGTAGCTTCTTCGAATTAGCCATGACTCCACATTCCACTCAAGCATTTCATCAAACACCTCAGTTCTCATGGCAATTTCACAGCTTACAACATATATAACGATGCATATAGCATTGCTACACTTCCAGAACAATGAGATGTGCCACCATCAACAAAGAATTGAAACACAAAATATTAATTGATTTTACTAAACATTAGTGTCAGCAAGGTAACCACAAAATAGAACCCATTTCAACAGCCAACATAAGTTGGCATTTGTAATTGCAAGTACAGTATAACTTAATTAACTCAAATACAAATTAAACAACATAACACTTGAAACACCAACACTGATGTCACACATTTTCTCCATATTACCATCCTTGATTTTATATATCAGACTATCAGTTAGACATTCACATTACATTGTTACTTAGGCAAGAAGCAGATGCTTGTTAATTGGGAATCTAAGAACACCAAAAGAAAACTCAATCAATTTCATCCATATCTCATTTCATATATTCATAATCAGAATTAACTAATTATGTCCATAAAACATCAGCTTGTACTTGGTTCACTCTATTATTACCAAACATCTACTAGGTCAAACAATCATAAATGGGACCCATCAATGCCAGCAACAAGCATGGGCATTAGAGAGATTCCAACATGAAGGAATTTTATCAAACAGTTAATATGCAGTATAACTAGACTAAATTAACAGTAAAACCACTAAATTAACATCAGATGTAAACAGATTAACTAACCATCCATTGACACCTAATACTAAACCACAATATGAAACAAACTCTATTCATCTCTTACACATCACCTAACAGATACTTAAACCCCCACAAAGCCACAAAGCATTTAAGAAAACCATAGAATCACCAAAAAAATCTAAGCCCTCTCACCACGGATCCTACGAGCGAGCTGAATATCCTTGGGCATAATGGTAACCCTCTTGGCGTGAATGGCACAGAGATTGGTATCTTCGAACAAACCAACCAAATAGGCCTCAGCTGCCTCTTGCAATGCGGCCACAGCAGAGCTCTGGAACCGGAGATCGGTCTTGAAATCCTGAGCGATCTCTCTGACCAACCTCTGAAAGGGAAGCTTCCTGATCAACAGCTCCGTGCTCTTCTGGTACTTTCTGATCTCACGAAGCGCCACCGTTCCAGGTCTGAAGCGATGAGGCTTCTTCACCCCACCTGTCGCAGGGGCTGACTTGCGCGCCGCCTTCGTCGCCAGTTGCTTGCGTGGCGCCTTGCCACCTGTCGACTTACGAGCTGTTTGTTTCGTACGAGCCATTGCAGAGTTTGATTACTGATCAGAGAGAGAGAGAGAGATGGGATGGTGTTGCGACTTGTGATGAGATTATGAGATTAGGCAGAGGGGAGAGGAATTTAAATAGAGGAATCGATTTTTGTTTGTTTCAAAATCGAAAATATTTGGGACAGGAAAAGGTTTCGAAATCTGTGGTTGTTTGGCTATTTTTCAAGCGTTGGATGGAGCCCAATGAACGGGCCGATTGAGGAAGATAGCCATCCGTGTACATTAAATCCTGGAATGCCATTGGTCAACTGTTTTCAATTAGGATCGTCGATTCCGAGCATGGGCCCCAGTCGTGTGTGCAAATTGCAATGGCCGTGGCCCGTGGGAATGAAATATGTTGTTTAAAATATATCCAATAATTCTAATATATCATAACACGTGTTCCTGCATCTCATTCGTCCTTTGAAATTTGACGGTCAGATTGAGAAGATAACATACCTATGTAGTAGTGATTTGATAACGATCCGGATCGCATCGGATCGGATCGGGTCGTTTCAAATCCGTCCGGTCCAACGGGTTGACCGGTTCACGGGTTGGTCGGATTAGATTTCCACGGGTACAAATTTGGTAGGTCGGCCGCAACTCGTCTTAGGGGTTTGAGGCGGATCGGTCTGGGTTGGGTTGATGGGTTGGATGGGTTTTTTAATTTTTTGGAATTTTTATTGTTTTTTTATTTAATGGGTTATTCTCGGGTTGGGACGGGATTTTGCACGGGTTTCAGCGAGTTTCGACGGGTTGACGGGTCGGGACGGGCCGGTCCAATTTCGGGCCGGATTTAACGCGGGTTTTTTTTCAAAAAATTTGGCGACAACCCGTCTTTGGCCTCTGATTTATTTTTACAGGTCCGCAGAAGTTTGCCCTCGAGTCGAGTTGGGCCGAGTCGGACCCATACGAATTTTGTCAAATATCTACCTAGTAGTATAGTAATAGTTAATTAAGATGACTTACATGAAGTCATGAATTCAATATTTCATGAGCACAAAGATGAGTTTGATAAGAGACATTTAGTAATACATGTTGGAACTTCGAAAACATATATATATATAGAGAGAGAGAGAGATGCTATCGTGCTTCATGAAGTAGATAGACCTCGTGCTTCATGCTTTTAAAACCGTTAGATTAAAACTTTCTAGCCATTCATTTGGGTGCCTTCTTAATATTACGAATGTAATGGTACTATTCCCCTCCTTTGGGTACTTTTTCCCTCTTTATCGCTTATACTAAGTACACGTCTCCCAAACTTCAAGCTTTTCGGTATTAATCAACCCTTCTCCCTTCTCAACTTAATTTTATGACCGTTTCATCTCTGTTTTCCTAGAAATTATGAAAGAATTTAGAAAGTCATTACTAACCAGAAATCAAAAGGAACAACTTCAAGCTCTGATACCAACGGGAGATCGCGCGGAATTTAGATCGGCTCAAGCTCTCGGACAAATTATGTACCGGAAACTTGAGACTTAGAGAAAATTTAAAAAGCTAGAAACTTGATTGTTTTATTTAACTGGAAGAAGTAAGCTCTCGGATGTCTTCCGATGTATGTGAGTATCGGGCTAATGGAGCATTCTGCCCACACAATGCTTCCCAAGCCTCTGCCTTATTAAATGCTTCCCTGACCCTTCGTGGTTCACTGCTTATTATGATTCTTCTAAGTCCTTCCATTTTCCTGTAAAAACTAAAAATAAGATAAACACACTTATTAGATAAATGTGATGATTTGTTTCTGCGGTCCACTACTTCCGCAATAAGAATTTATGACTACTAGGCCGTTTTTCGGCCTATGAGAAAATTAATTTTCTCAATGGTACTGCTCAGTTCACGAATAACCGATTCCTGAGGTGCTTCGATTACTTCGTTAATTGCACTTTCTAGTTGTACCAGAATGCTAGAGACTTGTTCATCTAGCTTAGCACTCATCATGTTAACCACCAATCTTGACAATGAATCCGCCAAAACATTGAGCTTGCCATCAATGTGCTCAAAGTTTATTTGGACTCCCGTCCCCGTAACGAAATCTACAAAACTAATACATCTTACTCTTGACGGTTTGTTCTATGCAGATTTATTGTAAAAGCTAATAATAGCCTGACAGTCTGTTCGGAGGGTTATCTCCTTCTGATCAAGATAGTGAATTTTGAGTGCCTTTAGTGTTTCCATGCAAGCGTGTATTTTTGCGTCAATAGTTGACTTCACGATCGAGAATTTCCCGCTTGCATAAGCACAGACTCTTTTTGTGCTTCTAGGGTCAGTTTTACCCTTCTTCCACTTACACACACCGCCTCAGCCGTCCATGCAGCCATCTGTCTCAATTACAATATAAGAATTGGGAGGTGGTAATTCCAAGTCTGGTAGGTTTTGTACCAAATCCTTTACCTTTCTTACCAACTGGTAATCTGAATGTTTCATGCGTTTATCACCATGAGGACTGGTCTTTGAGTATAATGGTCCCAAAAGTGTACCAAGGTTTGGAATATAGTTTCTGGCATAGTTTAGTATGCCTAACAATGATCGTAACCCTGCCTCTCTTTCATTTTCTCGTCTTCAAAGGTTATGATCTTCTTAATGATATGCGGTTGCAACTTGATTTTTCTGTTGCCTATTATTGCTCCAAGGAATTCAATTTCCTTAACCGCAATCTTCATTTTTTTGGGCGAGAGTACAAGCCCATTTTTCTCACAAATACTAAGCATTTTTGAAATATTATCAGCATGTTGTTCTTCATTTTCTGAGAACACCAGTATATCGTCTATGTAGAAGGCTATAAATTCTTTTGTACCTCGAAAACAATTATCCATTTTGCGCTGAAAAATTGCCGGCGCATTCTTCAATCCAAAGGGCATGACCAACCATTCGTATAATCCACCTGGAACTACAAATGCAGTCCACTGTATCGACTCTGGATCCATAGCAACTTGGTGAAAGCCGCTCTTTAGATCAAATTTGGAAAATATTTTACTATTTCCCACTTTCTTCAGGATTGTGTTGATACCTGGAAGACTGTACTGGTCTTTATGCGTGTTATCGTTGAGCGTCCTGTAGTTGAATACCATGCGCTCCTTGCCTTTGACCTCCTTCTTTGTGACAGGGTCTACGGTTGTTCCCGAATTAACCATTATCGCCATAGTTCTGTGTTTTCTTGAACTTGGCCTCATCACTCCAATTTTTAGCAATGCTTGTATATGCCTGTTAAATTGCCCGCGCATTGCTGGTGTTACGTGCTTCAGGAACTTATCCTGGATAGAGATATCTGGATTTATGATTTCAAGCTTACACTTGATTTGGTTTCTTCCATAATGTTTTAAAGGATCATCACCAATGAATCCTTGTTTCTTCAATCTTGAAAGTAGCGTGTTGAATCTTCATTTAAAGTCAGGTGACTCTTCACCACAATTATATGCCACTGCTTCTCTTACTTCAATGTACTCAAGCTCAGAAAGTTCAAGTTCTTCTAGGTCAGCTTTAGAAGCTACTTCAGCATCTACCCTTGTAGTGATTGTGGTTACATTTTTATAAAATGTAACCATTTGTCCTTCAATTCGCAAGCCACCTTGCATGGCCCTTATGAAATTGCAACCCAGCAACATCTGGATGTTTTCCTTCTCTCCCATAGGGAATGCATACGTAAATGGGATTCTAAATTTGTTTTCCTCAATACTCTTCAGCCCATTTTTAAGCTTCAATTTTGCTATTTGCTGCAAGTTGACCCCGTTAATTTGTATAGGGTATGCGCTTTGCTCGAGTGCTTCTTCTGGCACTATCTTCTGATTTATGCAGCAAACTGTTGCTCCTGTATTCAATATTGCTTGCACCTTAAAAAATTTCACACCTGGAATCTCCATTTGCAACTCAATATTGTATAGTCTGTTTAGTACCCTCCTGCCTCTTCTTGGACCAGATACCAAAGTTTAGCTTCTTCATCAGAGACCTTGTTTACAATCTCTGGTTCTCTGATCTTAATGCCTTTGAACTGGCGCATCATTTCATTGAAGACTCCTCCTTCGCCATTATTATCTTCAACTACAACCTTTGCCTTGCCCTTTAAATCATGATTTTCAAGGCTTTTTGCATCTTCTTGCAGTTGTAGAGTCTGCAATTGTTCTTCTAATTTCTCGTTTTTCATGAGCAGATACTGGGTATAGTCCAATAACTCTTTTATCAGCTCATCTTTTCCATCATAAGCCCTTACATTCTGGGCCTTCTTCTGGATCTTTCTCCCAAACACAAATCTAGAACAAATATGGCACACTGTTTCTCGGCAAATCATGCAATTAGCCCTCATGTTTTTGTTCGTGATTTTTTTACAGCATACACACTTTTCTTTGTTTGGTGGTACTATTGAGTTGTCCTCCCATTCGTGTTTACACAACAAGAATTTTTTGGGAAGGTTTGGGTATGACCTCCAGTTTAACTCTGGTGCACTGGCAGTCATCATGTAGATTTCTTCAAATGGCAAATCCTTAAGGTTAGCCATTAAGGTGTTTGTGCTCCCGACTTCTCCTTTCGAAAGAGAGCAGATAGCATCGCTATCGGTTTCATTTTGGTCTACCGAGATGATGTCCCATTTATCATCTAAATCCAAATTTTTCACTATCGATGCCCTTACAATGTTACCATCTTTCTTGCGGCATTCTCTTGCGAAGTGACCTTCTTCCCCGCAAATAAAACATTTGCATTTTCGGACTTTATCCGCATACTTCTTCTTAAAAACACCCACATGTGATTCATGCGGTTTTCCACGATAGGTCTTGGCTTTTCTTAAGCCATACTTCTTATTATTCTGATAGTAACCAGGGATTGGAATCTGGCTACAGAAAGATAGGTCATTTAGACTTCTCTGAACAGCTGCTCTCTTGCACTGTTCTGCCAAAAACTGATATGCAAAATTAATTCTTGGCAACACACCAACTGTGTTTCCGGGGTATTTCTCAAAATATGCCTTCTCAATTTCTTTACCAATTAATGGTGGCATCTTCCGGAAGAATTTCTCAAAAAGTTCAGGCGAAATGTACATTCGGCCTGATTTAGCAGCAAGGTACTTGTAGTCATTCATGTAGCTAAACAAGTCATTCATGCTGTCACATGACAATCTTTCAATGTCATTGTAAGCTTGATCATGTTCTACTGTTGAACCTTGGTAAGGGTCTTCCAACAAGATCATTCTTCTGATTTGCGAGATGACATTTTGAGGGTCATCTGCAATATTTACTAGCTCTTCGTATTCCTGCGGATACGACATCCTCCATTGAATCCATGTCTTTTTGACAATATCTCCAAGTAGGTTTTCAATGTAGATAACCTTACTCTTATTGTCATCCCAATTTCTCTCATTCACAAGATTTAGAGTAATAGATTCTCATCTTGAAATTGTATCACTGTAATGCCCAATATCGTCTGGTAGTATTAGCATTACTCCTTGGTTTGCATGTGCTGAGGGTAATTCAAACCTATCATTGTGTTGTTTTGAAAATCCACCTTTCAAATTTCCAATTCTTGCTTTGATTTGTGGTACTTCAATATTCTCTCCTTGTGCCTGGTGGATACATTACAGGACCCATTGTAGGCTCTGTGGGTCTTCTAGACGATTCAGTTGTTGTCGTTGAAATGACTGTTTCAATATTCTTCGTCGGATTACGAAGTGAGGGATACTCCATGATTGCGGCAAACACTGATTCCGAATTTTGATGAGCTGTGGCTATATCACTACCCCCACCAACTTTCGCGAATGAGTTTACCCAATCATTCTCTGTATCCTCATCTTCGCTGTAGTGATCCCAGATTGGACCACCTTCTATCACAGAAGTAGATTCCCTTGGTAATGATGCCAGTGTCATAAGCACACTTAAATTGTCATCATCCGACTGGCTTTGTTCATCCCAATCATCACATGTCATCATGAGAGCCAATTCCTCCCCTATGATTTCTTCATCGTTCTGTCCTATTGTTACCTCTTCTGGTGGTGCAGTTGCTGAATATCCACCAAATCTTATTGCTAAGGATCCATCAGTTCTGGTCCTTATCCTTGCTGTCTGAGGATTCTGTACGGCTGGTACTGTTGCTGGTCGTATTATCCATTGTCTACCTCTTAATTCCTCAGTTGACCTCATCTGGCCTGGAATTGCTCGAATCCCTCTGCTTGCCAGGTATTCAGCCACTCTTTCCACATTGTATCTGAAGTTTGTGTGGCTGGTGTTTGATAGCCTTCCTATCAACGATCTTGAGAGCAGTAAATTACTCTCTCCACTCTGCCAACCATCGTAGCCATGCGTTTGTACGACGACTTGGATGTGGTTGTTGAAATCATGAACACTTAGGGTCATGTCTGGTGCTGTATACGCCAGTTGCATACCACCTGTCAGGTCTATCTCCATATGGCCCGATCATCAGACCATCTTGTGTCTCTTAAAACTACTAGAGCGTTTACCCCAGTGTTTCTCCTATGGAGTGCATATAATCTTATCATCACAAGACCAATATGCAGATGCTGCAACCCTTCTTGTACCAACTGGTTGTAGCTTTGTTGTGAGATAAATGGTAGCTCCACCTGAGCTCCATCTGTAACTAGTACTCTTTCATCTGAGTAGTGTTGGTATACTCGATGATTTCATTCAGACCATCCCGCTTGGTATAAGGTCTCAGCTGGAACTTGTTGAGCCCTTCTGTACTGTGAATGGTTGAGCTCAGCGTCCGGATTCAGTAGGGACTCCAGACTTCTTCTGTAACGCCTTCTTCCTGGCATTCTCCTTTGTGCTTCATGTGCTAATCGGCTTCTTAGCCTATAGCCTCTTATCTGATCTTCGACTGTGGGGTTTTGGTTGTTGTCTTGGCCAGATATACTTGGCCTGCCCACTGTTTCTATTCTTGTTTGACTCATTTTTGGCTCTTGACAGAGTCAAATATTTCTTTTGGATTTTTGAAAACAAAGAACTGTCCTGTTGTTTTCTTGATTTTTCTCACACTGGTTTCGCCAAGGCTAAGTTTCTGCAAGCCCTTTTGTAAATCGTCTATGGATTGTGCGAGGTTCTCTATCTCTGGAACTCTGGTTTTCGCGGCCTCTAGCCTTCTGATTGCGATTTTGCAATCTTCCAGATCTTCTTTGATTTTGACCAGCAGTTGGATTATTGTGTTGTTCTGCTTGATCAATGCTGTCGTGGCTCCTTTCGCAAATTCGGCTGGTTTCAGGAAACCGTTTGCCGGTTCTTCAATCGTTTCGGTTGCCTTTAGGGCTTCTTGATATATTGAACTCCTAGCGGTATTACGCCAGTCGTTCATAAAAAGTTTTTAACTCGGCTGAGATTTGGCTCCGGTATCTCGTAAAAAATAAAAATTGTCTTGAGAATTTGCTCTAATGTTTAACTTAATGAACTCTTAAGAAATCTGGTTAAGATGGTATATTGACTTTCAGTTTTCAATTTTTCTAGGTCCACAGTTCAGGATTGGTCATGATGAAATCAAATGGTTGAGAATATGTGAAGCATAATTCTCTTTTGCTTCTTGAAGCATAATAGCATAGCTCTATATATATATATAGAGAGAGAGAGAGAGCAAGGCTAAAATAATATCGACCACTATTATGACTTAAATTGATGTTTTTATATTTTTAAATAATTTTTTTTTTCAAATAATTATTATAAATATTAATAAACCCAAAAACTTGAATAATATCAATTTCAAATCGTATAAAAAGCGAGAAATTTGACAAAATTCAAAATTTTCAATTTTAAAATACTTAAAATAATCAAATAACAAATTCAAGAAAGCACAAAACCAAAATGCAACAATTAAATTGGATATTTTCTAGGAAACTATAGAATTTCAAACATAAGCAACGGAGGTGGCTCTGATACCACGTGTAAGTTCTAATTTGGTGCAATCCAAGTTTAGTGTAAGAGCCAACGTAATTAAATCCCTAAATTACAACTAAATTGCAAATAATTCAAAACAATGAAAATCATTTGTGCTAAATGTTCAAAGTAAAACAAATGAGCATAAGCGAATTACTATCAATCTCTTGTCCTGTCTTCTGAAAATCCCTTGAGAAGTCAAAGGAGATGTCGGTGGCTTGAGAAGTTCGCTAACGAATCCTTCCAAGCAGTTATGGGTTGCCATTCCTTTCTCTAATAACACGAATGATTCAAGGAGTACAATCTATTAATGGAGCAGAGGATTAGTAAGCTAAGCACAACACATGTACCCTAAACAATTCAGTTCTTCTTCCCGTAATGCTCGGAGACCCAGTGCTATTTATATAGGTGTTAACGTATCTTGGAAAGATACAAAATTAATTATCAAATATTCATGAAATATATGAAATTATATTCTCTCCAAATCTTTTATTTACTTTCGTAAATAATTTCACGAAATTTGGTATAAAACCTAAAATATCCAATCAGAAAGATACTGGCAAATCTAGGCAGTCAAAACTTGCCTTGAAAAAGATTTCTTGTTGTCGCAATGGATCTTATTGGGGTCACAATTGACTTGTCTTCCAGACTTGGCATGAATTATGCCAAGTCTCTTACAGTCGCAATGGAGGGTTATTGTGGCCGCAATCAATCTTCTGAAAAAATCAGAAGATTAACTGCCAGATCTCCTATATCCATTGTGGCTGCAAAAATCTTCTTGCGGCCACAATAGACTTGTGTTTGGACTGTTTTTGCTTGGGATTTGATCCAACCTGAGTTAGAATTAGCCCAAACAATATTTCTGACTTTACATTAACACCAATATATAGTTAATTAATCATAATATGTCCATCAACAATTATAATTAATTTATATTAATTCTTATGTATTTGTACCCAAAATCTTAGTGAAATATGTATAATGTCATTGTATATCAATTAATAACATTATATGGCATATTATATATTACTTCTCGTAATATTAGATGACAATATGTGACATGTAGTAATCATATAACACATAGTTCAAATTTTATTTATCAGAATTGATGTATCAATTCTAACATCAATTTTATAGAATGTTAGCTGCTAGACCCAAAAAGATTCGTTGCAAGCCATTAACGCAGTAAGGTGTTATGAACTGCATAGTTTTCCTATTCAAATTCATAAACTCTATTTCTTAGAAAGTATGTTACAGAGAGATAAAATATCGCTTAGTTTTGCAGTACTAATAATGCCACATTGGTGACTAGGCTTCTACATACAGGCCGGGTCAAGTACCCGTGGATCCGACCCGCTTGGATCCACGGATCCACGGGTCCGAACTCAAAACCTTCAACCCGATCTGTGATAAACCCGGGCGGGTCGGGTTCGGATCCGTCCATTTTTTCGATTTTTTTATTTTTCGAATTTTTTTGAACCTTTTTTTGAATTTTTGAATTTGAAAAAATTTCTGCACATTATTTTAATATATATATATTTTTTGAATTTTTCTAAATTTTTTTGAATTTTTTTTTGTATTTTTTTTGAATTTTTTGAATTTCTGCACGGTTCCACGGGTCGGGCACGAGTCTGGAGATTTTGGGCCTACCCGACCCGTGCTAGATTCGTGGATCCGTCAACCACGGGTCGGATCGGATCTGAGCCACGGAGCGGGTCGGGCACGGATTGAGCACGAGCGGGTCGGACATGGATTGAGCACGAACGGATCCACTGGCGGATAGACCCGGACGGGTAATTTTACAACTCTATTGGTGACCATGTCTACATTGAAAATATACATCAAGTAAAAATGATACATGTGGTATGCTCCACGAGCAAAAGCACCAGCATGCACATCGTAAAGCAGCTGATCCCTCAAAACTGTATTATGCATAAATATAATTCGAACTATAAAAGAACATTAAACACATTTAAAAGCCGAGCAAATTGAAATATATGACTATTAATTACAATTGGGTAAAGAGATTTAAGTTGAATCTGGAAAACAAAATAATCATACTGAAGGAGAGAACAGGAGCATGGAAAACAAAAGAGACAAATCCTAGACTATCAATATTTATACATCACTAGACCTTTAGTATCATATATACATGTATTTTTTTTATAGAAAAATCGATTATTGCCACTCCAAAACTTTTAATTTAGATATGTGTCACTCTATAGTTCATTTTAAGAGATTTACCACTCTAAAATTAGAAAACCTCTATAATTTGAATAATTGTCACCATTAATTTATTTTTTTGTAGAAACAAAAAATAAAATTAATCTAAATACTCAAATTACCCCTCATTCCAATTAATCTCCCTTTCATCACATTCCTAATTCAATAGTTCCTCTGTATTATGTTTCAATAGTTCCTAATTTCATTTTCCTGTCATTTCTAATTGCAACGTATAGAGAACTATTCAATAGTCCATCTCCTCTCGTTCCTAATTGCAATATACAAAGGAACTATTCAATAGTCCCTCTCCTGCCATTCCTAATTGTAATGTACAAAGGGTTCAGAGGCAAATGAAATTCCTATATAGCACAATCATCCTCTTCCATAGCATGAAGAGTTGATCCGAGGTCACAGTATGCATCTGTATATTCTGGTTTGAGATAAATTGCTTCTTCCAGTGCCTTCTCAGTTGCACGGTACTCACTGACCCTCAAAAGGGCGCTGGACAATAGCTTAAGGGCATAGAAATAACTCGGACAAAGTATGGTCGCTTTCCAATAGTGATCACAAACATTCAAAACCATTCCTTCTGCCTCCAAGGCTATCTCGAGGTTGACATGGATCTGGTGGAGAATGTTCGATGCCTGGGACCCACCAGCCTCAGCTGCCTCCAATGCATGGAGAAATTCCTCCTTTGCCTCAGCATGGCAACCAAGGACATATAGTGAGTTCTCGAGCTAACAAAAATGGAGATGAATCTGACTTGTGAGGAATCAGATGCTAAGAGATTAGAGGAATATGAAGATGGATCTCTCCTTCAAAAAAAAAAAAAAAAAGAAGATGGATCTGACAGTGAGGTCTTTGAATCCTTGTTATTATAATACAAAGAATAGTATGAGAAATACAAATACATCTGAAATATACAATAAATTTAATTAATAATTATATAATTAATTCATAAAAAATAATCAAATGGTGGCAATTATCCAAATTATAGAGGTTTTCTTATTTTGAAGCGGCAAATCTCTTAAAAATGAACTATAGAGTTAGAGTGGCACGCATCTAAACTATAAATTTTAGAGTGACAATAATCTAATCTTATTTTTAAAGAGACACAAACAAAAATTGAAACATTCATTATATTGTGTACATTTCTTGAATCCTTCGAACTAAACTAATAATTTCATGAGTTATAAGAATTAATGTTAGTTTATTACAATATCTTATCCGTATTAAATCCAGTTGCATCCTTTGTACACGCACCTAAAATAAACAAATTAACAACTATAGAAAAAAAAATCAATAAAAAGAAAAGAGAAGAACATGTGCCAAACAAAGTTATCAATGCCCATGACTAATTAATAACTATCTTCATTTTCCAGGAAGTAGAATCTCAATAGCAATTAATAATTATATTGACTTAAAATGACATTGCATCCTTACCAGTATTTGTATTTAACTAATGATTTATGTCGACTATTATTTACGATATTATATGCTTTTTTGTTCTAAAGTTCCATACATAATTTGTAAAAAAAGTATTTTTTAATCATCACCTCACGTCTAACTATGCCAAAAATAATGGGATCCCATTTCCAATCTGCTATTAATTTGAGGAAAAATGAGAGTTTTAGTATTATTCACTCGTAAATTATCAGATCAAAATGGATGAACAAATTTGACTTAAGAAACAAATCTTTTATTCAATCTATTATCAATAATCCAAACTAAAAAAAATAGAATTCTACTATTCAAAAATAAAAATAGATTATCTCAATCCGCAACAATGAAGAACAAAAATCGACAGAACAAAATTACAATAATTCAGCTCATGGCAGAAGAAGAATGCAGTAATTATCTTTCGTATATTATAAAAAAGAGAAACTAAATCCAATTCTTCATGTATAGTATATCTAATTAATTATTCAGAGAAAACGCACCTAACAGAGAAAATAAAGACAAGAAGAAGCTTGAAATAGCAAAATTGAATAGTTCAGTCAGAAAATTTCTAAATACGCGTGCATAAATCTCAAAACCAAAACCAAAACCAAGTGAATTATTCGATAGCTATTTTAAATAATTTAAAGAACGTAAATTCAGAATTCGTCGTAGAAGTCACCAAACAATTTTACAGTATGAAATGGAAATTAATAATGAATGAAAAAAAGAGCGTAGTAAGTAGAGCTCTTCTTTTCTTTTTCTTTTTCCTTTTCCTTTTCCCTTTCCATCAACCTTTCCCCATCCTCTCTCTCTCTATACTCTCTCTTTCTCTCTTTCTACCTCCTCGACCTTTGCCATTTCATTTTTCACACAACGAGTATCCTGTGTCTAGAGAGAGACAGAGAAGAGTTAGAGCGAGCGAGCGGAGTTTCATGCTCTGATCCCTTCCTTCAGATTCGAGTTCGACTACAAGGTTACAACCATAAAGTGCGCAACTTTCAGGTCAGATATAGCCTCAATGTGGGTTCTTTTGGATTTTTATTCTGAATCAGTGCAATTTTTGTGCTGGAGACTGCTGGATCTGTGTTTCTATTTGTAAATTCGAAAATCTCAAGCGATTCCTTCCTAACCATGGAAATTTGTTAATAAATGCTTGCCTTTGTCTAAGTTCCTGTCTGAGGAGAGAGGTTTAACAATTTATGAGGCTTAATTTCAGCTTTATCTCATCTCTTCTTGCAGAGCCTGCTTCGTTGTGAACTGCGTAGAGTTGGATCTGTTGTTTCAGCTTCGGATTTGCGTCTAGTTAGTTTAGGTACATTTATTTTATTTTGTTTAGTAATTTACTCGGGGGTTCTTTCTAATTTTACCTTTTCTGTAAATTTTTGGTATACATAATTCTCAAGAGAAGACGTAAATCTTTTGTCAGCTTAATTTTAGTAAATGTAGTAGAAAATTTTAGTAAATCTTTTGTCAGAATTAACCTCATATGTCCTAATCTAAAAAATTAATGCAGTTCCATTACTTCCTTTCTTATAAAATGAATCAGCTTCTTTAGTTTACTGCAACTAATATTTGCATGTAATGTCTCTTATGTGCAAAGAAAGAAACCAGCTTCTCTGTTGCATGTCTATCAACACTTTCTGGCTGTTTTCCAGTGCTGTATTGATCAGAAAGTCTTTCTTTTGGTAAATGATTCCTTTCAAAGCACATGTTTCCTTTTGCTTCTTGTTAATCAGTCCAGGAGGATCATTTTTTCAAATTCAAAGCATTTTTCAAGTTCAGACTAATTTGATGGCTAATCAAACTAAATATGATTAGGCCTCGGAAGCGGAATGTGACATTGGTTCTGTAGACTACAGCCTCTTCCACTTGTTTGCTTTGACTAGATGGAAATACAAACAGGGATTTGAATCCATACAATTAAGTCAAATATTTCCAAATAATACAAACAGGGATTTGACATCAACATGTAATACTTCAACATGATATTTATAAGTTTGACTTTGACATCAACATGTAATACTTGATTGTAGCTTAATTTCTGTCCATTTTCAATCAGTGAGACACAAGATACATACAGCTTTAGTCAACTATCTTAGCCATTCAAAATTAATCTATTATTACTAGGTTGGCTTTCATTGTCTACTCAGCATATTGTCAATTTTGATTAATTAATGATTTCAGGTTGGCAATCTGCAGTTGAATTTGGGAATAAACAAATGCAATTAGGTCAAAACTATAGATTTGTTATTATTGCTTTGTATCTCAAGTTCCTATTGGCCAAATCTTATCTTCTTGCATAATAAACTGTTAATAATTACTTGGGATGAGAAATGGACATTGTTTGCAAAGGTGTTCATCTAAATTCTAAAACTAGCAACTCTAATAAGACGAATTATTACATATTCCCTCTTGTTCCGAAACCTTTTTTTTCTTTTTTAAAACAATGATAGCAACAATAATGCACACAACTATTGTAATTACCAAATTTCTTGGTTCAAGGGCACCTTCATAATATTTCAATTGTTGCAGGTCAAGCAAATATGTCGTTTCGTAGCATAATGCGTGATGTGAGAGAGAGTCTAGGGAGCCTCTCTAGGCGGAGCTTTGAGGTGAAAATCAGCGGCTTACCAGGTGTGAGTGGGCGCCACCGGGGCCGATCGGGAGCACCAGTTGTGCGCCCGCATGAGGAGCCAGAGGTGCCGGTAGATAACGCAAACAGATGGGCAGGGCTTCCTCCGGAGCTGCTTAGAGAAGTGGTTCGACGGCTGGAGGAGAGTGAGGGCACATGGCCCAATCGAAAAAATGTGGTGGCCTGTGCAGCTGTGTGCAGGTCTTGGAGGGAGATGTGCAAGGAGATGGTGATCAGCCCTGAGTTCTGCGGGAGGCTCACCTTCCCTGTATCACTCAAGCAGGTTGGTTTGTTTATTATTTTATTTATAAAATAGTTACATTGGCATTTATTGTAGTCAGAATGGTCTGTGGAAAAAAGTGAGGGGAAGGAAAAAGGTGTCATGATTTGTTGTCCTGGCAAAAAAACATGTTTTAATTAAGGTGTCATGGTTTGTTGTCCAGGCAAAATCACGTTTAACAGAAAGAGAAGCAATTGGCATTTTCACCTCTCTATGGTTGTGCACTTGCGTGATAGTGAGGGAGAGAGAGGGCCATTTAGATAGAGTCAACTTCTGGCTATGTTCACTAAATTCAGTATAATTAACTACTAATACTTTATTAACAGCCTGGGCCACGTGACGGGACTATACAGTGCTTTATAAAGCGTGACAAATCCAAACTCACTTACCATCTCTACTTGTGCCTCAGTCCTGGTAATTTTGAACTATTCTTCTTTTCATTTTGTTGGTTATGCAAGGAGCCTACAATATGTTCTTAGTTATGTGTATTCATTATGATCCTACTTAAGATTTGTGAATATATCCAAATAATCTGCTGTTTCAGATCAAACTTTCTCGCAAATTTGGTCTGAGATTTTAATTAAATCTTTTAATCTTTTCTTTATCTGTTCTAATCTCATTAACTTCCCTTATCCTATGGAAAAGCTATTTGCTATTATGTTTTTTTCCTCAATACCATGCAGATACTGATGTATCTTTTACTTTACTCGTAGAACTCAAATTACTTGTGATCTTTCTTGGCTTTAAAACCTTACAATATCTGGCTTTTGTTAGATTCCAGGAATCTGACATCTAGCTTTGTTCTTTGCTGAATTTTGAATGCAGCTGTGCTTGTTGAAAATGGGAAGTTCCTACTGTCAGCTAAACGGACCCGGCGAACCACCTATACGGAATACATAATATCGATGGACGCTGATAACATATCAAAATCTAGCTGCTCTTACATTGGAAAAATGAGGTACCTCAAACATAACTCAAATTTAGTAAGCATATTCAAAGCTACAAATACTGTGTTGTACTTGTACCGACAGCATTAGTAGCTCAATACTGATCGTGCACCTTTCAGAAGCAATTTGAACTCTACAAAAATTGAACACAAATTGTACAGAGGTTAAGAAAATAATGTATCAGAATGAGCGAATACCAAAATGAACTATACCATTGATTAATGACTAATGACTAAAACAAGTTGTTTGGTGATAATTCCAGGTCAAACTTTCTTGGCACCAAATTTTTTATCTTTGACACAGAGCCACCGCACGTCACCATCTCCTCCTCGCCCATTCTGCCTCAGGCAATCAAGACAAGTCGGCGATTCTCCAAGAAGGTGTCCCCGAAGGTACCTTCCGGGACCTACCGAATTGCTGAGGTTTCCTATGAGTTGAATGTTCTGGGCACGCGAGGTCCGCGTCGTATGCACTGTGTCATGAACTCTATTCCTGCCTCTGCAGTGGGCCCTGGTGGATCTGTACCAACCCAGCCTGACCAGCTTCATTTTGGACCTTCCTTTGAGGAATCCTTCAGAAGCAACACCACCACGACCTCTGTAGCCGACCGTTTCTCCGACTTTCCAAGTGCAAGGTTTTCTGACATATCAGGCAGGCTCAATGGAGCTGAGGCCGGAGAGGGGAGCAGTGGACCCTGCAAGGTATTGCCCTTGGTCTTGCGGAACAAAGCACCAAGGTGGCATGAGCAACTGCAGTGCTGGTGCCTGAATTTCAGGGGCCGGGTCACTGTTGCCTCTGTGAAGAACTTCCAGCTTATTGCTGCAGTTGAATCAAGCACGCCTACGGGTCAAAACACTGGGGCTGTAAACCCGCTCCCAGTTGCTGGCCCAGCCCCACCTCCATCGGGGGCTGGGTCAGCTTCTTCATCAGACCATGATAAGATCATATTGCAATTTGGGAAGGTGGCAAAGGATATGTTCACTATGGACTTCAGATATCCTCTTTCTGCTTTTCAGGCTTTTGCCATCTGCCTAACAAGCTTTGATACCAAGCTGGCATGTGAATAGAGAGCGGAAAGGACGGAATGTTCATTGAAACAAATGTGGTTATAAATTAATTAATGGCATGGTGTTGCTTCAAAAAAAATTTATGCCATGGTGTAAAGGGGTTCATTCGGATGTAGGTTCAAGGCGTTAGTGTTTCATTTTGTCTGTGTTTATGTTTGTGTGTTGTGTTGGTGTAAAACCACAAACCAGACTTGCAGATGTGTTTCCTTTTGGTCTTTTATTTAGGATATTTCTAATTTGTTTGGTTGGAATCTTGTTATGTGTTGATGACCTGTTTTCATTTCCAGGGTTGCTCCTTGTAAGCTTTGAATCTTGGTTAGTACTTAGTAGAATCATATAATTTTAAAATTATAATTTGGTCAGTTCTCATACGTTAGCGTTTAAACAAAATTAGAAACATCAAGGTACATGAAACAAGAACTACAGTAGTGTCACTCTAAATGTCTTCAGATGGTATTCTATAAGAAGTTAGGTGGCGTATATTGTCTGTATAGTTTGGTTTTGCATTTTGGGTATCCACCAGTTAAACTTTCAAATCATTTAATGCAGTGCAATTTCTAGGTTACCAGTATGTCCATATCCCAGTGAGTTAATGCAGGTATTAATTGAATTGGTATACAGTCAATTTGAAGTTTCGTCAGATCCATATCATGAACAGTAGTGATGTGTGGTGTGGGTTATATTTCTCTGTCATCATCGAGGCAACAAGTCAATAAGTGTGGTAATTTGCAATTATCGCTATTCTAAACAATTCTAAAAATTATGTTTACAGAAATAAATTTTCTTTTGAGTAACATGGAAGATCTTTGCCATTAACCACTAAACTAAGAATTAGTTCTTTTTGTAGAAATAAATTATAAGCTAGTGCAAAATAAATATTTTTTAAAATCTGCTTTTGTTCTGGCTGATGAATACAAGAGATTGGTAAGAGGGCAAGTAAAAATCTGACAATTCCATAGCAAAAGATAATTTTTCAAAAACACCCTTCAGTCATGCAACTCAGGCGGTTCAGTTCTCAAATCTGGTAATTCTGGTAAAGGCTGCCAAATGCCAAGAATCAGCCTACAAGAGTACAAGTTGTTAGCGCAATAAATCCAAAAATGATAGGCTTATAACTAATAAACCAATCTAACAGGCTTAATTGGGCTTCAGATTTTTAGCCATATCTACATTTTCAATAACCAACATTTTATATCTACATTATTTTTTCTATTTCATTTCATGTCTTTTATTTGCGTAGCATTTAATTACTATATTTTCAACTATTTTTTCAGTTATTGTTTACTTTGAGATCAAAACAATTGTCGTCTATATAAGAGACTCTATTCATTTGTATCAATCATGTTTTGTTTAATGAAATTTAGTTTGTGAGAAGATTCTGAGAATTCGTCTTTGCTACTTAGCACGTTACTTTTATTTGTTTCTATTCCGCTAAATCAATTATTGCAGCTCGTCCTCACAGAGTTGTGATTTGAGACGCGAGACAACGTCACTATCTTAAAAGGGCTTGTGTTGTGTGCGTTTGTAAATTTTTTTTGGTTCAGTTATTTTGAAATCACAAACAAAACAACTGGTGCAGCACGCCATTAGATAGAACAGCACCAGCAAGATGTCTGTTGAGACTGGAATGATTGGAATCTAAATCGCACTTAGACCCTCTATTTATTAGAAATTGTAAATACATCCGGTCAAACAGCAATCCGAACAGTCCAGTTTGAAGCAAGCGTTGTTCATTGACCAGACAATTTTAATTTCGCATTCGCAGGAAGGGTCTTGTTGTACTTTTGTATTTTGGTCCCTGTGAAATATTTAACGCGACACGATTCCTAGACAAGAGAGCTCTTGCCTTGTCTGATTATTTGGGTTTATTTTCACTGGTATGTATGTCTGTTACTTGTTCTCTGTCTCCCTTCAATTGCTACTAATGCTGTTATTTAATTATTGTTTTGCATATAATTAGAGAAATCAGAATCGCACAGTTCGCAACAGCTTATTTTAATTTTTCCCTCTTGACAGCTGCAACCTGGATCCGTATCTTCTGACAAGAAAATTTTCTCGGCAAGGAGGAGAGGTTAACCGTCCGATTAAATATCAACGCTCGATCGTTGATTATATGATTCATGAGAATTTTTTTATTATTCATTAAAATTATTGATCTTTAATTTAACGGTTCAGATCGAACTTCTCTCATTTGAAAAAGTTATGCATGACGTAGCAAGCATTTATATCGTAACGTGCTGTTGAATGTGGTTTCAATATTGTGAAAATGTGATAGGATCAAAAATAGAAGTTGCTTGAATGAAAATTTATTTATTGTTTTTAATACAAAAAAGTAAATTTGGAGAAAATAAAATCATTTAACAATTTGATAGTATCTTTATATCAAGTAAATAAGTTGAAAGGATAAAATAGAAAATACTATTTTTTATAGAAATTTAATTGAAAAAGACTATTGTACTTTGCAAAGTGTGATTGCAATGGTACTTTGCATCTATATCTAAAATTGTAAAGTCCAAATAATTGATCTAAACCGTCGAATGTGATGTACGTGTTGAAATCTACTTGCAAACATAATTTTACATTTTTCACCATTCTTTACTATTTTTTATAGAGGAGGAAAAATTCATTGATCTGACTGAACCATCCAATAGAAATGATATCCACCTATCTAAATAATAGTAATAAAAGTAAAAAATATAAGATTATGTCTGCAACTATATTTCAATATGTAGATCATTTTTAACGGTTTATATCAGTCGTTTGAGTTTTATAATTTTAGATATATATGCAAAAATCATTGCAACTGTGCTTTGCAAATTACAATAGCATTACTCAATATAATTAAATACAATATAAATTATCAAAATTTATGATTATACTAGATAGCTGATAGTCCATAAAAAAACCATTGAATCTGAACTTGATCATTAAATGACCATATTTGTTTGACAGCCAATGAAACAATAATCAAATTTTAAAGATAAGCCCAACACCCTAATTTTGTTGCAATTTAATAATCACTAGAAATTACATCGTGGCGTATCGCCGCTTTTTTTTTGAAGAATAATTTTTGTATTAGAAAAATAAACAACATAATTATACTAACTTCAAACTTTTTGTTCAATAACATTGTTTCACTGAAATTAGACTTATATAATAATAAATAACATATGATGATTTATATGAAATGAGAAGACGTGAACATTAATGACATGAAATTGATGTTATCAATGATTTATACTAAAATTAATGACGTGTTTCATTAATGACGTGTCGTGTGTCCGATAACTTGGACACACATAAAATACAAATTGAATAGAAAAATGACGTGTCGGAGTGTCCGAAAAATTAAACATGTCCACAATGAACAAGCTTTATATATAGTATTGATTTAATCAGCAAAAAAGTTCTATGAAACTACCCGTGCGTTTGTCAAATCAATTGATAGATAATTAATCGGTTTCAAATTACATGAAAAATAAACAACATATGAATATTAACAAAAGAATAATTTTTTTTCTTACCTTTTTGTGTTTAAAAGATATATATTTTTGGTTCTCCGACAAAATCAATATGAGCAAGACTATTATACTTGCAAAGCACATATTTTGTGATGTTAGATCATTGAAGTGTGAATCCTTTACAATAAAAATAATTTTGATAAAAAATTCAATTCATAAAACGCGTGTTTTGAAAAATACAATAACCTTGCTCAATTAATATTACATATGTAAAAATAAACTTGAAAATAGCGACTCTTGCATTGATATTTTCTTATCACATGCATCCAATATAAGTCCCACAAATACTTTTTTTCCGTTACTTTTTAGTTATACTGTACCATTTGAATCAACGACAATGACTATGAACTGCCAATATATTTTGTGAAGCCGGTGAGTAGGCGCGAATTTAGGGTTATTTTAAGCTCGGTCACAATTAAGTTCGAGTACTAAGGTTGAGATTAAGTTCGGACACAAATTCACTAAAATTTTGCTAAAATATCATTAAAAGCTCATTTTCACTACAAAATAACTAAAAATACACTAAAATTTGTGTTTTTTGTCCATGCATGACTCCGCCAATGCCGGTGAGCATGCATACCATATCATGCATTCGTATTTAGTGGGGTACCTCTGATTTCGCAACGGTCAGCGGGCATGTGCTGTAGCGCTGTAAATTTATTCGGTACTGTAACAAATTGCTGTTTTGATAAATATTCCGTTGTACTGTTCGGATAGAAATTTCGTTGTTGAACAGTGAGGATGCAGGGGGTCGCTCATGCTGATGAATCCATATCCTCTGGAACGGTCATAAATTTCTAAGGGAGAATAGACAGTTTTACTGACTGAGCACTGTAACAGCATTGTAGTAATTACTATGCAGGCAGATCAAAAACGCTGTAGCAGCGTTGAGAATCAGGAGACGAACAACTATTGTAATTCCAGAGGATACGAATTCAATGGTAATCCTTTTAGTGAATATGGATTCACATACAATTGTGTTGATTCAACGCATGCATCATCCCTTTGATTTCATGTATGCTGATACCTAACTAGTCAAATATTCAAATTCAATCCTCTTTCGAATTTATTTTTTCCCATCGAAGTTCTTGCACGATCATTTAACCTATTGGAATGAAACATCTAGTTTAAAATTTTGATTTGCTATTCTATTATTTAATGAATAATATTTCAACAAGGTCCTTGCTATTATGCTATTAGAAAATGATTTATTTAGTAAAATAAAACACTTGGAACGACGTGTTTTACATACAGTGCATTTATTTGTATTCTTACTCAATTGGGGGTCACAATAAAATTATGAAATCACTAAACATGATATTAATCTACAGATGCATATACTTTTGAAATAATTTTCTGTGTGCTGATTTAAAAATTATGGTCAATTATTTAGCAATACAAAGGAGCAGATAATAGTCCCATAACAATTTTTGAAAAATCATATTAACATTTTGTTAACCACAATAAATCTTGGAGAATAAGTGGCATGCATACCATACATTTTTTTTTCTTTTGTAATTGAAAAGAGGGTTGCGAGAGGAAACGTCCAGTTGTGGTCTTTTTTGATGTATTAGTCAGAACGGTAGTTTTTTACTGTTCTGCAATTAAGCAATATTTGAAATGTAAAAAATCTATCGTTAGGCTTTTATTTTTGTTTGTTTTCAAAACATAAATCTATTTTGTTGGTGCAATTTTTTGAGAAATGGTAGAATTTCTATAGTTCGGTTCAATTTTTTTTTCGAACGATAAAATTTTATTTTTGAGAAATGGTAGAAAATCTATTTTGTTGGTGTTGTACGTCTATATGTAGAAATTAGAAAATCTTTCGGTCTTACCATTTCATCTAAAACTTCACCCCTTGACTACTCTCAGTATTATTTTCGTAATTACCAAAAAATATTCTGCAATATTTCTGCTAGAACATAAAAACCAGATAAATATTGAAAACTATTGTTTTTATGGGTTGTTGATTTATGGATAACTGTCATTTTTATCCTAACCGGCAATTACGTTATTATTATTATTATCATTATATTATTATTATTATTATTGTTTTATTATTATTATCATTATTATTTTATCACTCTTTTTTATTTTGAAACCTCCCTCTCTCTCTCTCTCAATTTGACAGTGACCGTCAAGGAAATCTTATTCCTCTCTCATCCTTAACTAAATTTTGGTACTAATAAAGGATGCGAAAGGGATTTATTTGAAAAAAAGAAGAAGTGGCACTTTCTTTTGTTTAAAAAAATAGACCTCATCCGCTCATAATTCTGAGACAATTAATCTCTGAGAAATTTGAAGAGGTGGATATGTACAATAATTACTATGATATAATGACAAAATTGCTAGGAACGTATTTTTAAATCATAATATACTCGCATAACATGTACATAACCATTAAAGTATAAACAATAAAAAAATACTTACTAACTTTATTTTAATAATATTTATTCGGTTTTAAAAGACAGTCAATTATTATGTGTATAAAATAGAAAAAGAAAATGGCGATTCTTGCATGGAATTTATTTATCAGATGCACATCTGCCGTAAATACCAGATTTTTTCTTCTTCTTTCTACCATTATTTTTTACAAAAGTCACGTAGGAATTAGGATCAAGAATTATTGAATTCACATTTCACTTGCTTGTAATAGAAATAATCGATTGGTACAATATAATTGTTATAGATATTGGCAATTTAAATTTGGCGTTAAGTATTGATTTCTTAAAGTGACGTCTTTTTTGGAGTAATTGGGGCTCATGACTCCTCGAGACCTAAACTAAACCCAAGGCGAGGAACGTATCAGGTTAGATCTAACAAACCGAACTACTTGACAATTACGCACCTATAACTCGACCAAATCTCCTAAGACGCTAAGCCTTCTTTTCAGACCCGCTTAGTGCTCACGTGCTTCTTCTTGGTTTGAAATTTTGATTCTCACTTTCACAAACTCGAACAAAATCCTAAGATTAATATTAAATTAAAAAAAGCAATAAAACTTAACAAATAAATCCAAATCGATTCATAAGCTAGTAAGCAAGTTTCAGACCTAGAGAGATGATTAGCCTCTCATGACTAGAGCAAATACAAAAAAATGAGTTCATTACAACAAGAGATAGAATAAAAAAGCAAAATCGAAGAAATCTCATAAGTCTTGGACCTCCTCCCTCTTATTCGTCTCTTCTCTAGCCTAGATCTAGTTTTCCTCTTAAAAGCTCTCTCGAAAATTGAAAAATTAGAAATTATGCAAAGATAAGATTTGCACACCATCAATTCCGTCTTTATTCTCCAAGCACTTGCCTTTCGGACCCTTTTCTTGCGACCGCATAGTCTTCTGAAAATCGTTTTCTAACAAGCTGTCAGAACTCCTGAACTCCTTAGATTTTTGCGATTCACAAGGGAATCTTTGCAGGTTGCAAGTATTTACTTGGGCTCTTTATTCGACTTCTGGAGCTGTAGATTTTTCTGACACATTTTGAGAATGGATTGCGGCCCGCAATGATTTTCTTGCTTCTGCGAGAATGTGTATAATGTACTTTTTGAACAACCTTCTCACAAGTGGGTCTAGTGACTTGCTTGCAGTCCGAAAGAAAATTTTTGCGGATTGCAAACAAGTAGTTTTTAACTTTTTATGCTTGTTTTGTTCTGGTTGGTGTTCCAAGTTCGTATTTGATGTAGTTTGACCTCAGATCTCTTGTGATTCTAATTTAATTTAAATACTAAAAATATTTGTCAATTTTACACTTAAAACCCTACATTCTTGATATATATAAATAAGATTCATCATAACCCCGTTGGAGAAATAGAAAACATTACTATGACTAGTAGTTTCTATTGGGAGAGTATATTTTTCTCTTTCACCGTGCAACTGTGAACTGTGATCTGTCGGACGAAATTAAGATTATAAAAACACCTATAATTATTGGTGTTGACCAAACCATTTACTGATGGTGTGTGTCGAGTTTAATGTTTTATTAAACACGAAACATGTTTGAAATTTTAAATTATCAACTGTTGACCGCATTATTTTATGAATTATTATTTTTTTAAATTGAAGGCCAGAGTTGATGGCTGGCAGTTTGGGTTTTGGTTGTGAAATTCGAAAAAAAACAAATTATATTGAGAAATTTAATCGGATAAAGAAAGGAAGCCAATTTTAGAGCTGACGATCAAATTCCAAATCGCTTCAATTCAATCAATCAATCAATCAAAATCTTCGTCGGCTTCTCTCTTCTTCTTCTTCTTCCTCTTCCTCTCCGACTCCGTTTCTTCTCTTTCTCTCTCTGATGCAGATGCAGTAATCAGCAAATAAATGCCAGCTCTGACAAGTCGAATGGACGGCCACGATTCCTCCGATCTCTCCTCCTTCAACCGCCACGTGTCCGATCTCTTCTCCGACCTCACCGCCGACTCCTCCGCCGTGCTCTCTCTCACCTGGGCCCGCAGGCTCCTCGACACCTTCCTCATCTCCCTCGAGGAGTTCCGCTTCATCCTCCAGACCGCCGGTCCGAGCCTCGGCCGATCCCCCGCCGACCGCTACATCACCGACTTCTTCGACCGGGCCGTCAAATCCCTCGATCTCTGCACCGCCCTGCGAGACGGCATCGAGCGGGTTCGCAACTGGCTGAAGCATGCGCAAATTGTTATCGCCTCCTTAACGGGTCCGGATCCGCTAGGCGAGGGTCCCGTCAGGCGTGCCAGGAAGGCCATTGGCGATCTCGCGATTATGATGCTCGACGAGAGGGATCTGCCTGGATCGGGTTCCGGGTCGGCGTTTAGAAACCGTTCGTTTGCTCGAGGCGCGAAAAGTAAAGATCACCACCACGGCCATGGTGGGGAACCACACCATCGGAGGAGTAGCAGTGGTGGTGGAGGCAGCGGGAGCTCCGGCAATGGACATTTCAGGTACTGTAACCAACTGGAGAGGTCTATGCTTATTTTATGTTTGGTGTTAGCAACTTATTAAGGATTGGTTGGTCCTGAATTCTGGGACTATGTGCCGTGTAAGATTGAACTGTATGTCCAATTATGTTTCAATTTGTGCTGACAAGCACAATTGGTACACCAGCCAAACCATTTGAAATGAATACAAGAAAAGAAAACAGAAAAATATCATAGAACATGAACACAAACAAATAATACAATAATGTAGAATTTTCTATACTAGTATCAGTAAGGTTATCAAAAGACCAGTGGTGTGTGTGTATTTAAGCTAAAGCTTTCTCGAAGAACTGTGCACCACTGTAAATATATCCTTGAAACAACTAAGCACCCACAGTACAGATACAATGTGGTACTTAAAATCTCACTGTGTGCCAGCTCCTAGAAAAGGCTTGTTGGTAAACACTGATAGCGATGGTTATTATAAAGTAATTGCAAAACAACTTATGGATTGATGACCGATATTGTTTTTTTTTTCCTTTATAAAATAATTGCATAACTTAAAAAAATTGGCGATCAAAGAACAATCTTCAAAAGTAAATAAGTAAAGAAATAAATAACACCAAAGGTCAAACATAAATTATTACCATTAAAATAACTGAGCTTCTATATTTAGGAGGATTAGATTTCACATGAAAATCTAACTTTTAGATTGCTATAGATTATAGATCAAATACACTCCTAACAGCTTGATAAACACATAAACTGTTGAGATGGTATATACATCTTAAGGCTTGAATTTGCTATTTCAACCACTAGTCAAAACAGTTGACACGTCTTATTGCCGCTTTTTTATATATTATTTGCTGGCCGTTCTAGATCCATAAACAAAAGCATTGAAATACAATTGAACCTTATACAAAAATATAAGAAAGTGTCATTTCTTTAGTAGCACTTCGTAGTTTTTCTCCATTGTGATTTGGAAATGGTATTGCACTATTCAAAAACTAATTAAAATTAGCTTGATGAGACATTAGTTGGATATTTACCTCCAGATTGTACATAATTTATACTAATAAAACCAGCATTCTGCAGATCTCTTACATGGAGCGTCTCAAGGGGTTGGTCAGCAACTAAACAGCTTCAAGCTATCGGAAGTGGCCTCACGCCACCTCGCGGTGGTGGGACCTCTGACATGTCGGCTTCCATTTATACCATGGGTGTCGTGCTATACGTCTCCATGTTGTCCCTTGCCGCCTCCCTCCCATGCCAATGTGACCGCAATGGAAGTTTAAGTGGTGCCCACTTCACGGCCCCGCCTCGCGGCTTCTTGTGGGGCCCGTCGGTTTATTCTATTTATGAAAAGGTTCTGGAGGAGTGGAAGAGAAGGGAAAGAAAGAGCAACTCAGGTCTGTTGAAGGAGATTGGGGAGATAGAACGGGTCTCAAGGCAACTAGGGGAAATCATTGATGCTGCCCAGTTCCCTTTGGGAACAGAGAAAGAGGTGGAAATAAAGGAGGTGGCTCGCGAGCTGGAGAAGGTTAGCAGTGTAATTAAGGAGGGACTGGACCCGCTCGAGAGGCAGGTCAGGGAGGTGTTTAACCGGCTTGTCAGAAGCCGTACAGAGGGTTTAGATTCCCTAAATCGGCCTTCAGATTAAATACATGAAGAGAATGTTGTTCTAATTTGATTTTGGAGTTGGTGTGTTGTTAGCTCTCTGTTGACTGTATGTATTTGAGATTACCAGGTGAAACTGCAACGTTTCTTCATCAAAAAGTGCAAGGGAGCTGTTGTTTTGTTATTACTTTTACAGTTTTTGGAGCAGTGGAATTCGGAAGTTGGTTTAATGTTAGCTTATGTTTTTGTTTTCATTTTCTTCTTTGTGAAATATTTGTTTATTATATTCAATTTGTTTTTTTTGCATCTTTGTTTATAAGGCTAACAATAACTTTATGGAATGGTACTATTCAATAGTTCCAAGCCTTTTCACAGTGCATAAATAACTTCTGAGATTTGGTAATTAATTGGAGCATGATACATTCTGTAATTTAGGTTTAAAGAATTCTTTTTTCAGACTGTAAGTTTAATATATATGCATAGGGAAAGGATTGTAGAAGGAGATAAATTTAATTCCTGTTCCTACATCCTACGTAGCAAATGAGAGAATTGGAAGTTGAAAAGTAGCTTTAGCAAGGCACAATAACTAATTATACTATTAGTCAAGTTCTTTCTAGTGTAGTGGTATGATAAGACACAATACGGAAGAAAGTCTCGGGTACAAGCTCCAGCAGAAATTACTTTAAGAGAATTTTGAAATTTATTTTCTGCTTATTTTTTATGTATGTTGTAAACCTACGTATAATGAATAAAAAAAACGAATTATACTATTACAGACTTGTTAACAAGTTGCAAGTTAATTATTCAAAATGTTCCAGCTCAGTATAACTAGTGAAGTTATCCCGCAGGTCTACCGAGCTGTACTTCTACAGCAATTCGTTGTTGTCAAGAGGTGTTTTAATTTTTAATCATCCATTTATTTTATACGATTTTATGAGAAAGCAGGATATTTTAAATATTCTTCTTTTGTAACTTCCAATATATGTTTAAATCGTCATTTTTACTCATCAGTTCTTTTTTTTTTTTTTTTTCCTTCTTTGTTGGAATATAGCAATCAGAAACCAGTTGACGCTTTTCATTTCCTGCTTTAGTATATACTAATTTACTTTTCCTAATAATTGTTTTTGGCCAGAAAAAATTTGTAGGGGTGCCTAACAAAATTTTCAGAACATTAATTTAATTTTCATGTTACACAATTAAATGATTAAAATTTTAACAATTATCAATAATCACAATTTTTTATTTATATTTTTAAATGAAATATATAACAAAAATAAATATCAGATTAAGTAGGAAAACACCAAACTTTCTTCATGTCCTGAAGCTAAAATATAAATAAGAAAAAAACAATATAGAAAAAAATTGATTGACAATCTCAAATGCATTCATATATCACAATCATAATAATTTAGAAATTTTAATAGAAAATGTACCACTAGTTACTAATTTGAGATTGTTGAAATTTTCGAATCTTCATGTTTTGAAAACGCCGTAAATGTATGGAATAAGATTCGTACCCAAAATCATTATATTATTTTTCTTGAATAAATGTTGCAACTTGCAAGTAGATGGATGCTTGCTAGTAGATGTACCCAAAATCATTATATTCTTTTTCTTGAATAAACAGCAAGCCCAACCAAAAAAAACATAGAAGTCTTATTTTGATCTCCCTCATCTCTCAAATCATCACATTTTGGTGTTTAAATAACTTTCATATTACTAACATGAGAGGGCTCAAATGTCTCTAATTTTTTATGCTTCGTTATGTTTTCAAATCTTGATCATTCATTAAGAAACAAAAAATCGAATTAGAATAATGTGAAAGTGATGAGTGGTTGATATTTTGAAGTCTCGATGAAGGCACAATAAATAAAGACATTTGAACCCTCCTCTCCTAACATGTATAGAAATTAATTTTTTTTTCATATTTTCATGTTCCTCTCTATTTCTAGAAAGAATTATTTCTATGTTAAACCTTAAATTAGTACACTGGGAAATATGAAAGATACGGTTGTGAATTTTGACCAAGGCCCCCCTCTGAAATCACATTCGCTGTAGTAACATAAAGTAATAAAGTACTTTATGAGCAGATCTGAACCGTTTCTTAAATATCAAGATTCGTGTATATCAATCTCAAAATTTAGTGAATGGTGTAGATTATGTATAGTACTTATAGTACTATAGCATATATGGATTCTCCGTTTTGGAGGTTTGACTGATTAACCCCTTCATCGGATTGACAAATATTATATGAAAAAAATAAAATTCTTGGTTGTCTAATTTTCTTGATCGGAATGCAAAATAAAATGAGAGTGATTTACAGTGACAAAATTTGGCGGGAAAAAATTTCTCCTCTGAATTCCAGTGAAAATTGGTACATTTGACAAAAATTAAATTTGGAAGAAAATATTATTCTTACTGTATTATATTGCCCTCATTTATACCAAAATATTATCACAATATTCGGTATAGGGATGTTATAGATCCGGCGGTGCAATCAGGTTCAATTTGGGTTTGGATCGAATTAATATTTATATTTTTTATTTTTGTAGAAGGAGGTTATTTTATGTGTAGTAGATAGAATAAATGCTAAAATTTAAACTAAATTCAGAAATACAATTAAATGGGTTAAGTTGGATCTAAATCCGACCAAAATAAGTAAAATTATAAATCTATATTTGATCTATTGTATATTCGGTTTGAGTTGAAAACATATTAGATATAGGCTTGCACTTCGCGCGAAAAAAAATTTCATGGCAGAAAAAAAAGAAAAAAATTGAACAGTGATTTCACGACAGCAAAAAAAAAAAAATTAGAACATTAATTTTACTGTAACGATTCACTGTTACAATCCACTGTTGATTTAATAGTAAGGAGATATTATATTAGTTATATATTGCAAAAATTATTGGAGTAAATTTTCATACATCAAATAAAATCATTTTCTTGAATTGTTCCAATCAAAAGAGTGATTAATTGAATTCTTTTTTATTTAATCACGTTCTCAAATTTCAATCGAAAATGTATTGAATTATTTTCTTTTGAAATCAATTAAACTCTCGTTAATATGTGCTTCAGATCAAGGAACAAGGGAACCGCATCAGGAGAGATATTTTTCTCTTCAGAAAAAGAGTTAATCTGGATTATCGAATTAAAAATTAATGCTCGACAGTTATTAATATGATTCGGAGAAATTTTTTATATTATCAATCTGTATCGTTTATTTTTATTCAGAGGTACAATAATATAAACCATCCCATGTAATTTTGGCTCAGATGCACAAGCAATTTACAAAAATAATTAAAATGCACATCGTTTTTTAAAATAAATTAGTAGACAAACTACCAAAAATAAGAAAAATGAGTGCGTGGATTATGATTTGCTCCTGCGAAGCATTATACCACTCTGAACAAGTCTAATTCTTCGCAGTTTATTTCTATCCGTTCCTTTTTCTTTTTCGTATAGCGTTTCCTCTCGGAACCGTATCTCTGCTGTACCTTTTTGTGCATCAGAGATATTCACATTAATCTGAATCGTCAGATGAAAGATCAACACGCTTGATTGTAACTGATATGATTCAGAATAGTTATTATATTATTAATCAAAACCGTTGATCAATGATCGGACGAATTAAATCGAAGTGAAAATTCTGCTGCAAACAAAGTGCAGCAGAGGATTTCGTTTCCTCTCTCAAACTACGCTCTCTCTCTCTCTATCGGTCTATCCCCAATCACAGTCCCCCCCTTCTTTTTCCTTTGATTTTTTTTATCCCAAAATATCGACTCCAGAGCCCCATCGGAAAAATAAAAAAGGCTCTAGAAACTAAACCCTAGGGTTCGAATGAGAGATTGAAAGAGGAGAGCTTTCTGGTTTTTACCAAAGACTCCTAATCCTCATCCTAGGAACTCAATTCTCGTGTTATTTGCGCATCTAAGTAACTTCACTTTTCATATCTCTTTCGTTGTGTTATCGTGATGTAATTGTAATTGTTTCTGATACTTTTGCGATCCTTGCTTTCTTTTCCCCCCTCTCTGATCTGATAAGGAACGCGAGCGAGGATGACTGAACCATCGAAGGTGATTCATGTGCGTAATGTTGGGTTAGAGATCGCTGAGGTAATTAAATTTGATCTGTTTGGTAATTCTCTGTCATTTATTATAAAATAATAATAATCACATTTCAATTTCATCTAATGCAATTGAGTTATTTAATTCAACAGGCTGATCTTCTTCAGTTGATTCAGCCGTTTGGTGTAGTTACTAAGATTGTGATGCTTCGTGCAAAAAATCAGGTAACTTTTTAACAAGGAGGATTCCAACCAATTGTCCCCTAATTTTCTACAATTGTATTCCTTTATATAATTGTTTCGTATTTCTCGGGATGTTTATATTTTCTCTTTCCTATCTTTTGTTACACAGGCACTTCTGCAAATGAATGATGTGGCTTCAGCTGTTAGTGCCTTGCAATATTATTCTTCTGTTCAACCTAGTGTTAGGTGATTTTAACCAAACTATTAGACAATGCATCTTTTATCACACTTCTCGAATAGATAGATTATTTTCTTGTTGAATTTCTCGATGTTTGTTATACATACAAATCTTAGAGTCATCTCCTTTGTTGCATTGGGATACAGTGGTTTTAACGAGATTGTTGACCTTTTTATTTATTTAAAATTGAGAATCGCAGAGGAAGGAATGTGTACCTTCAATTTTCTTCACATCAGGAACTTACAACTGCTGACCAGAACACACAAGGAAGGAAAACAGATGAGGTGAAATTTTGCATTTTTCTTAATCACGCCCTAAAAATGTACAAATTAAAAGAAAATGGATGTTCATATAAATTTAGACATATAGTTATGACAATCTGTATGGAATGAAGTTACTTTGTAAGCATCTTACAGTGTAAGGCTAATTTCAGGTTGTAACATTCTTTTAGGGAAACAAGAAGTGATTTGTTTAATTAGATATTCTAATTTTTAGTAACGGAATTCCGAGTAATTTCGAAATTGACCGCAACTTATCTTTAAATTGCGTCACAGCTGGTAAACTCTTGTGTAACAAATACAAGGATATTACTGGATACTGTTTTTCACTACCCACTTATTAATTAAATTGTTGTAATACAAATTTTAGTTATTTTTTTATATTTTGCAAAATTGTGTTCTTATATCGTTATATTTTCCCCTGTCCTATCCCGATCAAATCTTCCAGCTATTTATTCTCTCTCTATCTCTCTATCTCTCTATTCTCTCTCTTTCTTTCTCTTTCTCCTAGGATTCACAGCCAAATCGCATCCTACTGGTGACGATCCATCATATGATTTACCCAATAACAGTGGAGGTGTTGCATCAGGTTTTTTCACCTCATGGTTTCGTGGAAAAAATTGTAACTTTTCAGAAAACTGCTGGTATGTGAATTAAATAATTTATCACATTCCCACAGATCTTGTAGATTTTTTTAGTTCCCTTTTTTCACCTATAACTTTTTAGGTTTCCAAGCCCTTATCCAGTTCCAATCTCGTCAGAGTGCTTTACAAGCAAGGACATCTTTACAAGTATGTATACATGATTTATTGCATACATTTGTTTTCTTTTACGAGAAGGGAGCCTTGGCGCAGCGGTAAAGCTGTTGCCTTGTGACCAGGAGGTCACGGGTCCGAGTCGTGGAAACAACCTCTTGCAGAAATGCAGGGAAATGCTGCATACAAAGACTCCAAAGTGGTCCGACCCTTCCCCAGACCTTGCGCAAGCGGGAGCTACGTGCACCGGACTGCCTTGTTTTTATTTGTTTTCTTGTATAGAAAATTCAATAGAAGTGTCAATCTTTAATTAATTAATTCTTCACAGGGGAGGAATATATATGATGGTTGTTGCCAACTTGACATTCAATTCTCGAAGTAAGTACCCTGTTTGTATTCCTGCCTGTCATTTCTACTTCTTTGTAATAAATTTAACTTTATTATATTACTTTTTCTTAAGGGCAGTCTCAATGAGCTCCAGGTCAATTACAACAACGACCGATCCAGGTTTGTTTTGTTGTTTCTTTATAAGTTCACAACTAGTATCTGAATGAACAGCTTTTAAGGAAAATATTTTTGAAATAATGTCTCACTCTATTTATCCTGATCTTTCTTTTGTAACATGTTTTTTTCTCCAGAGATTTTACAAACCCTTCTTTGCCCACGGAACAGAGAGGCAGATCATCACAAGTTGATTCTTCTCTAATCTATTTCTATACTTCTGTTACCAACTATAATGCACTAATTAATCCTTTGCAATGCTCTTTTCTAAACTAGGTTGGATATGGTGATGGTGGAAGCATATATGGACTCCAGCCTGGTTCCCGAGGTGCTTTGCTTTTTCTTTTCTTACTTATAAGCTTTCGGTAGTTTTAGCAGGTTGTTGACTTTTTTATTTTTCTTTTTTTTTTCAGTGGCATTTGCGCAGGTGGGTTTTGGGTCAGCAGAAGGGAGTCTTCACTGAATTTATTTTATTGTCATTGTCTTAATTGAAACTAGGGTGCTGATACAGTGCCGGGGAATTGTATATTTTTCCATGAAAATATATACAGGGAGCAATTGATTCGCTTAACAATTTCATCATTTTTTCATGCCTGTATAGATGGGGAATGCGGCAGCAATAGCCGCTGCTTTTGGAGGCGGCTTACCTCCTGGAATAACTGGTACTAATGATAGGTGCACTATTCTTGCTACCAACTTAAATCCTGAGGTAAGTCGCTTGTTCTTTGGTGTTAATTTTCACCGGCTGATACTTACTAAACAAGAGTATCATGCATATCTAGAAGCAATTAGAGAAGCGGAACATGTGCACTTGCAAAGCATGATAATGGAGAATATGTTGATTGCTTCTCTATTTCATTTCACAAGTTACCTTAACATTGTTTATCCTAACCACAGCAAAAAGAAGAAATTAGTAAAATGAAGTAATGAAATGTAGTATTTCAATGCTCTGACAAGGTTATGAGATATATCTGTTCTGCTGGACCAGAGCATGAAAATATTGCTCCTTATGTGTTCTACATACTGAAATTTCTAGGTTTCTGTTTGAACATTTTCCTTTGTCCTTGTTTTGTCATTTATTTTGCAGAAAGTGAATGAGGACAAACTTTTTAATTTGTTCTCTCTGTATGGAAACATCATCAGGATAAAAGTACTTAAGAATAAACCTGACCATGCACTTGTTCAGATGGCTGACGGTTTTCAAGCTGAACTTTCTGCTCATTTCTTAAGGGTCACATCCTCCACTTTTTATATTTATATTTAACTTTTTCAAGTAGAATTTCTTTATCATGACTTGATGAATGAAAACCAAAAAGAGTTTTAGTTCCTTTTCTTGCTTTTCATTCTGGAAATGAAAAAAACTGTATCTGTGGCAAAACAAAAATTACCAACTGAAGAGCTTTGTAATTGCATGGCCACTCCTTTTTGGAAATGATAATCCTTCTTTCCACGAACTTTCTAGTAAAGCCTAAGCTACCTGTTCCTTCTATCTGGATAAATTTGTGGTAACGGGGTGCAAATATAGTTGGGTACCTTTTCAAAGAAAGTCTGACCTGTTTACATGGTTAAATTTTCATATTTCTGTGATTTGCTTTGTCATTTTTTGGGATGCACAAAGCTTTGTGTAGTCTCATAAAAGATGCCCCTTATTATCTCTCAAGGCACATAATTTTATCAATTCCATATGGTCTTTTTGGAACAGGGTGCGATGCTTTTTGGGAAGAAATTGGATGTGAACTTCTCGAAGTACCCGAACATAACTCCTGCTCCTGACACACACGAATACACAAAGTCGGCATTGAATCGGTTCCACAATAACGCCATAAAGAACTACCGGTACTGCTGCGCCCCAACGAAGATGATCCACCTCTCCTCCCTCCCACTGGAGATTGCAGAGGATGAGGTGGTGGCCCATGTGGAGGAACACGGACGCGTGATCAACTCCAAGCTCTATGAGGTCAACGGCAAGAAACAGGCTCTTGTGCAGTTTGAGAATGAGGAACAGGCCACTGAGGCCCTTGTTTGCAAGCATGCCACCACCCTCGACCGCTCCATCATCCGCATCTCCTTCTCTCAGCTCCAGACCATTTAGCTTCATTAATTCTACCACTGTTCTATCCTCCTCCCTCTCTCTTTCGCACTCGCTAGCTCCTCGACTCAAAAGGAATGTGCAAGCTGTAGAAGTTGGGTTGCTCTATTGGTAATCTAGCTTGAGTTGTTAGTGTTGAGTAAACTATTTAAATGTATTGCCTGTTTTTAGTTTCAAGAGTTGCATTGGATATGTGGGTTGATGTTGCCCGTTGGGTTAGCATTTTATTTCTGAAGTTGGAAAGTAGGTTCTGCTTTTAGTTGGTTTTCTTTTGGTCTAGTTATGGCATCGGCACAACTATATATATTTTTTTGAGAATAGCAATGTGCCAGGTGCGAGTTATGGCATCGGCACAACTATATTTGGAATCATATATTATTAATTTAATTCGTAAAATAAACGTCTTGACTATGAGACACCAGACTTGTGGTCCCTCGAAGTCTTTCGTTTATATAAACTCGCAACTGGCACATTGCTATATGAATTTCAGCGTCTGGCATGATGAAACAAAATTCCATTGAGATAATAAAGTGCCTTCTGAAAGCAAGAAACAAAAGAATTGTATTGCCTAACTGAACAAAATCATATATCTGGCAAGATTTGTGGTTGGATCTTATCCAATTAAGCAGGATTGCAGTATGCGCAGTTCTTTTTAATTTTTTTTTATTAGAGAAAATATAGCCCAAGTAAAGAAAGAAAGACAGGGAGATGAAACTTTTGATTTGAAAATAAATGGTGTGTCTAGGTTACGTGACGTGATGTATTTGCAATAATTTTTTCACGTGACACATCAAGAAGGGTAAAAGAGACTTGCTACGCGTATGACACGACACATAAAATAACACTCATAGACGCACTGTGTCATATCTTGACATGTATACATATCACGTGTAAGACACATCAATTTAAAGAGTTTTAATTTATTTTCAACAAATTGTTACAATCTTATTTAATTTCTTACATTTCATAAATATTCAAAGTTAATATTATCTATTTATTGAAATTATATTCCATAGTATATTATTATCACACCTCCAAATTAAATTAAAATTTTCCTAGTTAATCAACAGACTCGTCCGTGCAGGTGATCAGGTTTTGCAGGAACCCAAGAGAACAGTGGCAGTGGTACCAGTGGTACCAGTACTCGAGCCTGTACCATATTAGGTAGTACATGATTATTTTCCTATTTCACATTATGTGTCGAAAGGTTTTGACTTGTGCTGAAAAAAAATTAATACAATTCTATCTAATATTCAATCGTTCTGTTATGTTTGCTAAGATTAGTTTTTGTTTAGAATACTTGACAGTGAATCTACTAGGTGTTGTAATTTGTAAGGTACCAGCAGTTTGGTACCTAGAAAGCTCTTTAGTTTTCAATGAAACCACCGGCATTTCCAACTTTTTTTTTGAGAAAGAAGTGGAGTCTTTGTTTCAAGTCTTATTCAAATTTTGAATTAAAATTTTTCGAACCTGCTATCTTCCTTTGAGAAAATTTTGTTTTTAACCACTAGATCAAGAGAGCTGTTTCTTACCAGCGTTCCCAACTTATTCCAAAGAAAAAAAACAAGCAGGATGGCACAAACCACAATCTAAAATGACGCAACAGATTTCAACTTTTACAGGTCCACAAAGGAGGCTATTAAAATTGCCTACTCAACCAAAAAAAAAACAGAACTTGTAGATAAAAAGCTGAAAAATAATCTTCTATTCTAATCTATTGTCTCTCTTGGATGTTCATGTATAGCAAACTGTCAGAAATCCTTACATGAAGACATCAACAATAAGTATAAAGTATAAAACAGAGAATCAACTGTGGTAACTTCACTCACTAATGGCGTCTATTCCTTTCACTGGGTAGAAATTATTATAGACATGCAACAAAATGAAACAAAAAAATGAAGAATTATAACCTAGAAACAGAGTTTCTCAACCCATCTTTGCTCTCTGTTACAGTCCTGAATCTTGATTAGTACTGTGAAAACCACAAACCACAGTTATTGTGGTAAGTCAAGATAAATGTTATTGACCTTTGATGGTTTCAGTTATCCTGGATTCCTGGGTTCAAAGTCTCTACTGCCACCTACTATCTCAGTCTCACTGACTATATATAGTTATATATAGTTAACTCCCTTTTTTGGCAATTTGAACTTGTGTCACTTGATTCATGTCTCCAGTCAACACTACTCGGTACCATCTCTTCATGCACTTCAGACCTTGAGATTGGAGACAGATATATCAATGTTTTCTCCTTCCATTGTCATTTGGGATTCATGCTCAAACGGCGGGGCTCCTCTCCAGGCCTGGATACTGCCAGGGGGGCCTCGCACCGGAGAGTATTCTTCAACGTATGCTCGGAGATCTATTTCAGAAGGATTTGGTTTGGTGCAGAGAAGCTCTTTGAAGTTCAACAAACAACCTCTGTTAAAGATGTTTATGCTTCCGTTTATAGTGCTCGTAACTTGTCTGGAAAATTGGTAAAAAAAAAAAAGAGATGACTTTTGCATGAATAACTTTCAAATGTACCGTTTTTCTGCTTTTGCTTGAAAGACCCAATAATTCTGATATTTGTACTCAACAGTAATTGTTATTAGAATTGTTTAAATAACAAGCAAGCAACAGAGAGAGAGACCTGGTTGGTGGACATAAGATAGAGGTGGAATTGTGGAAAGCAGTGAGCCCGCCGATGAACCAGAGAGATACAAAGCAATAAAAGATGAGAGCAACAGACACGGGAGATCGCTTCAAGGCAGTCAAAACCATCCATTTAGCTTCCTTCAATACGAAATCCACATGCATCATGCACATAGAAAGCACATAGAAAGCACAATAGTGTCCCGCATGATATAAACCCCATAAAAACCCTGTAGTTCCTCTGCAAAATGAATAGCAATCTAATCAATTCAGATCATATATTTTTTAATTTTTTTAAATTAAAAAATTCGAAAAAATTCAAACAAAATTGAAAAAATGGATTTATCCGAACCCGTCTGGACCCGTGCCCGACCCGACCCACCCGAATTTATCACGGATCGAATTGAAAGTTTTGAGTTCGGATCCATGAAGATCCGCCCCGTTGTACCCATGGATCCGAACGAATCAAATCCACAAATACCCGACCCAGCCCGTACGTAGAACACTACATATTTCCTTCTATAATAATCAAAACAGCAAACACTTTATGACCAAGGAAACGAGGGAGTATTTTGTAGGTTTAAAATAACAAAAAAAAAAGCTGGACCCACCTACCTGGCCATTGCATTGGCTGATTGGCCAATCCAGGGGCAGTGGTGGTCAAAGCGATCAACACAGTTGTCGCATATCGAACAGTGGTTGCAGCGTGGGGGCCGGAATATCATGCATGTGTGACAGTACTTCAGCATCAGCGAGTAGGAGTGTAGGACCATCAGCTGCCTTTACAAAAATATTAAATTAACCACGAGTTTTATTATATCCGTAAAATTATTGAAATTTCTAATCGACTATTAATTTCTAAATTAATTTCAGAAATGTAGATAATTTTTTATTTAAAAATTTTGTTTAAGAATTTTTTATTTAACAACTATGCTTTAGAGTTTATAAACTCTGACGTGACTTAATCATTGATTAAAATTGATCGGTTTTTCATAATTTGATAATATTTACTGACGTGATAATTTAAAAATTCTATTTTTTCAGTTTTAGAAATGAAAACTTTAGAAACTAAAGAAAAACTAAATTTCTAAAATTGATGTGATAATAATTTAGAAACTCCAAATTTTTTTAGAAACGGAGATCTCTAATGTTATATAAACTTATATGCACTAAAAAGCGAGTAGGACCCATCAGCGAGGTTAATTTAATATTTTTGTAAATGAAACTCGTGGTTTTCACTGACCTTAAACTCTTACTAGAGAAATTATCACTGTATTCTATCAAAAACCCCTTCAATTATAATCTGCTTGGAGATGGGAATTTTGCATTAGTGCAGATGTCTTTAGCTAGCTGTAACATAATAGGAACAACTCAACTCGACTTTATCCGAATCAAATAAAACAAGATGCTGTCTGAAATTGAATTAGTACACTAATTTTGATAAAACCAGCGCAGAAAGGATACGTTTAATTTGTACAAATCAATGAACAAAATGCGCAAGTTCAGAAGAAGATGAAATGAAAGGAATAATACACCATACTATTTTATGAAAAGAATGAATAATACATTAGTCAAAATTGACCTCCAAATGAATTCATCCAAATAAAGGAACTCAGCTGAGCAGAATCACTCCAACCAATGTTATTTGAACAAACCAAATAAATTTATTTGCAACAAAGATGGAAGCAGCATTAGATGGAGAAGGTGGTGATGGTGGTGGAGGCGGTGATGGTGGTGGTGGTGGTGGGATTACACAAGTGCCATACGTAGCATTAGCCTGAAATAGCATTCCATACATATCAATATTTGTATGAAATTTGTTTTGTTGTTTGAGTTTTGTATGCTTCGTTTTTGTTAAAGAAAATAAAGTGATGAGTGCTCCTTATTTAAAAAAAAAAATATTTGCATGAAAATAATGTTTAGCTAATATTGTATAGAAATATCCCAAATTTTTAATGTGTCAATACATGTTTATCTAATCAACTTTCCAAAATTTGTAATTTCAATTGTTTATGGAACTTGGCACCACCATGCCTCAGACAAGCAAGTGTGCTTACATAGTACCAATTAGGTTTCAACCAAGCAATTGAACCTCACTTGATCTAATTTGGAACTAGCTAGCCGTTCACTTCCCTAAAGTTAACTTAGTATAAATTAGTCACAAGCGCAAACCTTGCAATATGCAATGTTGTCACAACCGCAAACCAAGTGCCCATTTGCCACGTCAGTAGTAAGAGGAGCACCGCCTCCATCACTCCTCTAAAATTAAAGAACAATGGCCTTAAATTAAACAAAAAATGAGATTAGAAGATTATAAACAAAAGAATGCATGCAAAGAAATACCTTGTAGAAATCAACAGCAATGTAATTGGCCCATCGATTGGCAGATGCACTGTGACATGTGTTGAGCATACTGAGTAGTGGGCTCGAGTTGTTAGAACATGCAGAGACCGGGTCAGGATTGGTCGGGAAAAAGTTCATCAATACCAGAGATTTAGTGGTGTCGTCCATGGGAGATGATTCTGCTCTATTTGGGCACTTGCTAGGCACCATCCCTCCATCTCCATCTAAACAATTTCATGAACATCTTTCAAGTTAGAAGAGACCGTGGATTTTTGGTGCAGTATGGTCATTATGATGTTGAAACCTTATTAGGATTTTTATGATAGTAAATAGAACAGTAGAGATGAAGGGGCGTGTTAAAATTTTAGTTTCAGTACAAACACCAGTATATTATTACTGGATACATACTGTGGAGTACCTGCCACCATTATTTTTTTCGGCCTGACCCTAAAAAAATAAAAATAATATCTATGACCCTGATTTCAAATCTTTGACAACGATGATCCTATTTTTTAGCGTTTATGTTCACATGTGTTATCTGGACGCATGCATTCAGAAATTCAGGATTATACATGTTATTCTTATTTTTTTAGGGTCAGGCAAAAAAATTCCCTGCCACCATGCCTTCACGGAGCATAATACATACAATATACTGATTTTCTATTAGTAGTTTTTGTAAAGGTAGGAAACTGGTATGTCAACCATATAAGGCATTTGTGTACTACTTGTACTGCATCACCAGTAATTTACATTTAGTGTTGTACCATCATGAAGTAGCCTCGCAAATTATTCCACACCCAGGCAAAAAAGAAGTTAGCACAAGACGACTCAGTTACCATATGTGTCCATGCTTATCACCTGTTACATCTCGTACTGGGTAGTAGAGCACCATACCAGGGCACCATCACAATAAATAAACATAATTACTAATATTTATTTCCAAATACTTACATTGGTTCTCAACCACAAAATTCCATTCATAAGCTACTCCCTCAGCACTCTGCTTAGCTGATTTGGATGTGAAAACCAGGAGACGATGATTGTTTTTTATCATGTCACTGAGGAGAGGCCAATTGCTACCATTATGCGGCATTTGAGCAACCGGGAACCAGTATTTCATCAGGCCAGAGGAGTTGAAAATCCTAGGGATGGATCCAAGTATTGTGTAGTCTTCTATAAAGATTGTGACGACTTCATTTTGGTTTTCGTCCAGAAATGCCTTTATTTCTTTTAGAGTGTTCACTGCCGGTTGCTGAAATTCACAGAAGAGACAGAAATTTGCAGAATAGCTCCATTCTATCAAAGAATTACAAAAGAGACCTTTCCATGTTTAGTGATTGCAAAAAAATCCCCAGCACTAAATTTTAGTACTCCAATAATCCATGGGATCTCTTGCAGCCTTTTCAATTAGGTTACTTTTGCAATTATTGATTATATGGGCTCCTGCAAATTTCTCAAAGAAAAATAGAAAGTGTATTAGACATCGGTGTCTTGGGTTTCACTCGTTATCCATGATGCCTAATTCAGACATCATAAAGTAAAAACAAACTGGTCTGAGAATTAAGAATGCAAATATGTCCCAAAAATGTTGAAATAAACGAGAGAGGGAGGGAGGGACAGAGAGAGATAATAACAACAACAACAACAACAACAACAACAAAACCTTTAGTCCCAAACAACTTGGGGTAGGCTAGCTATGAAACCCAATCAATGTAATATTCGATTGGGTTTCATTTCCATGAGAACGGCTGAAGCTGAATATTCAAAAGAAAGAAGAAAAAAACAGAGAGAGGGAGAGAGAGGGAGAGAGAGAGAGAGAGGAGATACAAAGGCAGTGTAGTTATAGCAGATTCCCTCAAAGGAATGGCACAACCATACATCATTATCAAAATCATACATGTCAAGCATTAGACCTCTCACGCCATTCTGCAAAAAAATAAAAAAAATAAAAAATACAAGGTTGCATCAGATATTTACTTCTGTTATACAAGATTTCAAGGAAAAACTCAACAGCTCTCTGATGTTAAGTAGAATCCTAAAATAGCATATCCAAAAGCAAAGACACTTGTAAGTACATTTAAGGTGAGTGCTTACAAAAGGTTTTTGTTCATGTAAACATTTTACCCAAAAATTACCATAATTATCTCAACCCCTACCCGAAGTACTTCTCATTAAAAGCTTTTTCAATGGTTAATATGCCAAAAGGCCCAGACCTAACTCTTTGCACCAAATGTTTAATTGTTACTTATCTATAGATTAACTTTTTGTAAAAAAAATATTCTCTATAGATATATCTGCAAACACCACTTTTACTCTAGATATGGGGTCTACATGGAACAAACAATTCTCCCTGCTAAAAAGCCAACTGCACAGCTTAAAAGCTGCAATAAGGCACTAAGTTGGATCCCCACAACTAGTCATGTCTATTAAAATGAGAACAGGCCTTTAGCAGCTTTACATAACTGAGACAATCAACAATCTGAAATGGCTGACAAAAGTCTAACTATTCCCTGCTAATACTTCCTTTACATGCATTTAAAAGATTAAACATCAAACAACATAAATGCACGACCATCCAAACAAAGCTCTACAAATTACTTTTTGCCTTGGTCCTTAAAAGTTTCACATATCTCTTTTTTAATCCGTAATTGTTCCAATTTTCAGTTCTGTCCAGACCAATGTTTTTCGTTGGCAAAAAGAAAACAAAGAATGACAATTATAAATAGCATTCAATTACAGTAACCCATTTGGGTGTAATAGTTTTTCAGGTGAGATGCGTCCTGTGCATAGAATTTTAGTCAATTTCTTGATTACAAAATAACAGCATGCATCGACAGTCCCAAATGGATTCTTTTCAGAACTAAAACGGAAAATTTATGGTACTTCACGGACAAAATGGGCTAAAGGTGCTAACTTCATTGATCCATCTATGGAATTCACCCAGAATACCCAGAATACAAAATAAGTTACACAAACGATCCTTAAATCATCACTCTTTTCACACTTCGGTCAATTTAAAAATAATACAGATGAATCCCAACTCATTATAACATGGGAACCATATGTTTTTCCCACCTCTAGAAGTAATCCAAAAAGAAAAAATAATAATTCAACATGAAGCATTTTACTCAGAATTGGTCATAAACAAAGAAGGGGAGTTTACCTGGAGTTGGGAGGTGACAGTATCCTCCTGATTAGTGGGGGAAATAAGCGCGGACCCTGTAGCAGATTTTTCTCCACTAATCGCAAATGAGTTGTGTGTTGTTAGCCAAGAGTACTTGTTAAATGCAAGCCCAGTTCCCTGACCAAACCCAGTAATCAAAATTAAGTCCAAACCCATCAACTCATGATAATCAAAAGTTCCATATGGAGCAAATTTCATGTTTGATACTTCAAAATGTCAACAAAATCATGATTGCTGCAATTTCAAGAAATATCATAACCAAATACTAATTCACATCCTTGCAGACCATAATTTTGCAAACTTGGGATTCATAGTTAACGAAAGAAAATGTCCAATCACAAAAAAGAGAGACTTTTCAAAGTAAACAAAAAAAAAAAAAACTGGCTACTTTACATGAGAATATATGTGCAAAGTGTTGTGTTATTCTTTAGCCTTTTCTAATTTACCAGCTTCAGTTTTGAGATCAAGTCATAAATAACACGAGGTGGACCAGCCGATCACTGGCCACTCATGCTTAAAAGTAGATAATTGTTGAGGGGCAAAACGCAAAATAAAATAGAAGAAATGCTGACCATTGTTTCAGGATCAATCGGCGAGATCCGAGTGCAGATGGATTGACGTGTGTTGCTACAGCTGTCGCAGTGCTGCGCCGTGCTGCAATCCTTGTCAGCGCTACATTTGCCCCCCACCTGAAATAATCAAATCAGAAATCTAAGTGAGGTTTGCAATTTATGCAGGAGATCTGATCTTGAACTTTGATTTCACCAACACAATCAGAATTGAGCAGAACTTGTTGTGATAGATGGTTTTTGCGGTAATTTTCTAGAGCGCATGTTCGGAACTAAAAGCTGAAAATGCACAACTCTTTAAGTTGAAATCGAATTGAAAGTTCAATCTAAAAATCAAAAGAAAAAATGGCAGAATAAATTAAAAAGAAGGAAATGGTTAGAGCGAATAGATACGCACGGCGCCATGAATGCGGAGAGGAAGAGCAAGGATCAACGATAGAAACACAAGATACCATTGGAGTCGCATCGTGTGCCAATCGATGGAGCTGAGAGGGACGAAGGTGGAGGGGATGGGGTTGAACCGTTGAAGAGAGAGAGAGAGGAAGGTAAGATTCAAGGTTAGGTAGATATTACCGTGTGAGCAGTTGAATCCCTCCCTCCCTCTCTCTCTCTCTCTCTCTCTCTCTCTCTCTCTCTCGTCGTGGTGGGTTTGAACGCAGAGAAATACGACTTGATTGGTTCTGGAACCTTGAATGGTTTCAGGAACAAATCAATTCATCGACAAATTCAATCAACGTGGCGCGTGTAGAAAGATCATAAAATAATTTCTTTTCTTCGTTAGGTACGAATTGAATCATAAGAAATTAAGAATTCTCGACAAGGCATCACATTGCTAATTGCATCATTAATTTTTCAAATTATTGCACGAAACAAATTGTTTTTAGGAGGATATAATATTTTTATTTTTGTGTTTTTATGATGTCTTTAAATCTGTATTATTTATTAAAATTAATAAATGATTTAAATTTAATTGTATAAAAAAACGTGCATGATCAATTATGTGAATATTAGAGTCATATAAAAGTAAATGCATTATATCCCTCCTTTTGTTTTTTACTTATAATAAACGTTTTTGGGAGATTCTTTTATTTAATAAAATATTTATCTTGTTTATATCTGTCAAATAAGTTATAAGTCTTTCAAAACAAAAAAATTATTGTCTTTAGTATTAAAATTCATTCTAATTATACAAAATACCATTTTTATCCTTAATTAAAAGCATAAAAAATGTAGTATGTTTAATGAAAAATGTCGGTTTTATATTTTATTGGTTTATGAGGGCAAATTATTCAGTTTGTACTTCTGACGCATACCCGGTGGCAGTGACATTTAAGTATATTCTTGTATGTATCAGAAGTAGAGTTTGCCCTCAGAAATCGGTCGAATATAAGCGTACAATGTGAATAATTTGCCCTCATAAACCAATGAAATATAAAATTGACATTTTTCATTAAACAAACTATATTTTTTCATGCTTTTAATTAAGGGTAAAATAAGTATTTTACGCATTTAAATGAGTTTTAATACAAAAGACAATAAATGAATGAATTTGTGAGTTTTTGAAATTTAGAGGGAGAAATAAATAATATTCAAATTTGGAGAGAAAAATGCATCATTTTGAAGATTTTGAAGGATGTACGTGAAATTCTGCCATCTATCAATTGTAGCACTATCAAGTTTTTTACGTTTTTTAGTGTATATAAATAATTGATTAGTTGTGCGTATTTTCTCTATACGTATATTTTTCTAGAATAGCATTTTTTTTAGAAAATAGAGTAGCATTTATTTTATATGTTTAGTGAATTTAGTATAGTATTAAACCCGTAGTGGCTATCATACACATATTTTAAATTCATACTTTTTTATGTTATTCCTATTTTCGTACTTCGTAGTATTTATCAGTAGTTCATATTATTTAAATTCATATTTAGTGCATCCTATTTGTAGTGTTTGTAAATCTATGTTTTAAACAAGGGAAATGTTTCATAGATACTTTCATCGATACCTGCATCGACATCAGACTGTTATGCATGTTAGACGAGTTATTGTGCACGTTAGATGAGTCGCTATGTATGTTATTTTCATTTTATTTTTTAACTTAAAATCCATAATACATTTTAGATATGCATAATAACTCGTCTAATATGCATAACAACTCCTCTAACACATGTAACAACTCGTATAATATGTATAAAAATAAAGTATCGATGAAGGTATTGATAATTATTTATTTAACATACATATTTTTTTGCAGCATAAAATAACATGCATACCACGCGCATGTCGATGGAGAGAGTATATCGGCACCCTTTAAACAAAATCTTAAGTATTTCTGATTTCTTATCATGTTGGCAACAAGATATTGTTAATTTCTTGTCTGAATATTTCGATAATCTCAATAGTCCATGCCACATTTATATCATCTACAGATATCGGTATTTTTCGCATACATGCAAGAAAATATAGGACTGTCAATGGGTAGGATAGAATACTAGTGGAGTTATTTTTATATTCATATTTATTAAAAAAAAATTCATATCCTACTCATACTCAATAAAATTTTCTTTATCCATACTCTACCCATACCCGTAAAAAATTCGGATAATGAAACGGATAACGGTAGATAATAGATAAAAAAGATAAAAAATTAATAATTTTTTTAATGATTTTGATAAATTAATAGTATCAAATTATTATATACTACAATAAATACAACAATAACAAACATTCTAGATATTAAAAAATATCACAAAATTTCTTCTCATGTCACTTGTCACTAAAAAATATACTACTTAGTACTTAGTAATGAACATTATCCAAAAAATATAATGCAAATTAATTTCTTTAGCAATATACATGACGCATTATTTAATACTAAAACAAGACATGCATATTTCAATTATGTATATATTTTTCTTTTTTCTTTTGGAAATGTAGAATTTTCTAATTCTATTTAGTTAGTTATTTTCAACATATGAAATAAATTATAATATATATTTATATATTTTATCCAATGAGTAATGAATACGATATAGTTTTTATCCATACTCTTATCCGATAAGTTATAAAAACAATTCTTACCCATACTCATATACGATATGCTAACGAAAAAAATCTTACCCCTACACGTCTTAATGGATACGATACAGGTCGGATAAAACGACCAAAAAAGTTTCATTGACAACCCTAACAAAATTATAAAAAAAGAGAAATAAAGGTAAAGAGCTACCACGAAAACACTGGTACCGGCTCAATTATTATGCCCCAATGGTTATTATTTTAGATACAATCATGGTAAGTTCAAAATTTTTGTCATGATGAGATAAGATCTAGATTATTTTACAAAAGAGGACAAGATTTGAGTCATAAGTATATGTTTATAATTTGTCTATTCATTTCCAAATTTGATTAATGAAATGACATTTTACAAATAAATGATCAATTGTTTCTTCTTTATCACATACATACGTAAGATTTCCTGTCCATCCTCTTTTGAATAAGAAGATTTTCGTTAGCACTCTCTTGCTTTGGATTTAGTATTATTAATTTCTTATCAAAAAAATTTTATTAAACAAATTTCAAAATCAATGATTCCAAATCACAATATATACTTTGCAAATTACAATAACTTTGCCATAATAAAATAATAATTATAAGGGATAATATGAAATATGAAATATCAAAATCACATGGTCTTATTTGTAATGCAGAAATTTAACGCATCAAACAACTAGATAAGAAATGAAAGAAACTTAAACTCAAGAATTAACTTTCCGATAAATTTTACTTTTTGAAAATATCATCTTTTTCCTATACATCAGAGTCAGACAGGTGCTCCCATGGATCCGAATCTACTGCTTGTATTGGAGGCAAGCAGGGTCCTGCTTGTTTCGATCCGACCGTCAAAAATCGATCGACTGTTACGGACGGCTGTGATTTGATTCAGAAAACAGATGCTTTAACCGTTAGATGAGTTTTGAACGGTCAAGATCGAAACAATCAGAAAACAAGGAGGGGTTTTACAAGCAGCAGATTCGGTTGCGTCCTCCCCTATGTTTTATCTCGTCAGTGTTCCCAAATCCCAAGGAAGGAAGGAAGGACATAAAAAAAAAAAGAAAAAAAAAACCGCCCGCCGAAAGCACCGCTCCCTCTCCCCATTTCTCGCTAGCCCTGTCAGTGGTGAAATGGAATCCTCTTGACCCATTTTTTGATCTGAACCGTCGGATCAATGATCATCGGTCTTTATTTAACGATAAAAATCCTCTGAATCATATGGCGACGTACGATCGAGCATTGATCTATAATCCAACAATCCAGATGAAAGTGCAGCATGCTGTTGCAAAAAAAGTGGAGTAGAGTATGCGGTTCTGTCAGTGGTCACCAGTGTTACAGTGTAGTCGGCTAGGCATTGGCTAGTCGCAGTGGCGATCACATTCACTTTCACATTCACACACCAACATTTGAATCCATTACAATACACACAGCGCGAGCAGAGAGTGATAGCTCTGGTAGTCTGCTCCTCCTCTCTCCTCTCCGTCGCCTTTCTCCTCTTCTCCCCGACATGACTGCGACTGCGACGCTGCCTCTCTTCTCTGGTCTTCTCTCCGCCGCCTTTCTCCTCTCCTTGCCTCTCCTTTCCCTCGCCGGAGGTAAACTCCACTCCGCTCCACAATCCTTTTTTTGTTTCTTTTTCCTATTAAATACCTAACTAGAGCTAGAGCTTGGCTACCTACTAATTTACGGTTCCTCCCTTAATCCCTTTACCTATGCATTTCACATTAATTACCTTGCCTTTTTCTTCTTTCAAGCCCTCAATTGCATTGCATAGCACTAGGTAATTTACTAATTACCTTCTTTTCTGTTGCTTCTTAATGGCTGCCATAATCATTTTTGGTTCAATATCTTCACTATATTGCATTTTCCCCCCTCTTAGACTGTCCCTTGGATTTCACCTGGGCAAACTTCACCCAAGCCGGGTCAGTTTGTAATGACCCATCTCAGCTGGGCAATTGTTGCCGCTATATCAATGCCTTTGTGGCCATCTCTGTGGCGAGGTATGCAAACTCCACCGGCAAGCTGGGGGTCCCGCCTGCATTCTCTGACCTCTGTCTTACCTCGGTTACTGAAAGCTTCCAGTTGTATGGGATCCCAGAGACTGCCACTGACTCCTGTGGGGTGGGGCCCAAGATCAGAGTTACGTACCAGTGTGATGGCAGGGGTACCATACTCGAGATGATGCAGTCCCCAGGATTTACTGATGTTATTTCCAACTGTCAGGTATGATGCAGTCCCCAGGATTATGGTCTCTGCTAATAATGATTGTCATGTCATTGACCAAGTTGCGTTGGAGATCACTGCTACTTGGTTTGATCGGTCTGGTATCAAATCTTGGGCTATGATTTTTGACTGATTCCATTAAGCCCCATATAACCCTGTTGATTGTATCCTTCAGTTGGTTATTGTACCCATGATTTAATGGAGCTGTTTTGTGCCTTAATTAGAGGTAGATTCTGCAATTGAGTGCCACCTTGACCTGGCTTAGAATCAAGTTATCCTCAGTTGTACAATCAAGCACCAAAATGTTGTAATGAGTAGCCTATGACAGGTTCCCCTTTCGTCAGAGGTTGGATGCAAGACGTGTCTGAATTCAGGCATTTTGTACCTGCACCGGCTGATTGGTACTGACGACAATGTAGCTTTGAGTGTATGTCGAGATGCAGTTTTTGCCACGTTGTCGAACCAAGGAGACAGTTTGTCAGGTGATGATGACATGGCATCTTGCTTCTTTGGAGTTCAAGGCCTTAGTACTACAAATGGTATATCTTTTACATATATGCAATTTTGTGTGCCAGAGATTTACTTTTTAAGGAAAAAAGATATATGACACAGCACAAGATAAATTAAATATTTGAAGGAAAAATATATATGATTTTAAGTGTTGAGCTGTTGCAGTCTAGGGAGGTAGTTTTGGGATTGTTATCTTATAGTATAATAGTAAACACGAAATAAATACATCAATTTTGAATTTCAGACATACCATCTGAAGGGGAAACTAAACCAAGTCAGGCTTCTTCGCCAAATCTCGTTTCTGCCGCAGCACCTACCCAGAAGAGCATTGACCACATTCCCAAGAAAAAACAATCGCAACACCAAGCATTTCACCTCTCTCTAATTCCAGGAATTGGAATAGGAATCATCCTGACATCTGTTATCTTGCTTTTGATTCTGATGTCGCTAATTCGAAGGAAAAGTACTGAATTAAAGAATGTCAAATTTCCTAATGAGACATTATCTTGGGGTCTCTTTCCTCAGCCTCAATTTCGAAGAGGCCAAGATGGTAATCTTTCTCCTTTGTTTTTACAATGTTATGATTTTATGGTGAGAGCAAACAGATGACTCCAATGTAACCCATAAGCAACCTAATATTAGATGTGACAAGCATCATTCGCATTATGACTTATACCATTTTGATTGTTGATTTAATGGATATCATGAGGTTTGTAAAAAGGCATTGTGTGTGCACTTTTTTGTCAGCATTGATCTTGTGAGCTCTGTAAACAAAGTTGAAAACTCATGTTAGATCGTTCGATATTTCTTGTATTTGGAGGGATGATGGAGGACTACTAAAGGTAGAGGTGTTAGATCCTTTGGAGCTTTTGGTTGCTTAGGTTACATCTAAAATTATTCTGAAATGCACCCTTGATCACGTCACTGGAAGAATTACAAGTGAGAATTTTAAAGCGTGCACCTTAAACCCTACATGTCTAGAAGCACATGCCATTTCTTATAATTTCTTGTATATTTTAAATAATTGCAGTTCTGAATTTGAATTACAATTTAGGAAAGATGCTCTTGAAGTCTAAATGTGAATTCTGTATGATCAAATCTCTTTTTGGTTCTTTTTTATGGATTTCAATGAAACAGCTCCAAAGGAAATAACAACATTATGTTATCTAAATACTTGTGGTAATTCTTTAGCATATTATTTTAGCACCTGCTGTTGCCACAACTGCTATTGCAAAGTATTCTATATAAAATTTCAAACAGTTTGATCTCTTACTGATATATCATATCTTAGGTCCATCACAAATGTTCAGAAGGTATAGCTACAACGAAACAAAAATTGCAACAAATAGCTTCAGCTCAGAGATAGGAAAAGGCGGCTTTGGCACGGTTTTCAAAGCCAGAGTTAATGACGGTTCTGTAGTTGCTGTTAAAAGAATGGATAAAGTGTCTAAACAAGGGGAAGAAGAGTTTTGCCGAGAAATTGAGCTACTAGCTCGGCTTCATCACCGCCACCTTGTTACTCTGAAGGGGTTCTGTGTCGAAGGGCAGGAAAGGTAAGAAAGTTCTTCTTCTTTTTTTTGGATCTGTATCAGTAGCAATATTCAATGTGGGCTGTACGAAGTGTTGTTATATTAAATTTAAAAATTAAAACCATATTGTGTTAGTATAGATCTAAATAGGCTCTGGTAGCACATGGCCTAGTAGCTCAAGTGATAGCTCACTCGAATGACTTCAAAGAGGTAGTTCAATTACCCATGGGAAATAAAAAATGTTGGGAGGCTTGACCCTGATTTTTACTCAGAAAAAGGCCATGTTCCCTAACAAAACTCACTTTGAGAAGTCAGGCCAGGAATGGAGACAAAGTGATCACATATAATATATTAGTCTTATTAACAATTAGTTATTTTCCAGATTTCTTGTGTACGAGTACATGGCAAATGGAAGTTTAAAGGATCATATCCATTGTATGCTGCCTTCCTTTTTAATTGTCTTGCTTTATTATTGTATTCAAAGAAAAACATCACTATGATCCAAGCTTATGCCTGTGCACAATTTCAGCATCTGGACAGAAATCTCTGAGGTGGGAGACGAGATTGCAAATTGCTATTGATGTGGCAAATGCTCTCGTAAGATTCATATGCTTCAAATTATTATTTAATCTCCTGAGAAATCTAACTACACCACCAATACTAACAAAGCCATTGGCAAATATATTAATTTTTTTTACTGAAGGAGTACCTCCATTTCTATTGCGACCCGCCACTTTGCCACAGGGACATTAAATCTAGCAATATTCTTCTGGATGAGAATTTTGTCGCAAAGGTAATGAACTGAAAACCAGGATGGAGCTCTTTCTGGTGTGAATAAAGCTGAGTCTATTGTATATATCCTCGAAACATTATCTCATATTTTTGTTAGTAAGTAAAATTAAGTGACCCTTATCAATGAAATAAACAGGAAAAAAGATTAATCATAGTTGTGGTTTAAAAATTTAAAATTGTGAGGCCGGAAAAAATATACTATGTTTACTCAAATTGGGTGATATGGTAAGCGTTGAGAAAATTGTTGTCATTAGGTTCTGTTTATTTTTTTTGGATATTCAGTGCAATTTTATCATCTTCTGACATACAGGTAGCTGATTTTGGACTTGCTCATGCTTCTAGAAGCGGGGCCTTCATCTTTGAACCTGTTAGCACCGATATCCGTGGTACACCTGGTGAGTATAGATATCTTCTTCCGGTTTACTAATAGCCATAGCACTATCTTTGATATGTACTTGTGTAACCATATTACCTCTACCTTAATAGTAAGACGGAGAAAGGAGTAACTGGGTTATTCTTGAGCGCTCACTTAAGTTTTAGGACTGTCATTTGGGGGATATATCTTGTTTTTAGAATACCATGTTTTTCATATATTACAGAGTACATATGAAAAAATTGTCGTTCAACAGGTTACATGGATCCAGAGTATGTTGTCTCGCAAGAATTGACAGAGAAAAGTGACATATACAGCTATGGCGTACTGCTCTTAGAGCTCGTAACGGGCCGAAGAGCCATACAAGATAACAGAAATTTGGTCGAGTGGGCACAGAAATACATGGCTTCTGATGAGATGGTGTCTGAGATGGTGGACCCCACAATCAGAGACTGGTGTGACATGGACCAATTGCATATGGTTGTCAGTATAGTGAGGTGGTGCACTCAGAGGGAAGGGAAAGCTCGACCATCAATTAAGCAAGTTTTGAGGGTTTTTTCTGAAAGATTAGATCCAGTTTATGAGGATGCGGAAGAAGGTTGTCTCTCTTTTAAAATCTTACCAGGGTTGATCTAACCACCTCGGGGTCGGGTGGGGTTTGTACTCAACCTGATCAAAAGTATGTACTGTACTAGTTTACTCTAGGTAAATCACGTACACAGGTATTGTAAGTAACACATAAAAGTATAGATAACAGTCATGAGAGGCGAGCACACTTGTTAAGTAAGTTGATTTGATAGTTCATCTTAGTTATTGTCTAATAGATTAAAAGAAAAGTGAGGTTATTTGCAGTTCTGGTAAAATTTAGCCAGAAAAATGTCTGTATTAATTAATTCGAACCTGACCCAGGAGATCTTGCTACATCAGTTCGTCTGAGACCTAGTATGTACTAACCAGGTCCTACCTCCTGATTTTATTGGTAGTTCCTGGATTATTTGGTACTAAATTTCAGGGTGTACCATTATTAAGGCTCTAACATCAAGTTAGAGAAAGATACATAAAAAGAAGAGTAATTGTGTTACATTTTTCAGGTGCACAACTCTTATAAAGGGGCCTGGCTATTTTTGAAATTATTTTTATATGTTAGTTTTTGTGCACAGGGACCCGGGTAGTTGGAGTTGTTATTCAAGGAAAGAATACAATCCCCCACAGCGGTGATGCGAGATTTCTCCAATCTTCTTCAAGCACAACTCGATCATACTGTAGCCGGAGTGTTTTGCTCGATAGCGGCGGTTCCCCCCAATCTCCCCATACTCTTCTCTCTCTCTGATATTTCTTCTTTACTTCTTTTTTTCCTTTTTTTTGGTCCAAAATTTCCTCCTTTTCATGTGCTTTGTTATAATTAATTCCAATTTTGTCAGTGTTGTGGGCTTGTAGTTTTAGCTTGTTCTCCACCAAATTAGGTTTTTGCAATGTATTCAATACTTCTGTGTGACCTTTGATAATCAATGAGAGATCATGATTTCATCTTGATCATCTTGAAGTTTTAGCTTGTTCAGCTGGTAAATTCAATGGGCTTTTTTCTGCCGCTCTTTTAATTTGTCCTTCTACTATTTGGTAAAAGTTATGCACTATGTTAACTCTAGAAAAATGTATGATAGGAATAGTTGCATGTATTATTTTATGAATGGTAACAAAGAAGCGATCTGCTTGATTTCAACGTGTCAAGTAATGCATTTAGCTTTTAGCAGAATCATTAAGCTAGCGGAGTTGGAAGTAATGCGTTTGGCATTGTCTGATTGACCATATAGTTGTAGTTAGAAATTGCAGTTGGAACTAGTTTATTACTCCAAACTATGAGCGATGTCGATACTTCGCTGTGATGTAATCATCTCTGTAGCAAGTCATCATATTCTGGCAGAGTACCAACTGCTACAGAAATTGATGAGCTGAAAGAACTACAGAGAACACCAAATCAGTGTCGGTGCGTGTTATTTTCAGACTACCATTTTGTCACAAATAATGAATCACAGTGTGTATGGATTGCTACATGGTGCATTCTATCATTTATCTGTCACATAGGATATATTAGTTAATAATTCAACCTAGGCACCTAGCTTACCGTTGGGAATTCCGTGTTGTAATCTTTCCCTTTTACACAGTTTTTTAAAAAAAATTAAAACTAAAAGAAGAAAAATAAAATAAAAATTACCGTGTAGAAATTTTTGTTGGAGAGATGTTTAGATTTTAGATAGATGAGATTGTAGTTCCCAACTGCTGGCACATTCGGTCAGGCGGTTCAGATCTGATGCTAGCCTCTTTCTAATACTTATTTTATTATTTCAAGAGAAGTCTCTAAATTGCTTCTGTTAAAATGGAAATAGAAACAGAATAAATAAGATTCTAAAAAGAAGGATAAATATTTGTTAGAGTCCAGCAAGAATGAACTGTCACATGAAATGAAGGAATCAGTACACATGGGTTTTCTTTTCTCCGCCAACATCGTTTCGTTTACTGCGAGTATTGCAAAAGAGACCCAACTAAATTCACAAATTTGTGCACACAAATGCAACTCAAAGTGGACATTAGATATTTAGATTTAACTACTTTCATTTATGAACTTTGAGTTATTATTTTTATTTTTAACATTCGTATTTTAGGAAAATAATTATGATTTGAAAAAATTCTCTTTGTTAACAAGTTCCTTTGCAATAATATTACAATTACAAATTTTGTTACCAGTCACATTAGTTATTTATGCATATTTATGATCAATGATTAGTGATCTATATATTGTGTAGTGAAAATAAATACAATATATTAATCTTCTTCATTTAGTAACTCCTTGCAAATTCTATTACCGATTACATTAGTTATTTATACATTTATATAAGTTAGAAGGAAACTCGGTCAACATTTGACTACAAGCTACTATTTTTCTTCTTCTTCTTAAAGCACAATAACACATTCACATTTCTTTTACCAAAAAAGAAATGAAAATGGAAGAACGCGTAACAAATACTATAACAACACTTAGAAGTATAATGAATGGTATTATAATAGAAAAAAGGTGATCTGGGTACACATAATTGGGCGTCGTATCTGTCCACCGAAATTGCAAAAAGTAGTCTTATTACTCGGTAATTCCAGTAGAGTATGCCAAATCGTGTAGCGAGTTGCTGCACTCATGCACTCTATAAAATGTAGCCTGTTTTCCGAGAGCATTCATCGCAAGTTACACAAGTACCCGTCTCAGAAATTCAGTTACCAGTAGAAGTATACACTACTACAGTGTACGTCGCATCAAGCGTCAATACTTCATCTTCCTCCTCTTCATCAGCTCGAATCAAGTCAAGATCTCTCGCTGTCTCTCTCTCTCTCTATTTTCCAGTTAAGTTGCAGATTTAATTAATTCATAGCAAGCAAGTAAAAGCAAGGCAAGTGAAGAAGTGAAGATGCATGCAAAAACAGATTCGGAAGTGACGAGCCTGGCGCCGTCGTCTCCGGCGAGAGCGCCAGCCTACTTCGTACAGAGCCCATCGCACGACGGTGGCGACCACAAAACAGCCACCTCCTTCCACTCGACGCCCGCCACGTCACCCCCTCGCCACTCCCATTCCTCGGTGGGTCCCCACTCCCGCGATTCCTCCACGCGCTTCTCCGCCGCCACCACCAACAAGAAGCTGCGCGGCGTCGCTGGGGCCCACGAGAAGGTCGCCAAGGGGAAGAACGACTGGATGAAGGAGGTCGAGGCCATCGAAGAAGAGGGTTTGTTGGATGACGACGAGAGGGATCGAAGCAGGAACACTAAGAGGTTGTACTGCCTCGCCTTTGTCGTCGGATTCTTCGTGCTTTTTACATTTTTCGCCTTGATTTTGTGGGGAGCCAGCAGATCTCAGAAACCCAGAGTAATTATGAAGGTCTGATCTGATGACTCAAACTTTGAATGCTTCACTTACTTTGTAGAGTATAACTTTTTATTTTCTAGTACCTACATTAATTAAGATTGATTCGAATTTCTAGGATCAAGGATCATCTTTTTGGATCATTGAGTTGGCTGTTTGGAATTACCATTATAAAAACCTTTTATAATGTAGATCTCTGTTAGAACAGAAAAAAAATTATACTTCCTTCTTTTTAGACAATGTCAGAGCTCATAGTAAGAAAAGAAGGAGAGAACTCTACCACTTTGTAGTTTCACGGGCTCAAGATTTAGATCTCCCCTCAGATAAAATCAAGGTCTGCTCCAAATTTAGAATTTTGTGATCCAATTGATCAATTTTCAAATGTCCCTCTCTTGTTTCAGAGTATCACATTTCAGAATTTCATAATTCAAGCGGGAACTGATGCATCCCTAGTACCTACTGACATGGCAACTTTAAATTCTACTGTAAAATTCACATACCGCAACACTGGTACCTTCTTCGGCATCCATGTGGCAGCCACGCCATTTGACTTGACATACAACCAGCTGACCTTGGCGAGCGGTGATGTAAGCATCTGATTTCCTCTTTTTCTATGTTATTACTAGTTCACAATAAATGTGAATGTCTCAAATAGGATGGGTTTGGATTTGGGTCTGGTTTGGATTGATTTCAGGGGATAAAAGTCGGTAATTTTGCCTGTATTATCCCATATACTGCAAATGCGCCTCAATTTCCCCCATTAACATAAACTTCAAAATAAGGATCCAGTTGTCAAACTGGTAAAGTAACACTGGTAACCCAGGGAATGTGGTCTGGAAGAATTATGGTTAGGAAGGGCTGCTATGTGATCTTTCAGCAATAATTTTTGTAGAGGCCCTCTTTAGTTGTCAAATTTTACTTAGTTTCAAATCTATTTCCTTTTTACCTTGCTTGGTCCAAAATAGAAGAATTTCAAACTCATTTCCCTTTTATAGGAAAAGTTTGAAATTATGTTTCTGTACACTTCCTAATTTTAAATGCATTTCCCTTTATAGAAGAATTGGGAAGTAATGTTTCATTTGCTTTTCATATTCTGTGTGTAGTTGAAGAACTTCTATCAAACTAGGAAGAGTCAGAGAAGTGTTAATGTTTTGGTGATAGGAAACAAGGTGCCGTTATATGGTGGTGGGGCCAGCCTGACAAGCACACCTGCTAAGCCCAACAGCATCCCGCCCATACCTTTAACCTTAAGTTTCACGGTGCGGTCTCGGGCTTATGTTTTAGGCCATTTGGTGAAGCCTAAGTTCACAATACAGGTGCAGTGCTTACTCAAATTGGACCTTAACAAGATGAATAAGCCCATTCCACTTGACAAATCTTGCCAATACTTCTGAGATAATGAGAGGGGGGAATTATTGTTTTGTTTATTGAATAGCTTTTTCTTTTATTACTTAATTTGGGTAATACACATGTTGGTAAGTTGGATGGATAGGGTTATGGACGTTCTTTGTACTTGTGTTACTATTATTTGTTTAAGAGCAATAAATTTTATGGTTGTGTACAATGAGAAGTTCTCTTTTCTAGTGTAGTGTCTACTTTTTGCCTGGTTTGGGTTTTGGAGTTCCATTGTTGAGGATTTTGTTGGATGGTTTTTGCTGTACAATTAAGATCAGATGATGATGATACCTCCTGGTCAATAGCTGCCTGAACTGCCCTCTATTTTATATTAACTGCAAGCTCATTGCAGTAATTGTTCTATCACAATTTACATGCAGTTAGAATTTAGATATCTGTTACGTGAGAGGCTATAATCGTTGCCTTATATTTGGGCCTTTGAATGCATCTTTGAACTTCTCTAGTCACAACAAATGTTCAAGTTCCTTTTAACGGAGCTTTTATGTTTGGCACAAAAAGTATCTCCATCTCTCTTAAATTTTTAGAGTTTTAAATTATTATCACATTAATTTTAAAAATTTAATTTTTCTTTAGTTTCTAAACTTTTCATCTCTAAAACTGAAAAGTTAGAATTTCTAAATTGTTACGTCAGTAAATATTATCAATATTATAAGAGATCGGTCAATTTTAACCGATGATTAAGTTACGTCAGAGTTTATAAACTTTAAAGCATAGTTAGATAAATAAGAAACTCTTGAGCAAAATTTCTAAATAAGAAATTTATCTACATTCTGAAACTCATTTAGAAACTGCCACATCAGATTAGAAACTCTAAGAATTTAAAAGACGGAGATGCTGGCTGATGCTCTAAGTATATAAGACAAACGCATATCCCGGCATGGAGAAAAGTAATTGAGATTACCCAATAGGCTAGTCATATATATTGAAAACTCACAAAATTATAGAGGAGAAAAAACACCTTTAAGTATCAAACAGGTTCATAGTACAGAGATGAAGGAAATGATTGGAAGAAAGGAATTTCTCTTTTCTTTCTCTTTCTCTGTAGACTCGGTGCCTTCCATTTCTGCAAGCAAGGTGGCAATTCTTTTTTCTTCTTTTCTCTTTGTACCGTACCAGTCGACCTGGCCATGAAGTATTCTTCTCCTCTTTGTCTCGATATTCCCTTCTATATCCATCAAACATCTGTTAATAATTTGGTAATGTGTTGAGATAGAAAGAAAGAAAGACAATAAGTCTCACATTAGACATCAATGGGAAACTTCACAAAAGAAGCTGTGTTCTTGATCTTTCTCATTGTCTTCTTATTAGGTACCTGAAATCTTCTATTTCTCCTTCTATATGTCGTTTTCATTCTAAGACTTGATTGTGTATTACTATTCACATGACACTAGAAATATAATACAAAACAAGCTTTTCATCTGTACGTAATTATTTTCAAAGTAAAAACTTAACATTAGTACATATTTATAATCAAGTCAAGGTGGAGAAGTTCTTTGATTTCTAATTAACTTAAAATTACCCCTAACCTTGGTTGATTTATATTTTAAAAAATCGATAATCTGATTTTAAGAAATATCAGTTTGATTTTTCATTTTATCATGTAAGTGTACCATAGTTTTCTGAATTATGCACACGACTAACATGCATGGAATTCATGGGAAAAAGATACCATCAGAATAGTCAAGTTACAATTCCTAAAACATGTACTTATACTGTTTCTGTTATATATGAACAAGGGGCAAATCGGTCAGAAGGAGCAAGAATGTTCACAATAATAAACGATTGTAAAGAAACCATATGGCCGGCGGTTACTCCTGGGAACCAATTCGAAGGGGGCGGTTTTGTCTTAAAGCCGGGCCAATCCATGGTCTTTACTGCCCCGGTCGGGTGGAGCGGCCGCATATGGGGCCGAACTGGTTGCTCCTTCGACCGGGATGGAAACGGCTCATGTGAGACCGGTTCCTGTGGCTCGACACTCAAGTGTGGTGCCTCCGGCAAGCCACCCTCCACACTGGCTGAATTCACGCTTGCATTCCTTGATTTTTATGATGTCAGCTTGGTTGATGGATATAACCTCCCCGTGGTCGTCACACCAGCAAATGGTAACAGTAATGGTGGTGGTAATTGTAGTGTGGCTGGATGCGACGGCGACTTAAGGGTGAACTGCCCCAATGAGCTCGCTGTTAAGGTTTGTTTGTGGTGCAAAATTAACTTGTAATTAGCAATTAGATGCAATCTGCATTTTCATTTCTCCAACTTTTAAAGGGATGTTCGTGTTAGTAATAGCGGGGATCCTTGCACCAATTCTATTAGTAGAATAATTTTGTTTTTCCCTCTGCAAATCATGCAACCATCTCCAATAATTATATGGCATAATATGAAAACAATTAATTGGGCTTTTATATTTTGGGCAGATTAATGGCAAGACAGTGGCATGTAGAAGTGCTTGTGATGTGTTTGACACTGACCAGTACTGTTGCAGAGGCCTCTATGGGAATCCTTCAACTTGCCAACCTACCTATTACTCGAAACTTTTCAAGGATGCATGCCCTGGTGCGTATAGCTATGCATATGATGATCCAACGAGTATCTTTACGTGCTCTGATGCTGACTACACTGTCGCCTTCTGCTCCAAGAGGTCAGTGGTTGTATAGCCAGAACCTTGCAATTTAATTTAACAAAGATACAGAGCACAACAAGAAAAAGAAAACGAAAAATGGAAGTTGTTAATCAGCAAGTTAATCACCATTGTGTAGCATCTCATGGTAATGGAGACATCAGCTGCAAGTTCTTTTAGATATACAAAAATGGAAGTTGATTTAGGGATACACTGCTCAAAACCTTATCCTGTCGCAGACTGAATCAACCACAAGTTTGGAAACTTGTTGCATTTCATGACAAAGTTTTCTTTCAAGGTTTACATTAACGTTTATCTCCATAATTTGTTTCCAAGTTTTAGTAATTCTTACTATTTCAGATATCAAATATAACATTTACCGAATTGCACATATTTCTGTATTAATTATTGTTGTTTCTTGAGCATTTTACGAACACATTTGGTGCATATATACTCAAAACTGTTTGAACTATAGATGTCACGCGTCTGTATTAATTTGGCATACAAATTTTTTAAAAGAAATGCGGCAAACAAAAAAAAAAAAAAATCAGCCTTCTCTTATTAAAATTTCTTTGCTTATATCTTATTTTTGTTGAAAATACAGGTCGCAAAAGGTATGCGCATACCATGGAAATAGGCTAGCATGCAATGATGCAACCAAAATTAACACAATTTTCTCTTGGATTATTCCCTTGTCTGTAACTGTTCTCAGCTGGTGGCTTTGGAAATAGGATTTTTCGCGTTTGTTTTCCTTGTACAATTCTTGATGTACTTGTAAAAGGGTCTACTATTTCGTTTTTTTTTTCCTACCTTTTCAATATGTCAACACTTTCTCAATTTCTTGTAAAATTTTCTATTTCTGAAATTTTTGGAGTTTTTAATATGATGTGTTAGTTTTTAAATGAGTTTCTGAGATGTAGATAAGTTTTTTATTTAAAAATTTAGCTTTAGAGTTTCTTATTTAGCAACTTTGTCTTAAAGTTTATAAACTCTGACGTGACTTAATCATTGACTAAAATTGATCGGTCTCTCACAACAATTAAGAAACTATAATTTTTTAATTTCAAGAATGGAGGATATATAAACTAAATAATGATTAAATTTTTAAAATTGATGTGACAACAATTCAGAAGCTCTAAAAGTTTTAAAGATGAAGATGCTTGAGGAATTATTGAAACAAAGCACCATCAAACAAAATAGCAATTTATCCTGGTAATAGTAGGTCACATTGTTCAATTAATTGTGGTGGTCCTAACTTAAATTGAATTCGAAGCTAACTATTTTTTAAGCAAGCTATGTCTTTGTAAAACATGCAAATAGTAACTTAACAATATTACTATTATCACAAATAAAATTGAAATGTAAATAAGAGGTAGCTATTGTAATTTACAAAGCGTGATTGCAACGGTGTTTTGTGTACATATCTCAAATTGTAAACATCAAATGATCGACTCAAGCCGTTGAACATCATTTATTGAAATCTACTTGAGACTCAAATAAATTAATGTGCATGAATTCCATCTCGCTATCTAAGACTTCTATTGTAATATCCCTTTTAAAAGTTTTTTTAGGAATTGAATTAAATGATAAAATCAGAAATTGCCTAAGGATTGTAACAATTGCATCGATCTCCACTAATACTTCCCGATAAAATCTAATAAATTGAACATGATTGGAATTTTGGTAAAAATATGTCTCAACTCGCAAGAGACCCGTATCCTTTGCACCTTTTTTAGAGAAGCTTTTTGCGCCTCTAAAATTTTGGATCATTAGATTAGATCAACGCCTGACTGTCAATTATAAGAATCAGAAGAGATTTTGTATTATAAAATCATATCCATTGAAATTTAATCGGACGGTCCAAATTTTAGAGGCCAGTTAACGCCTCTAAAAAAGAGCGCAGAGGATTTCATTCCAACTCGCAAGGTAAAGGAAATTGATCATGAGCATAAATTGGGCCTATAAATCCACTTGGGCCCTATTTTGTTGGTTTAATTTAGGCCCGTTAAGGAGCTTAAAGGCTTAAAAAGAGCTATAGTTTTTTTGAACGAAACTGTATATAACGACCGAGTACTTTTTAACATTAACAGGCCTATCTGTTCGGAAATGTATGCTATAAAGAATCTTCCCTATATTTAGTGTTATGGGTCAAAGATAAGAAGGAAAGTAACCCGCTACGCATAAGGCATACAAGAACTATACATATATAGAATAGCAGGAGATCATTTGCGGGTTGGTCCTGCAAAAAAACCCAATAAGCCGATAGTTCCTTTCTTCTGCCCCAATCCAACTCTCTCCGCCTCTTTTCTTTCTACTGTCTCTCTCTCTAGCTGCAATTCGACAGAGAAACCTACTCGCGATCAAGCTCCAACTAAGGTACCTCGCTCTCTCTCTCGCCGTTATTTTCTCTCTTTCAACATCGTTTGCTCTAAGCAGGCAATCTCGCCATTGTATAATTGTGCCTTTTATTTTAAATTGGATATTTTGGTACTAAAATTAAGGATGTGTTGTGGAATCCGTAGTTAATACACCATTACACTGACTTACAATTGTAAAACGAGTAGAAACTCGGTTCCAAAACCTGTACCGATGCATGTTTCAGTCTATTGTTATTCAATTTTATGTTTTATTGTATTGTAGAAACGGTAAGGGCAACGATCTAGTTGCAGATTAGGTTATTTGAGTTGACATATTGTGCATTGGGCCTTGTACTTGGTTTGATTCCGCCTAAACAGATCCTTTCAGATTTTAAACCCACAAAGGCTTTATTCTTAGTTGGATCTTACGGACAAATTAGATGATTTTGAAAAGAATCTCTTACTACTTTGGTTTACATTGGAAATGCCAAGGAAAATCCTATCAGATTAACTGTTAATTGCAAATTTAGAACAACCAATTGAATCTTCCTGTTTTTATTTCAGTAAGCAATGTCGTCAGACTACCTGCCGGCCACAACTGAATCAATTGCGCAAGCATTGGAAGCCCCGTCCCGCCCCGAATCCATCTCCATCCTCTACCGTGTGCTTCAGAACCCCAGCTCATCCCCAGATGCACTTCGCATAAAAGAACAAGCCATCACCAACCTCACCGACCTCCTAACCCAAGAGAAGAAAGCTGAGGACTTGCGCCTCCTCTTGACCCAACTCCGCCCCTTTTTCTCTTTCATCCCAAAGGCCAAAACCGCAAAAATCGTTCGCTCGATCATCGATGCAGTTGCGAAGATTCCAGGGACTTCTGCTTTGCAGATCTCCCTCTGCCAAGAGATGGTCGAATGGACCCGCCTTGAGAAGCGTACCTTCCTGCGCCAGCGTGTTGAGGCGAGACTCGCGGCTCTGTTGATGGAGGAGAAGGAATACTCTGAGGCTTTGAGTCTACTTTCCAGTCTGATTAAGGAGGTTAGGCGGCTTGATGATAAGTTGCTATTGGTTGATATCGATCTCTTGGAGAGTAAATTGCACTTCTCTCTCAGAAATCTACCCAAGGCCAAGGCGTCTCTTACTGCAGCCCGCACAGCAGCCAATGCCATCTATGTGCCTCCAGCTCAGCAGGGAACAATTGACCTTCAGAGTGGCATTTTGCATGCTGAAGAGAAGGATTATAAGACTGCCTATAGTTATTTCTTTGAGGCCTTTGAAGCATTTAATGCTCTTGAAGAACCTCGTGCTGTGTTCAGTCTGAAGTACATGCTTCTGTGCAAGATAATGGTGAACCAAGCTGATGACGTGGCAAGTATAATCTCGTCCAAGGCTGGTTTGAACTATCTGGGACCCGATTTGGATGCCATGAAGGCTGTCGCTGATGCTCATGCGAAAAGGTCTCTCAAATCCTTTGAAACTGCACTCAGGGACTATAAGGCCCAGCTCGAGGATGATCCAATTGTGCATCGCCACCTGTCTTCCTTGTATGATACTTTATTGGAACAAAACCTGTGTAGGTTGATTGAACCCTATTCTAGGGTTGAGATCAATCATGTGGCAAGTATGATCGAGTTGCCAGTAGATCATGTGGAGAAGAAGCTATCTCAGATGATACTGGATAAGAAATTTGCTGGTACGCTTGATCAGGGTGCTGGTTGCTTGATTATATATGAGGTCTCAAAACCTGATAAGATGTTCCCAGCTGCCTTGGAGACCATTTCAAACATGGGCAAGGTCGTGGATAGCCTCTATGTCAGGTCGGCTCGCATCATGGCTTAGATTTCTTTTAGGGTTTTAAACATGGTGATTTTCATCTCAGGTTTTATTCTACTATCTTTATGGCTGTGAGTTATTTTAATTAGACATTTGTGTTGTGGCAGATGTGTCTGTTAAATGTTGTTTCTGAATGATACGGTACTCTGGACTTGATAGTTGTAAGGAACTGTTAGGATCTTTAATCTTTTTTATTTCGTAGTAGTTAATAGATTATATCAAGCACGAACTTATTTGACAATTATGTGACAATAGACAAATCAATTATAAAATAAAGAAAATAAAATTATAGGCTGGATATTTTATAGCATCGACAAACTTCCCCTATCAAATAACAAGTGTCTTACACTATTTGAGTTATTTTTTGTTTCCTTTCTTAGAACTTTTTTGTATATATAAACCAGAATTGGTAATTACTAATAATTAACATCTTGTCGATGTTGTGATACTTCATTTGAGTGGATATATAAGATTCTAACTGTTGAATACAAACCCTTAAACTATTGGTCTCCTAAAAATCCATCCGTACGTAAAATCAAAATGTTTCATTTCATCACATCTGCAGTGGCGGATTCAGAATTTCATCCAGGGGTGGGCACAACTACATACAATTTTTTTTTTTAAAATATTGATGGAGTTATTTCTAATCCAAATGATGACAAATTTACTGTTCTATGAACACTATAACTATAAGCCATTTTTACCACATAATAAGTAAATGTATAAAGAGGCTTAGAAGCTAGTATTGCAACTACTCTTAGTTGCTTCTGAGCTAAATTTTTTTTTTTTTTTAGAGAATTTGCCCGTAGCCATTTCATTATAAAAACTATGTTTACAAAAGTACTTCCACAAGCTGACCAGCTCCATATCATACAAAGAAAACAGATCATAACTCAAAAGGTGTTTCAGGTGCTGGTAGCTATTCAAAAGCATATATAATTTTCATACAACCAAAAACTGGCCCTACAAATTTTCAGCTGATTTTCAGGTGCTTCTGAGCTGAATTGCTCAAGTTACAAAATAAAACTCAATTACATTGAAGCTGAATTGCTTCTCAGCTGAATCGCTCAAAAAAACATATCAGATGAAGATGATGAGGGTTACTTGGCAACTCTAAACCAGGGGCAATTAGCGAAATAAACTGTAACTGAAAACCAAAACTAGAACTTATATCAAAACCTAAGAGAATGAATCCCAACTCAATACAGTTTTAATTGTGGTAACTTGTTTTCCTTCCAAGTTTTATTAAGATGAAAAGAGAAGATAAACCCAAATTGATTCTGAACTCAGAAAAAGTTGATACCACGATGGTTATGCAGCGACTCCAAACCAAATAGAAACATTGGTAAACAAGTGAAAAAAGGCGAAGGCGTGTTGGTAGAGAAAGGGGGAAAGACGAAGAGAGAGATTAATACTAAGCTACAATCGACGAGCAGATGACGACGAGAGCTTCCACACAATCGGCTGGTCGGTGACTGGCTGACGCGACGGCACGAGGACGACTGGATGAGCCGAGACTGGCGGGATGGTGTCTAGGGTTCGAGCGAGTCGGCGGAGGCACGAAGACGGAACGATCTTTCGAGCCGTCGAGGTCGAGGCATGAGGTATTGAGCGACTTTTTTTAGTTTTCGACTGGAGCAAAGCGGGTTGGGTTTTTTTGTTTTAAATCTGAGTGACAGATCGCAGAAAATGAGAGAATCGGGTCACAGATTTGAACATACGGACAAAAAGTAATTTGGGCCGAATTTTAACAAGCTGTTGTGTTCAGATTTCAGAGTCAGGTCCAATTTAATTCCAGGATCAGGCACAAAATATAAATATTACCGAATTTCTGCAAAAATTCAAAATCCAGGGTCAGGCACTTGCCTGACCCTGGGACACTGTAGATCCGCCCCTGCACATCTGTCCACTTTTCTTATAAACCTTATAGAATACATCCTCGTGATGAAAGTTGTTAAACTTGTACAGCAGTGTACTTTATTTGATCCATCAATGCACTTTAGGCTTTACCTTATGAATGGATTCGCTTCTATTTTTTTATTTTTTTCCTTTTCTTTATGTTTCACTTTCACCACAAATCCACAATCTCCCTGGGAGATTTTCTTCTTCTCTGTCAATTGTTTTCCCAGAGTTTCCATGTTAAAGTGCACTCTGCACTGAAGGTGGAGGATGATATCAAAACTGTTAGTTTCTCCATTTCTATTGGCAATGGATGAATCATGTTATCCCCTTAGTTGCCTTTCGTTTCATATTTTCATACCAGTTGCAGGAAACCCTAAAAAGGACGCGGGTCACAAGTGGAGAGTGGAGACAAGTGCGCTTAAATGACTCGCATGCGCGCCCCTTCTTGTCCTCTAAGGGAAGTTATCATTGTTTTTAAAAGAAAAAAAAAATGCTCAATCGCATGCCTAGTTCAATTATCTTAGGCAAGTTTCAGTTTGCTTAATACTTTTTAACTTAAATAGCGCTTACAGTCTGCAAGGTCAGATCTTTGTTGAAGTTATTTATTAGACACTAAACCTTCAAAAATTGAAAATTAAACATACTAATCATTACCATGCAACAGTACAACATAAGAGGTTGTTAACTTTCGTTTAGAAGTATTCTTTGCGCATGAGATTAAACTCGTCTCTCTTCCAAATCACGAATGATTCATTTCACTAGAGAGTAGAGAATGGGACATTAATTTTATACTGGATAATAATTTCTTAATTATGAAAATCAACCCCTTAGTCTGGTGGTTAAGAGCAACGACCTCTGTGTGAGAAGTTTTGAATTCGAAATTCGGATGATCATTTAAATTTGATTAGATTGACTCATATTTTTATTAAAAAAGTTAATTGTCAAAATCATTATTAGTAAACAATAATATGTTAACAACAAAAGAAGGCTCAAACCTACCATAACGCGGCCGATGGTGCTGTTTGCTTTTTACTTTTTTAGTTACCATGGCATCTTTTAAAGTTGAAAGTTACTTCCTGAGGCTATGAATTTGCAACTTGCAAGTACATAATTGACTATTGGGATTGAAATGATATAAGGTGGGTGTGAAACCGCATCAGATATTTATTCGAATATTCGAATTCGAATTCAGATTTTAACGAATATCAGATATTCGATTCGGATATTTTCGGATACGGATACAGATAATTTATTATCAGATATGGTTTCAAATTTTGAACCGGATATGGATACGGATTCGGATAATTATCCGAATCTAGAACTTTCGGATTTTCAAATATCCGCTAAATATATCAGTCCAAGTCCATTATATTTGTGTTTCTTTTTTTTTATAGCTAAGTAAATTAATTATTTAATTCTTTCATTTATTTATAATATTAGAAAAATAAATTATAAAGACACTACCGACTACTCATTGCAACATTTTAATTATCCTATTAAATTTATTTTATAATATAATTTAAAATAATTTTATTATTGAAAAATGTCATATTAATGATTTTTTCATAATGTACTCATTCCATTTAATTATTCGAATTATATTCGTATTTGCATCCGTATTCGTTTATTATCTGATTCGTACTCGTATATGTTTATTATCCGATCTGTATCTGTATCTGTATTCGAAAAATAATAGCGGATACAGATACGATAACGCTATTATTTTATTATTATCCGTTAAAAAACTAAAATAATTTATTATTTTACTAATTCTCATTATCACTACTCCAAATGTGCAATCCAAACAACATTTTCACTAACTTAGATAGCACAAAATTAGCACTATTTTTGCACTAACCTAGATAACAAAAAATAACCACTAATTTAGATAACACTATTTTTGTACTAATCATGACATGATCCAACAACCGCATCCTAATTGATTAAAATACAATAGGATACTTGCTAGTAAGTGAGTCTTACACTTGTCATTGTCAAAAGTAATAAAGTAAGTTGAAACAAAAGGTTGTACAGAAACTTAATTAAGGGAAACAAAAGCTTGAAGAATTATTGCATGTACTAAAGTGCTTTAAAGTTGTGGAAGTGGAATTAGTGCAATAAGGCTATCTAGTTGTGCTTTAAATTTGATGCAATTGAGTGTCATTTTATGCTCAATCATGAATCATGAATTAATAATTATTAACAGTTAAGAAATTGCATAAAACTTGATGATCTTTGATGAATCATGAAATTACACTTAAATTGCAAAAAAAAAAAAACACAACTAATATATAAATTACACTTAAATTGATCAAAAAAATAAATCAATTATTTTATATTTTTAAGAGCTTTTATTTATTTATTTGAAATTTCATTGTGAAGATTGTCAAAATAATTCATTGTCGATCCCTCCTCTTCTATAAATTACAATGTTTAATATACTTTGCCGACTAAACTTAATAATTTTCAATCCTCTTCAAAATTGATCGTTCTTTGCATAAAGTTTGCTAAATAAAATGTATAAAAAAATATTTAACTTAAAAGTAAAAGTAAAGACTATTTATGTATTTCAGTTGACATGTAACTAATTTTAATCGATAAATAAAAATATCTAAAAAAACTTGAGATAGTTCGGTGGCAGGATTTGTAGTCGGCTCTAATATATATATTTTTTTAATAAGTGATTAAAAATGGAAAACAAATCAAATATTCTTCTGTTCTCATATTGCAATTTTATGACCAAATGATAAGATGAATACACATCACAGGAGAGAAGATACCACCACATTCTTTAAATTATATACTTTGTAATAATTAGCTCTGTGAATTTATTTTTATATTTTCAATTTTGCAAATTGTTTTCCAAACTTCCAACTTAGGATAATCATCCTCAACCATCAATTTCACTTAAAACCGTTAAAATAAGAATGATGAATGATCAAAATATTTTAAACATACAAATTGTTTACAGATAAAGTAATTGCTAAATATTGTTTAAGCAAAATCGATAATTGTTTTCCAATACAAGAACGTGTTTATAAGCTTTGTTTCCAATACAAGTACCTTTTTCTATTGAAAAAAAGATACGACTTCGAATTTATATGATTCATTCTTTTTCGAGCTAAAATATTCGAATTTTTAAATACTATTATAAAAATATTCAAAATTAAATATTTTGAAAAATAAAAAATAAAATTACAGAAATATTCTGAACGCATGTGGCATATCTAGTTCCACCTAGTCAAATACTTTCCAAACTAGCTCCTAATACTCTAATGCATAAATCAGGAAGAAGTTCTAGTTGGCAATTCGTAGCTCTGATCGATTCAGTGTGCATCCCTAAAACCTAGATTGCTCTCTAAAATTTAAAGAAAAAAAAAAGATATAAATTTTAGATCGCAAGTGGCACCTACCGACCTAGAGATTAGACTCGCAAGTGAGAGTTGCAGTTCTAAAATTTTACTTTCAGCATTAAATATTATACTTACATCCAATATTAAATTGATGGGTGAATATGACTTTGATTTTAGAGTTGCATATGACACCTGACACATGCGATTATGCAATTATATTTATATAAAAAATAAATTCGGAGAGAAATCTGGGTATAAGGACCTGCGTCCGAGTAGATTTGAAATGTTGTTTGTATTTTCTTAAATATTTAATTTTGTATATTAATGAATAATGTATATTCAATTCTATACCTGACTAAATTTGCAGTGCCTGATCCAGAGGCCTAGCTAAGTTCAAAAATAACTAAATCTAGACACTGAAGTTGAGATCAATCGCTGACACAAAACCACTCAAACTACATTAAAAACTCACTTTCACTACAGAAATAACTAAAACTCTTATAAATTCTATGTTTTATGAAAAACTGTTGTCTGAACTTGTCTTAACATAAATTCGTTCCTGAATTTGAGTTATTTTTCTCGCATGATCCAAAACATTCTCCTATGAATAATTATTGATTTCTTAAATATGAATGTAGAATGGCAAAATAGAAACTATATTTTTAGAAGAAAAAAAAGAAAAAAAAATGGAGAAGCATGTTGTACATCTACGAACTGGTGCGATGGTGCTTCAAAGATTATTCTGCATAATTTACATACATAGTATTTGCCTTGTTATTATTAGCCATTTATATTTAAAGAAAATTTAATTTGGATAAATGATCACTGCACTGGTAACTTTTTTACGATGTTAGTTTATCTGTTGTAACTGACTAATTTTGAAAGTTATTTTCTACATGAATAGTAACGAAAAAATAGAAAATATTGTTCTGGGAAAAAGTTAGTACTTATATCAGAAAATAACTAAAACAGATTTAGATTTTTTTTTTTTTTTTTTTTGCAAACTTAAGTTGTTTTCAAAATGATCTAAAAATAATCAAATTGGAGAGGAGCCGAACCCATTAAAAAAGCGTTGCATGGGCCCACCATATGTGTTGGTACATCAAGGTGATAAATGTTGCGCGTTATGACAGAGAATTTACCTTTATATCCCTGAAATTTCTACAATCTTCCGAGACGTGCTTTACCTTTTAATAATTTGCTGGCAAATATCAAATCGTTGAATTTATCAGATTGGTGAAAAATATATTTTTTAAAAATATAAAAAAATTAAAATGAATAAGTTTTCATCAATTTTGACGAATTAAATAACTCAGATCAGAGTATCTAGTACTACTTATTTTTGATATATACCTAAATTTTTATCTAATTTTAAACAACCAACTTATTTTTCTTGGAGTAGAAACAGTTTGTGATATAAATCCAATTCAATTGTTTGTACAAATGTATATAAAGTAAAGGAAAAAAAATGGAAAAATATAAAAAAAACAGTTGATAAAAGAAAACCCGAAAATTTGGGAAAACCGGGTAGAAAACGGAAAATAACGTGTGTGTGTGTTGTGTGTGTCAGTGTGTGTGCCGTGTGCGTGGTATTCTACTCCTACACCTACTGGCATAAACCGAAAAAAGGCCCCAAATACAGTTCTGTCTGATGAGTTCAAATATTCTCTGACCTTTGTGTGGTGGGTGTCAGACATATTGGACCGGTTCCTTGTATGGTTTGAAAACAGCAATATACAGTGGTTTGACACACATAAGTACAACATTTATACGAAACAGAAGATCGGAAGTTTGTGGTGTAGTACGGATCAACGCATTTGTCCGGAATTTCTAAACGGAGACACTTGTCGGTCGATCTGGATTCTGCACCTATTTTGATGAAGGCCACATTTTAAAAAGTCGTTTTTGTTTCTGTGGGTCCCAGCTCGCAGTGAAACAGTTGTTATTACGGTCTAGTGGACCTCGTCTTGGATCAGATTCTTTTTTACTTATTTTCTCACAAGCCGCTCCTTTTTAAGTGTGGCATGTGAACTCTTCTCTCTCCTTCATTTCTTCTCTCTCTCTCTCCGCATTCCCTCGGTTGCATTTTCCCCTTTCCTTTCCTTTCGTTTTCCCCTCCATTGGGGCTTGAGCGGAGCCTACACTGGATTGATTTCGAGATTAATGTGCCGGTAATTATTAACTCGATTTCGTTCTTTCTTCTCTGTTCTTCAAATTTCTCATCAAGTTCATCAATGGAGCTCCTAACAATAAAATAATAATAATTATAATAATGAATAAACTCTCTTTTCTCAGCTCATAAGCTCTTCTGTGGAAAGCTGCTGCCTTCAAAATTGAAATATTTCCAGGATCCATCGTTTCTGACAGGTACATTTTTTGCAAGTTCATCGCTGGTTCATATCGTTTTTTTTCGTTTGTTCAGAAATTCGCGTACTATGTAGTGTAATTGAGAGAATGATTTGAACGATCAGCCTTAATTGCCTTGTTTGCTTCAATTACCTGCTCACACTGTGCAATTTTGCTTGTCTGGCTGGTACATTGCAGAAGTTTTAATAATCGGTCAGGTTTTTTGGTGCTGGAGTTAGTTATATACTTATATGAACGCTAGTTCAACAATTGTGTGTGATTTTTTTTTTCCAAAAAAAAACAGAACAATGTTTTTTTTTTTTTTTTCTGATCTCCTCTTCTCTCTAAAAGTTGTTCTGTGGACTGAAATTGGTATCGTCTGATATAAAAAGTAGTTTTGGTACTCTACGCAGTCGCTGGCACTGGAATGGGAGTGACCAATTGAATTCTGGCATAACCATCAGTGTTTTGTTTTTCCTTCTTGTTTTTAATTCAATGACAATAATATGGTCTCAGCCACCTTTACACTACATAGTATGTGAGCAATGACCATAAGAGAGTAGTTGATATTTTGTTTTATCATATTCATTACTGTTGCTCCTGTTTTGCTAATCTACTTTCTCTTTTCAGCTTATACTTACTGTGTGAGCTAGCTGTCCAATTAAAGCTAGGATCTTTGAAGTATCCATCTTTCTAAGAGGTACACCTACTGAAAGTCTTTTGAGCATTTGCCAATTAGTGCTAACAAATTCTTCATCAGATTTCTGATATTCACCCATGTCATTATACCATAATAGTAGCAAATCTAAAAAACTTTGGCAATATAATAAAAAAACAAAAACTATGCCGATATAAAAAGAAATGAAGGGCATTGCAGGTAACATGATCTCTGACTAAGTAAAACTTGAAATTTAAGAAAAATAAAAGAGTGAAGGAGAACTGAAAGAAAGATGGAAGTTCATTACACTACAGACTGGATGGTTGACAGCCAGCAATTTTATTTAATCAAATTAACGATCCAAGCTAGCAGGCTTCTATTATTTATCACCACTTTATGTGTTACTGTTTTATGCACAAATTCATTTAATTATCACAACTTGTACAACCAAACACCAATACTTTAGGATTAAGCTAACCGATTTAACCTGTACGCTTGATTTAATTGTACTTTACTTGCCAAACAGGTGGAATGAAAGACTCAATACATTACCACAAGGGCAGTAGCATAGTTTCTGATCTGAAGGCAGTTTCATATGTTATAACAAGTCGGAAAACAAAGGTATTCCTTTATGGTTTCGTGCTTTCCTTTGTTGCATGTACCACATATCTTGCCTTCTTTAACCCTTCAAGCGGTGCTGGCTTTGGTTCTGGAGTTCCATTGTTCAATAACATTTTCTCGTCAGCTGCTTCCTCTACAGCCCCCTACAGATCCCAAATATCAAACTTCTTCTCCCATTTTCTCAATTCATCTTCATTATCTCCACCTGAGGAAGAAATTCGGGGTGCGAAAAGTGGAGCTCTTGTAGATGGGAATGGAGTAACAAAAGAGGGAATTCAGTTTCAACCAAGTGGATATGCAAGCAACAAGTCGGTGGAGGAATTAGGGTTTAAGCCTACGAAAGATCAAGGTTCAGAGAGGAAAAAGGAGAACACTGTTGGGTCACAAGAAAGTGGGGTTTCAGGGAAAAACATAGCAGGAACCAAGTCTCCAGGTGGTACAGTAAGAAATGTTACTGGAAATGGTGATTCAATGAAAATAGATGGCAGCTTAAATCAGAGTGAAAGTACTAGTGTTGGAAGCCCACCAGTTGTAACTGGTGTACAAGCAAATAAAGATAGCAGCACAAGAAAGCAAAGTGACGATGGGAATCACACTGCAAATGCTACACCTGCAACTCAGGAAGTGAAGAAGGAAAGCAGATCCAAGAAAGATGGGAGTGATGAAAGAAACCAGAAAAGCAATGCAACTGCTAGCAAAAATCAGACTAGTAATGTGTCTCAGGGAAATTCGCCTGCACCCACAAATCTGGTGAGTTCCGTTCCAGCTACATCTGGAAATCAAATTAGAACTGCTACTTCACCTCCTGGAAATGCAACAACTGTAACCAAGAGTCAAGGTAATAAAGAGAGTCAAAGTAGTAATGCACCGGTGCCATCTGGTAGTAAGAATGCTTCACCAGGCACAAAGAATCAGAACCAATTAAGTAGCTCACAAGATGCAATCAATACCCAGGCAAGTGCAAAAACCACATCCTCGAAAAATGTCACTGCATCGCTGACGAAGGGATATGTAAGTTCTAAGAGACCGCCCAAAACTGCCCCAAATACAGATCGTAGTACAAAGAATGATTTGATAAAATCCATGATTGGTTGTGACATGTTTCAAGGGAAATGGGTAAAAGATGATTCATACCCCCTTTACCCGGAGGGCTCTTGTCCTCATATTGACGAGCCCTTTGACTGCTACCACAATGGCCGGCCTGACCGAAGCTATCAGAAGTTGCGGTGGCAGCCTCATGGGTGCAAAATCCCAAGGTATAAATTTGGCTTCCATGAATTTTGGAAACTTCCCTTCAAATTTATGTCCATATTTTTTAGGTATTTCTATGGTGCCTCCATCTTTGTTTATACATATATCCGACAACTCTGAAAATGTAAAAAATATTAAATTAATGTACCATGAGATTTACAATAGAGCTATGTTAATCTTTTGTGAAAATGATGGTAGTTTTTTCGTATATTAAATTCAATTTTCTTTTTGTAACTTCTTTAATGCTTCGGATAATAGGTTCAATGCCACCGATATGCTGGAGAGATTGAGAGGAAAGAGGCTTGTTTTTGTCGGTGATTCGCTAAATAGGAATATGTGGGAGTCTCTTGTATGTGCCTTGAGACATTCTGTAAAAAATAAGTTGACGGTTTTCGAAGCATCAGGAAGACATGAATTCAGAAGCGAGGGATCTTACTCTTTCTTATTCACGGTTAGCTTTTTTTTTTTGTATATGTGTTGCCTTTCTTATTCATACAATTTGATTGTTATATATCAGACATGCTAATCTAAAAGAAAAAGGAAAGAAAAGGAAATTATAAATGATGAAAATGGTTAGAGCATTACTAATGTACTATGCATATTGCATAGGACATAGGACACATATTGCAAGCCCTTCAATCTGTTTGAGATTTCGTGCAACGTGAAAAAGAATCGAAAGGCTTAAAAATGCATAGGACATTAGCCATGCTCAAATTGTTATTATATTATGAACCATGCTATACCATTAAAAAAAATTCATACCAAGATACATACCGGCAAACTTCTTCTTCCGTGAGCAATGAATCACCTACCAACTTGGATGTTACTTTAGAATTTTCCTTATCTTGTGTTTCCGTGTGATAGGACTACAATTGTACTGTGGAGTTCTTCCGATCACCTTTTCTTGTGCAAGAATGGGAGATGCCAGTGGATAACCGTACTACAAAGGAGACTCTTAGGATTGATTTAATTGAGAGATCCGCTCCTAAATACAAGGATGCAGATGTTTTAGTCTTCAACACCGGTCATTGGTGGACTCACGAAAAAACCTCTCAAGGGTATTTTAATAGTTTTTTCTTTTTGTCAAATTCGAATGTAAATAACCTGGTATTGCTGTTGCTACTTTCTGGTGAAGTTAAACTTGGTCTAATATTTTGCAGGAAAGATTACTATCAGGAAGGAAACCATGTATATAGTGAATTAAATGTTCTGGATGCTTTTTATAAGGCTCTTAGTACATGGGCGAAATGGATTGATACAAATGTGAACTCAAAAAAAAGTATTGTGCTTTTCAGAGGCTACTCTGCCTCCCATTTCAGGTCAATATTCTTACCCTTTTTATTGCTGAATTGTATATCTATCATGAACCATTAATAATGATGAAAATACATGACTGGTACCGTGAAAGTATCTATTTGCCGCTGAGCTTAAGCTTCTTGCATTTCATTTTAATAGGATCTCACCAAAAAAAACAAATAGTAAAAAGAAATGGTGAATGCTGGAATTCTTCCATAACAAAGTGAACAATCCCAGCTACATGGCTACATTGTATATCTCAGCTATATATAATTTGCCGCTTTCATTATCTTATCTTGTCCTTTCCTGACCGTAAAATTTATCATTTATCTAGTGGAGGGCAATGGAACTCAGGAGGAGCATGCGATAAAGAAACTGAACCAATAAAAGATGACAAATACCTGGCTATGTATCCTACAATAATGAACACATTAGAAGATGTGATTAATGGTATGAAAACCCCTGTAGCTTATTTGAACATCACACGAATGTCTGATTATAGAAAAGATGCACATCCCTCTATATACCGCAAACAGAATCTAACCGAAGAAGAAAGGAGTGAGCGATACCAGGACTGCAGCCATTGGTGCTTACCAGGGGTACCGGATTCTTGGAACGAGCTTCTTTATGCTCAAATTTTGGTTAAACTACACCAAATGGATGGTAAATAAAAGATAGTAGAAATAATAAAGACACACGTGGTAGAATTGTTGTACATTAAGTGGTGTTTTAGTTTATTAGGATAAGGATAAAATGTGAGGTAATAATAATAGCAGAAATAATAATTTTGTGTTCAAACTCCTTTTTTCCACTTTGAATTTTACTATGAGGTCAATAGGAAAGTTTAGGAGAAATGGTGTGTGTTTTTGAAAGTTCTACTTGAAATTAGAAATGTTTTATTAGTAAAAAAAGTTTGTTAATACCAGGACTAGATGTTTGTTGGAAGTATTAAGAGTACAATCCTTGGGATTTATGTGGTTGGTGAATGTAATACATTTTTCCATATTCTTTTATTTGCATGAATCTATATAGAAATAGATAAGATCACGAAACTTACAGAGAAAGTAATCGTTGGATCATGTTTAAGAACAGCATTTCTTCTTGTGTGTAACCAATGAGAGGCGAGAAATAAAAATAAATAACAAATAAGAACATACACTGATTCACATTAAATGATTAACACAATACATGGTCATATACACGAGCTTTTATTTGATTACATCAAAGCATAAATTGTTTATTATTGTTATTTTCATTCGAAACAATTACTCGAGCTCAAATAACTAAGCCACCATTTGATTACAAAATAGAAATTCGTATTATTTGGGTGTTTCATCGGAGATGTACATACATGTATGATATATGGCAAATGCCGAGTCATCAACTGTAATGGACCCTGTCTTTCTGGCGAATCACAGGAGAATATCACGGCAGCATTTGAGAGGAAATTTTTATGATGGGTAAAAGAGCGGGCCGAAATACATGTAATAGCTCAACATCTCCTAAATTTTCACAGAGAGCCGAAAGCGCTATCGTTGATTGCACCCCTAAGCTCTCATCATTAGTTTATTCTTTTTCTTACTTCTGCACTTTTCATGGGCTCACTTTTGGGTAAAATCTTATTTCATTAAGGACGCTATTAACAGTAGAGTCCCTATTGAAATTGGGCATTTAAATGTAATTATTATTATATCTATTTTTTTTAATAATATTACCATTATTATTAGAATTACAATATTAATAATAACAATACTTATAATAAAAGCACTAATAATAATATTTGAAAATAATGAAAGACAAAATGAGAGGTGATAATAAAAATAATAATGAAAATAAGAAAAAAATATAATAGAAATTATAAAAAAATACTAATGATTACAATAATAATAATCATAAAAATAATAATAAAAATAAGAAGAATATAACAAAAACAAAATAATAATAGTAACTATAATAATAGTAAGTTATCTGAAGATAATAATAAAATCAATAATAATAATAATAATTGAAAATAACAATAATTTTGATGAAAATAATAATAAATGTACTGCAATGTACAAGTTATAGTAAAAAAAGTAACAAAAATAGTAAAAGTTCTTATAGTTATAATAAGATAATTATGTCAATATTAAAACTTGAAGAGATAATGTAATTTCAGACATTTTGAAAGAGTAAGTAATATATTTTTCTCAATAAGTTACAAGAAATACGAATGGTCTAGTGGTAGGGGCGCTGTAGAGAGGGGTGGACGTACTTGGTTTGAATCTCGCTGGACCTACTTTTTTCCCGTCCACTAGGGGCGCTATTATTAGTTGCGCCCCTAGTGGACTGAACCCTCTTTGGACTTCCAGAGAAGTCCCAGATGAAATAAAGTAGGAGTGTAATCAACAGTTGCGTCCCTATTTTCTCGTAGTGAAGACTTTGTGAACTTTGTTTTCTTGTTATGAATTTATGAACTTTTGAACTTGTATCATTCTTGTGAACTTATGAACTTTTGTTGTGCTATTTTGAAATATTTACAATTAAGAATTTATGAGCTTTTATAGCAATCAACTATAGAACGTTAGTTGAGCCAAAATAAAAGGAACACAAATTGTTGTTGTAAATTGATGGTGTTCAATTTTTTTTTAAAGAAATTGCACAAAATCCTTTATGGGAACAAACTAGGACTAACCCTTTAGGGGCACATTTAACAATAATGCCTCTAAAGAATTTTAACTGGGGCCTCTCGAGTTCTCCTAGAAATAACTAATCATTTAAGGGTGAAACTAACAATAACGTCCCTAAAGGATTTAAATTGGAACCTCTTTGCTTCTGGCAGAAACAATTCACCCAGTAAGGACGCTACTAATAATAGTGTCCCTATTAATATGTCCAAAATAAATGGTCTAGTGGGATCCGAACTCAAGCAACTGCACCCAAATCATAGCGCGTTTATCACTAGACCATTTGTATTTCTCGTAACTTATGAAACAAAATTATTACATAAGTCATTTCCAATATGAGAAGAATTACTATTTTCGTATTACTTTGCTATTATCATTATCATTATCATTCTTATTATTATTATTATTACTATTATTTTTATTTTTATTATTATTATTACTATTATTATTTTCATTATTACTTTTATTATCACTCCTCATTATTTTCAATTATTATTATTGCTTTATTATTATCTTCATGATAACTTACTATTGTTATTAATAATATATCATTACTAGTATTATTTTTGTTTTTGTTATATTTTTCTTATTTCCATTATTGTTTTGATGATTATTGTTATTGTAATCATTAGTATTTTTATTATAATTTTCCTTATTTTCCTTATTATTTTTATTATCACTTCTCATTTTGTCTTTCATTATTTTCCAATATTATTAGTGCTTTTATTATTAGTAATGTTAATATTAATATTATTAATTCTAATAATAATGATAATATTATTAAAAATACATATACTTATAATTACATTGAAATGTCAATTCTCAACCTGAATAATGTTAATAGTGTCTCTAATGAAATACGATTTATGCTCAAAAGTGGGCCCAAAAAAGTGTAAAAAGCGAGGAAAATATTAATATAAAAAAACTTAGAAGCGCGATTAACAAATCGCCCTTGACTCTTTATAAAATTTTGAGAAAATATTGAACTATTACATATATTCCGACCCATTTTCCGATCCTCTATAAAAAAAAATTACCATTTGAGATCAACGACAAATCAGTATTCTATGTTTGCGTTATCTTCGGTTACACACACGCTTGTGAACGTTTTGCCCATAATAACATTTGAATCCACATAGGCCTGGAAATGAGAATGAAAAAAGAGGAAGGAAAAAAAGACCACGAAGTATTGTTAGGTTTCTAAAAAAACATTACAGAATAATAATAAAATGGATCATACAAAGCCATTTTCAATAAGATGATTAGCTCGACTTGATAATTTTTTCTAATGAGAGGTGATACGGTACAATTCTACATTGAGTCTCAGTCTTCGCTGATTCATGGTTCAAAATGTGTATTTACTAGTTTACTAGTTATATATAGAAGAACTTTGTATTGTAAAGTAAATCATTCTCTCATTAATCAAAAGACTTCATCTTCTTGCTTTGCATCTTCTCTCTTCTTCTTCTCATGCCTTGTCTCTTGAATTATGATACTTTGGTAGTATTCTCTCTTGATTCTAATTTTGCAAGAATCAAAACCTAGACCCCGATCAATAGGAAACTTAGAATTAAACAAGAGATCAATAACAGTCAAGAATTTGGAAAACGAGATCAGTGGCGAAATCAGAATTACGACATGAGTGGAGCTGGAGGGGGGCAGATTGACAAAAGTATAATTAGCATGAAAAATTATATATCGGGCGGTTAATAAATAATTTTGATAATTTATTTATTAAAAATGAAAATCAATTGTTATATTATTCATTTTGTCCATTAATTGTTGCCTTGTTTGTTATCAAACAAGAATAAGTTATATATAGGTGATAGGTCTTTGTATCAGGCTCGATACTTCAATGAATCAAGAACACAAAATCTAGCGAGACAATTATAAGATGCATCCTACCGGACATCTCGAGATGTCTCTCCTAAGGATTCTCTTGAGTTCGTCTCTCGGAGCACTCACATTTATATAAGATATAATTGCATCTTCATTTCTGAAACTCTAGGAGTTTCTAATCTGACGTGGCGATTTCTAGATGAGTTTTAGTAATGTAGATGAATTTCTTATTTAGAAATTTTGCTCAAGAGCTTCTTATTTAGTAATTATGTTTTAGAGTTTATAAACTATGACATGACTTAATCTTTGATTAAAATTGATTGGTCTTCCATAATATTAGTAATATTTGCGACATGACAATTTAGAAACTACAACTTTTCAGTTTTAGAGATAGAGAATATAGAAACTAAAAAAAAATAAATTTCTAAAATTGATGTGACAATAATTTATAAACTCCAAAAATTTCAGAGATGGAGATGCTCTAAGATATCTTATAATTTTATAAAATGTGCATTTTCCTTAACAAGATTCTTACATGTACATTAACCTATTTTCATTTGATAACTAGACACCTATTTTCAATATGATAGCCGCTGATGCTGTGAACTTTTATCAGGTTCAATATTATAAGTATAGTATTATTGTTTTTTGTGCTTTTATCTTTCCTTTTAACTATCACTATTTTTGTAAATAATTAGGCCTATTTTTTTTTCAATTCGTAATATTTGTCTTGGTAAATATTTCTCTTTTAAATTTAAAAAGTATAAGATCATTATAATATCGGCAAATTCAATCATTCTCTTTGAAATGTATTATGAGTATTTCATCAATTTTTTATGCATTTTCCAATTCCTAAGTCACTTTCGTATTCTTTTAATTAGTATTTTATTTTGAGAGGTCGAAAATCATTAATATCGGATGATTCAAAGATCGTTAGATTAACCAATTTTTCACCCCTTTGAAAAAATTGTAAAAAAATAAAAAAAATGTAAAATTTGGTCTCCAAGAAGATCAAGTTCAACGGTTTGGATCGATCATTTAGACTTTGAAATTGCAAATATGGATGCGAAGTACAACGTGTTTGGTGCTTTGCGAAACACCATAGCCTCACTATATCTATACTATCTTATAAAGCATCTAAGAAATGAAGTTCTCCATTTGGTCATAGTCTTACTTTTTTATGGACTAAAATACCCTTCAACAATGCTTGATTCTATAAGGACAATAATGTCATTTGTACAAATTATATATGTAAGTATTATAAGGCTAATTATTCACATATTGAAATCTCCTGTGGTATTGCATTTTATTAGCTAGGGAAGAAAATGGAAAGTTATGCCAAAATATTTTAAACTATTAATATTTTCTGTACAAACTAATTTTCAAGCACGCATTTCATAGTCGCATTACCATACTAATATATCAAATATTTTAAACTATTCATTATTTTTAACTAAAGAATTGGTTAAATGCCACATAACTTTGACTATGACAAAGTTAAAAAATTATAGTATTTTAAAATACTATAGAATAATACAACTGACCAGTAATTTCTGCCAACAATTTACAATTACAAGAAATGGACGAGTTAGTTAATTTGTAAATATATATATATATATATATATATATATATATATATATATATATATATATATATATATATATATATATTATTTTCTGATATTTTGGTTAGACGTCAAATCATGAAATTAATGAAACGGTGCAATATTCAACCTTGCTTTGTAATTTTGTTTTGTTAATTATTTTTTCATGCATTTATTTGAAGTTCAAAGATCCACATTTACATATATTTTTCAATATATAATTGATATTTGAGATTGATGTATTTTCTCAAAATTATTGTCTTATAAATTTTATGGGACCTACACATGATACTAGAACTAATTTTTATGGGACCTATATCATAGTTAGGAGAATTTAAACTAAGTTGTTTTTGTATGTTTTTTGTTAACGTACATTTTAGAAATATTACTATACGAATTGCATAAATAATATCTTTTATTTTGTTGATGCTTTTTTAAATATAGCATTGGAAGCAATAGGACAGATTTAGAAATAATCTGATGCAACCGAAAAATATATGTGTTTACCTTATCAAATTTGGCTAAGTACCCAGTATCATGTATCAGGTAGGTATGTTTGTGCGTTCACCCAAGCTAAACCGCAGTGACGCATAAGAGGCGTAAGCAATCATTAGAGAGAACTTCAACAACCTTATCAAGCGAGATCAAATTTCGGAAAATCCGCTCAAAGAAATAGGAAATAATCTGATGCAAATTTAGCAACCAGAAAATATGTGTTTACCTTCTCAAATTTGGCTAAGGACCCAGTATTAGTTATCAAGCAGCTACGTTCGTGCGCTTCCCCGAGCTAAACCGCATGTGACGCATGTCGCATGTCGCATGACGTACCGCATGATGCATGACGTGACGCATGATGCTCGATGCCTAACGCATGCCGCATGTCGCATGACGCATGACGCATGACGCATGACGCATGTCGCTGTCGCATGACGCATGACGCATGTCGCATGTCGCATGTCGCATGTCGCATGACGCATGACCCATGACGACGGATGACGCATGACGCAACACAAGACACGTGACACATGGCGCAAGACGTGTGACGCATGCCGCATACCGCATGACGCATGAGGCATGACGCATGAGGCATGACGCATGCGGCATGACCAATGGCAACGGGCGACGTATGACATATGACGCATGAACCAAGACGCATGATGACCCATGACGCATGCCATATCACGTGTGCCGCATGACGCATGACGCTTGATGCATGATGACGCATGACGTATTATACACAACACATGACAAATCACCCATGCCGCGTGACGCATGACGCATGTCGCATTATGCATTTGCGCATGCCACATTGCTCATTACGCATGTCGCATGACGTACGACGAATGAGGCATGAACCAAGAAGCATGACGGATGCCGCATGTCGCATGACTCATGACGCAAGCCGCATGCCGCATGACACATGATGCATCGATCTTACATAATGTCATGACAACCCATGACCCATGACACATGACGCATGACATATTACACACAACACATGATAAATCACGTCTGACGAATGAAGCATGAACCCATGCCGCATGACGCATGACGCAGTATGCATGTCACATGACGTTATTAATTAATATGGAATACAAAGATTTTGATTAGACCTGTTAGTAAAGTAACACAAGCAGGAGTTTACACGTCCAATGTAGTGTACTCGGATGTTCTACAAGATGACTAATACTGGTAAAGTGTAATATGCTCTTTTTCTTATGTTAAGTTACATTTCTTAGCAGATGTGCTTCTAGCATTTTTATCTTTAGTTTTTATTATGTTAATATCTTTGAAGAAAACTAAATAATTAAGCTCATGTGATAATTCTGATTGTGACACTTTATTTGTTTTTTTTTTGGATTTTTACTTGTGTGTTATTTCGTAAGCTGTCTGGATCAGTTTCTTTCTTATATTTATGTTGACCACATCGGTGATACCTAGAGAATCATCGTCTAAATGAAATTGTTGTGTAGTGCATGTATATGTTGTATTGTTATGTAGTTGAAAGATAAATACACGCGAAAAATTGTAAAAGCACTTCTCCAAGCATTTATTTTTAATACAACTAATTGAGAAGAACACATAATTTTGAATATGCATCGAATAATTCACAAAAATGTGATACACGCAAAAATAGTATTTGATCAACACGCAATTTAAATGTTTTTTTCGCTCATAATGTCTTTCGTTGCTTGGCACAAGTACGATTACTAGTATATATAGAAAGGCTAGGGTGCTCCATGTAGCACCAAATCGCTCGTGCTCCACATCTGTTATATACTTATATCCAATTTGAAAATTCCAACGATTGATCCGAACCGTTGAACATGATCTACATATTGAAATCTACTTGGAGATTGAATTTTACAATTTTTGAAATTTGTTGCTATTTTTTTAAAGAGGTAGAAAAATTGTTAATCAAACGATTTCTGAACCAACAAAACTTGCAATTTTCCTACCTCTCTAAAAAATAGCAAAAATAAAATAAAATGTAAAATTCAATCTCCAAGTAGATTTCAATTTGTAGATCATGTTCAACGATTCGGATCGGTCGTTAGAATTTTTAAATTAGAGATACGGTGTGGAGCATTAGGGGTTTGGTGCTCCATGGAGCACCCTAGCCTATATATCCAATTTGAATATTTCAACGACCGATCCGAACCGTTGAACATGATCTACATATTGAAATCTACTTGGAGATTGAATTTTATATTTTTTTGAAATTTTTTGCCATTTTTTTAAAGAGATAGAAAAGTTGCTAATCAAACGGTTTCTGGACCAACAAAAATTGCAATTTTCCTACCTCTCTAAAAAATAGCAAAAAAGTTCAAAAAAATATAAAATTGAATCTCCAAGTAGATTTTAATATGTAGATCATGTTCAACGGTTCAGATCGATCGTTAGAATTTTTAAATTGAAGATACGGTGTGAAGCATTAGGGGTTTGGTGCTCCATGGAGCACCCTAGCCTATCTCTCTCTCTCTCTCTCTCTTCTCTCTCTATCTCTCTATATATATATGGCTAATGTGAAAACATTTGCACTTCGGTCGAAGTGCAAACGCTTCACATTAGTCAACTTTTTGTGGTCAAAATTTAAATTTAAGTTGCTCAATAAATTCTTCATATCAAAATCTTGTAGGAAATCAAATTTCGTGATGTTTAAAGCTTTTTAGCTATATTTTAAATTTTTTGGTCATGTTTTTTTAATATTAAACTGGATTGTTTTTAAAAAATATTTAAAATTTAGCTAGAAAACTCTAAAAATCACGAAATTTGATTTCTTACAAGATTTTGATATGAAGAATTTATTGAGGAACTTAAATTTAAATTTTAACCACAAAAAGTTGGCTAATGTAAAGCGTTTGCACTTCGGCCGAAGTGCAAACGTTTTCACATTAGCCATACTATATATATATATATATATATATATATATATATATATATATAGAGGTGGATTACGGTGAGTTGCGTTCTACCATGTAATATTTGCGTCGAGTTCGAGAATCGTCAGATCACGTCAACGATCGTGCTGAACAGATTAGCGAGTTTTTGTTTTTCGCCTTTTCCATTTCAAATAATGTCGCTTCTCTTAAGCCATTCTTTCTTCGTCGTCGCCAGGTGAATTGTAGGGTTTTCCATAGCTGACTTCGCTGTCACCAGGTGAATTTTAGGGTTTTCCTTTCTCTCTTAACTTAAGACTTTCTTTCTTCGTCATCGCCAGGTAAAATTAATCTCGACTGTTTTAATTTTTAGGGTTTTCCACGCTGACTTCCTCTCGTGCTTTTGACATTGCCCTTAACTTAGTTTCTCTGTGTTCTTGCTTATTCATAGATACTTAGTAAAATATACCACTTCTGTCTTATTTTGTAACAAACAATGCCTCAACAAACAGATCAAATATTTGGCATCTCCTATTCTTAATTGTCATTTCACATACATGTACCTGAGCTTCCTTTTCATTCCCTATTGTTCTCATTTCTTTTCTGTTCAAATAAAAATGAGGCAACTATAATTTTGAAGTCCCTGCTCAAAGCTTGGTTCCTATAACCCTGACTAGTGTTCGCCTTTTAATCAAAGCTCACCTTCAATTCATGCTTCTTTCATTTTGAATAGTGCGGAATGGAGAAGGGAGTGCTGGCTTGAACTCGTTGCTCTTTATCTTCATTACTCACCGGTAAAATTCAATACACAATCAAGTCATTTAATTTCAATTTTGCTTGCTAATTTCTGTAATTTGGTCATTGATTTGTGCAATTTGACGATTCAAATAGGAAATTAGTTTTTGTCAGTAAATAGATTATGCTGGCTAGTTGATTTGTGCAATTTGTTTTTGGCTGATTTGTGCAATTTGGACGGCTGTCTTGTGACATTGATTCAACTGTCTTGTGACATTGATTTGGCGAAACTCTATTTAATTGTTCATTGTTCATTGTACAATCTGGAATTTGGTCATTAATTTCTAGAATCTGGAAATTAGAAATTTGCTTTGGCAAGCTGTCCTATTTGATACAAGTAACCAAGCTGGACTTGATTGTTAAATCGAACCTGATTAGATATATTTGATCTGTAATCTGGATATTAGTAATTTTGATTTTTGCAAGAGATGTCAATTTCCTCGTGAGTTGAAGCATGCCACAACTCCGAATAATTGTACCGTTGCATTGTGACTGAATGTTATTTCGATTTATGACCAGTTTATGTTTTTTCTCTCCTGTGCAGATGTGTAATATGTAGATGTGATTGATTATTTTTAAACTACTTTTGGAATGCAATGACTAGTTGTTGTTATGCTCACTTGTATGATTATGTATGCAAAGACAGTTTACAGACGTACCTGCGAGTTCATTAGATGAGCCCTTTTTATCTAGACGATAAAATTTAATCTCAACAGAGGTTGAGATCATAAACTGATATTACTACAAAGTTCCACCATATAGGATATAAATATATACATGGATACAAATAATGCACGGATGCCTCCTAGGTAGTTCAGATACAAAATCTAAACCTTCCAACAAGAACAATGAAGATGCCTTAAAAACATAATTTCAGTCCTTTTACCAAGCTAAAATATCATTCTAAAAACATAATATTATTACAGACGTGTAATTACGAAGCTATAATATCATTCCATAAAATTAATGAGCTGGTACTTCAACACACTCTGCAGATCTTGCCACGAAACTATTGAGTGCTAATTGGTTACGTGGTTCAACTGAATATATACTAAAATAAAATACAGAGATATCGCTATATAGCACTAGATAGCAGAGAGATATTAGTTTGTTCTCTTTTCTTCGTGATTGACACATAGAAATAAATTTTTTTCTTAATATACTAGGATGAGGTTGAAATTGATAAGAAATCAAATAAAAGTAAAGTCAATGAAAATGTTTCAAGTAAGTTTGGAACCAGTCTTCAGCTTTTTGAAAGTCGAAATCAATTCTTTCATAGAAATCATGTAAATTGATTGAATTAAAACTGTAGTCATATAGATTGTTGGTCAAATATATGCAAGGATTCAAATTTCAAATATATAAAACATAAAAAATCGATCCAATTAGAAAAAATGTCAGAACCAAGTTAAAACTAGTGATATGGAGTTGTCCTGTGATGCAAATAAGATAAAACAAATTTTTTGAAATCAAATCAAGGCTAAAACTCATTTGAATTGGATCAGGTAATGCTTGAAAATATAGAGGAAAGTTTCAATTTAAGAGTGACGAATGAAGAAACCCCAAGATGGTGTCATTGGTTGCTGTGTATTCCCCCTCATTGGTCCCACTTCCTCCGGTCATCATAGATGCCAATACCATACCAAACATAATCCTCTGGTGTCTAAGATGATTAAGTGCCCTTGTTGTCAGAAATCCAGACTACCAATCGCCCAAATTGAAGGCACCATCACCATGGCCTAATCTGCTGCCCACAATGATTAGTGCATTACTATGTGCATGGTTGAATTTGATTTATTTAGTCAGAGATTCAGCTCAACCACTTTACCAATTAAAGATTCTAAGCGTGACACTAGTTTTTGTGGCAAGGTCTGTAGTATACAAGTATCAGCTGAACCACAAACGAAGAAGAATGACATTGGATATAAGCAATAATGTGACGTTTCTATGGGGATATTGGATATTTTGGTGTTTTCATAGGTAAATTGGTTATTTTGAAAGTTTAGATAGGTACACCAGTAATTCTCCCTTCATTAATTTTAATGTTTCACCAAAATGAGCCCCAGATTAGTTAGAACTGATGAGTATACCATACCATACTAGTATGCATACCATACAATACCAGTATGCATACCACACCATAATAAGCCCCAGGCTAATTTCCACTCAAGCTTTTCTATCTAAAATTGCCCTTGCGCATACCATACCACTATGCATATTTTAGAACAGGTTAATCAAATATCTCCTTCACCAAAAAAATGATGGCCGAAGCAAGATTGAAAGGACAAAATATTAAGCATTGTTGAACACTAATTTGTTAATCATACATATAGAGTATCGCTGAGTACTAATTTTTTAATTATATATGGCGCTAGAATGGACAAGAATGGGCAACCATATATATATCCCTGAACACTACTTTCTTATACAAAAAAAAAAACCTACCTTTATGGTGCTAGAATGGACAATCGCTACAGGAATGATGGAGCAAGATCTCTAGAGGTTTAGTGGAGCAATATCGTATGGACTAGAATGGAACAAAATTGAATCGCTAGAGAATCGCATGAGAGGCGAACAAGGCTGGAGAAAATAGAGGGAATTTGATCAGGCGCGAAATTGAAAGGAGATGAAAGAAAGCTTACTGGAGAAAGAAATGGAGGCGATCAGGGCTGTATTTTTTGGGCTGATGAGAGTTTTGATCGCGTCTCGAACGAACGGTTCTCCAACTCCGCACAGCGAAAATAATAGAACGCAACGTAGCGTAATTCACCTCTATATATATATATATATATATATATATATATATATGAGGAGGGATCCGTAGCCGCCATTCATTTCTTAGCCGCTCGCAACCGCTCCATCATATCAAGTGTAAATCGTCGATCCGGACCGTTGAAAACATTCTCCCTACTAATGTAGACTTGGAGACCAAATTTTATATTTTTTGAAATTTTATTACTATTTTATTGGAAGTGGTGAAAATTGGATGTTTTACTATGCATGTATATATAGCTCAATAAATAGATATTTAAGTTGCTCAATAAATTCTTCATATCAAAATATTATAGGAAATACAATTTCATAATTTTTAGAGATTTCTTGTTATTTTTAAATATTTTTTAAGAACAATTCAGATTTAATACTACAAAAGTGCAATTTCTGAGCTATTTTTCTAAGCTTTCTTGCTATTACTTTGATATGAAAAATTTATTGAGAAACTTAAATCTCAATTTATAGGACAAATTAGACATGTATAGCCGCATAATACGGAAGATGGTGTACTATGCATATTATTTTAGCTGCATATATGAATAATTTATTAAGCAACTTAAATCTCAATTTATTGATAAATTAAACATACATAGCCGCATAATACGATATGTGGTGTAATATAGATATGTGGTGTAATATACGTATTATTTTAATTTTACTCAATATATAAACGTGAATGCAGTGTTCTTAAGTGAGCCGGATATGATTCAAGTGTCAACTTAAAAAAGAAGAAGTGCGATATGTAAATATTATATAAGTCCATTAACTTAACACAAAATTAAGTGTTATAGAGATCTAATTAAAATAAAAAAATAATAAAAAAGACCATGCGTGATAATATTCGAACAACTTCATATCGTAGATCGCACAAATTGATTATACTGAAAGCACAGATCAGATCTTAACTGGAACCGTATTCTCATTCGTTAATTTGAACCGTCTGATTAGATCTGGACGACTGACCGTCAATTATTATTCAAAAAAGTTTTTGTATTATAAAATCATATCGGTTCAAATCTAATCCAACGATCCAGATTAAACTAATGCATAGAAATCTGCAGATGATCACTAGATTTGTGAAACCATTGGCCCATTCAGTCCAAGGCCCAAGCCCAACAATCCAAGTTCCCGCAACATATGGATTCTTCATTCGACCCCTTGTTTCTTTGGTTCAGTATTGTCTGCATATCAAAACTAATACGTAGAGTGTGTATCTTGATCAGAATCGTCGAATTAAAAATCAACGCTGGACCGCCACTAAAATAAATCAGAAAGAGACAAATGATCTTCAATTTAACGGTTCTGATTAAAGATAAGCACTCTGAATTTTGATACGCAGAGGATATTTTCTTGACCCCTTCTCCCCTCCTTGGCTCCTTCCCCGTCAAGAAAACCACAACATCCCAATTCCAACAAAATCCCACCCGTCAAATCATCACAACGCCTCCCCGTCCGGATCGCACTCGCCCCCCTTCACCTCCAGTCATTCAATAACCGCACCTCTCCGGTCTCCTTTTATAACCCACACATGGCATGACGCATCCCTGATCCCTCCTCTAGTCCTCTATAATCGCACGCAATTCAAACTCAAAAGGCAACTCTTAACACTGATTTCTTCCCTCTCTTCGTTCTCACCCTTGCTACTTCTCTCTATCTCTTTAACCCCGTATCTGCGCATCAGTTCACTGTCGGTGGGCCCGTAGGCTGGACCTTGCCGACCGAAGGCAACGAACCAGAGTCTAACTACAACCACTGGGCACTGGGTACCCACTTCCATGTTGGAGACTCCTTGTGTATGTTCTAATTAACAGTTCAAACCATAAATACATATCACTGCACGTATATTTCTTTCCGAATTATGTTTTTGCTTCTGTATGTCAATTGATTAAACATGCAGATTTCAAGTAAGAGAACGACTCGGTGCTACTCGTCAGCCGAGACGACTACAGGAGTTGTGATGCTTCCATCCCGATCGTCATGTTCACTGAGGGCAACTCGACCTTTGAGTTCGACAGAGTAGGGTTTTACTACTTTATAAGCGGCGAGCCGGGACACTGCTTGGCGGGCCAGAGGATGATTGTGCGGGTTATGACATGGACCGAAGACATCAGCCCTTCAGGCCCCCCTGTTTCATCTCCTGGACCCGAGTCCAGCCCGCCGAGTCATCACCGTTCTAGTGCTGCTCTTGGGCGAAAAGTCGGTAACGGTGCTTTTGTCGGGCTGCCATTATTGGCACTGCTCTTTGCTTGATGCAGATTTTAGTGCAATCTAAGTCGCTTATCGGTCTTTCGTTGTATCCACTGTCCTTCCTTTGTGTCTTTTTTTCTGGGGTTTGTTATTTGACTGAATTTTGTAGTTCTAACTTTTTGAGGCTTTAATTCGTCTCTTACAAGGTTTATGATTTTATAAGTTTCTTTCAGAAAACCATCAGGAATTCAGGATAGACAGAAGCATATCATTCATGCATAGAACTAGGATTTGTTCAATTATTAAAATCCAAACCCTTTTGATATACATTCTTCTGATAAATTTTTCAAAAATAACTGAGCAAAGTTATTGTATTTTCAAAAATTATTTTTTGTCAAAGAAAGTAATTGAGCATTTTCGTTGTACAATTGAAGCAAGCAATTAACTCCCAACATGTATTCGTTTGTTGGAAAAGCTTAAATTGTTAATTTTTAACTTAAATTGGTAATTATCTTAATTTGTTTGTGAATTGTTATACAGCCTAAGCATAAAAATGCGATTCACAATTAAGTCAAAGGATAATGTTCCGTAAATACAAATATTGATAGCCTCTATCGATACCGATGTTATTATGCACATTTAGTTACCATGTATATTATTTGAGTTATTATGCAAGTTATTTCATGTTATTTTTGTATTGAAAAAATTATTATGCATGTTAACAAAATAATATGTATAATAACTCAAATAGAATGCATAACTATTTCAGTACAAAAAATAACATGCATATAACTCAAATAATGTGCATAATAACTCAACTAAATGTACATAATAACATCGGTATCGCGGTATCAATATTGATTTCTACGTACCAGCTCTCTTAAAAGATAATTATTTGATATATCTTTTTGGTTTAACTGCATTTAGGATATATATAATCACAGAAAAAAATGTTAAGAGGAAAGCATTAATGGTAATATTGGGTATACACCGATACAGTAACTCTGAATAGACGGCATTTTAATTCCCAAGTCCTAACCAATAAAATAGCACTAAATGTTGAAACAATTCACAGTAATTATTAATCAAGTCATATTGTAGTTGCTCTTAATATGAAAATTAACACTTGTACAATGCAATTCCATGAACTAACATGGAACAAGTGAAGTTTCCTAAGATTAAAAATCTTGGAACAAAAAAAATAGAAGTTTCCAACAGAAAACAGGAAGTTCAGTGGAATTCATGTGCCGGTATCTATATAAATCAATTGGCCTGCTTAGCTTCGTTTGCTGTCCCTAAAAATATAAAATTAAAAGAATCTGAAGGATATAAAGTGAGTAGTATGTCAAATTTATGATGGATTTTGTCTCTAATTTTATCATATAACAAATTTCTCTTAATCTATTTTATGAATGCATGTAATTTTTTTATAAGTCCTTATTTTTAAAATTCGTAAGTTTTATAGGACACAAACTTTATTTTTCTATTCTGTTGTGCACTTGGCAGATGTTAAAATAAAAATTTAACGTTTCTTACGTTTAACTAAACGTAAACACAAGAAAAATTTGTTAAACGTTATATAAGACGCAAGAAATTTTTTTTACATTGTAAAGCGCAACGTAAGACATAAGAGGACATTTACGTGATCGTTTTGTGCGTTTGACAGCGCTGAACAAAACATACACGAATTTAAAATTTGGGCCCTGGACAAACCAATCAAAGAAGGCTAGTGTTGAGACTCTCAATACACTATTTCCTACAGAGATTAAATATGAGAAAAGCCCAAGTGCCTAACAGACAGAAGCATTGATTACCTGCATCTAGTGATCTAAATCCGTACTGTTTCGTTCCAAATACAATTTGGCACGATACGAAACGACGCGGTTAGTATTTTATTATATTTATTGTGTTGTTCTGTGTCGTGCCAAAAATTAGAAGGTATCAGAATGAAATGAAAGACGTCGTGTCTAAACGTGTTGTGTCTTAACTGTGTCATGCCTAAACGAGACGTATCTTAATAGTGTCGTGCCTAATTGTGACGTGTTTGTTCGTGCCGTGTTGCTTCGGCACGGCGTGCCTTATTCGTGTTAATCGTGCCAAAAATAATAATAAAAACTAAAAATAGAAGTGGCTAGTGCCCAGTCACTGTCAGCCAGTCTTCTTTCTGGCCTTCACTTTGCCGATTCATTGTGGCGGATTGTGCTATTGAGGGAATTTGGAAGCCTGCATCCATCTGTGTACCTTCAACACGTTTTTTTGATGCTAGTGTTGTCCTTGGCAGTTGGCACTTGGCACTACGTTAGAGGTTGAACAAATTTAGAACTCTCGCTGGAAAATTTCAAAATATTTGAACTTTCGTGCCTATCGGTGCCTACCCATACCTACTCGTGCCTACCCGTGCTGTCGTGTTGTGCTTACATGTGCCGTATCTAGACGTGTTCTCGTGCTGTGCTGTGTTTTCATGCTGTGTCGTGCCCTACAATAGAAAACCTAAGCATGATACGCTTAAGACATGACACGTAAACTGTATCGTGACGTGTACTGTGCTGTGTTTTAACTGTGTTGTGTTAAATGAGAAGCCAACCTTTGTCTTTGTCACAATAATGGTCCAGAGAAGAGACGAGAAGGCGAGTCATGAATGAACCAGTAAGTGACAAAGAGGAGACTCAGGCCATGACCATCAAGACCTTTCGAAACTCTAAAGACAAGGGCAAGGGAAAATGAGTGAAGGGTAAGGCTGTAAAATGCGAGCACAAAAAGAAGGAAGACTATGACAATATGAGGTGCTAGTTCCTCCATCATGAACTCAAGCCGAAATGGTGAAAGATAATGGCAATTGAGGAAATGGAGAAGGAAAGAAATTCATTGTGCAGACGAGTAAAGAAGGCGTCGACGAATCGATAAGGACGAGGGATGTGGAAGACTCAACTACAGACCTCACAAGGCCGAGTCAGCTCTCAAGAGGGCTGCTCAGCAAAGGTTCATCTAAAACCCATATTTCAATTCTTGATAAGGGCCCAATTCGGCTATTACATATATTCCGATCATATTTGGGTCTTTTATAATATTTTTCCATTTATCGAATAGGAAAGGAAAAAATTCATAATGGACCTATAGGTCAGATTAAAAGTAATAGTCTAAAACTCTCTAAAACTTTTACAAATGGCCGAAGACACTATTACAAAGTAGGCTTTACTCTGGTCATTATGAAAATAACGTAACAGACGAATTTTCTCATCAATCTCAAGACCGATAAGCTTTCTAATATATGAAGATAAACAAAGAACTGGATTTAATATATGAAGAAGAACAAAAATATTGGATAGAAAGATCAAAACAAAAATGGTTGTTAGAAGGGGATAATAACACCTCATATTTTTCACAAAATAGCAAGTCAAACCAGGAAGAAAAAGATGATCTCCAAACTACAAATACAAGATAGTATACCGGAAAACCCAAAAGCAATAGAAGATCATATTATGGAATTTTATAAAAGCTTGTTTGCTAGATCAGGAGAGCAATATGTAGAAATGGGGGATGAGTTCTGGGATCAAGATGATAAAATTTCATTTAAAATAGGGGAGCAGCTTATTGCTCCATTTTCTGAGAAAGAGATTTATGTTGGGTTACGAACAGTTCAAAACATGTCAATTGGCCTAAGCTGCGGAAAGACCGTAAAACAAAAATTTTACGTCTGACTTAAGTCGGGGATTAAGCGGGATATGTCGGATAAACCACAGAGGGTGTCCACCTCCCGTTTATCCCTAACATCAAAACCCTACTTAATCCCTAAACAGATCTACTCCTTAACTGAATTCTAAAACTTTAATCTACTTACAAATTAAATAGATTAATATAACATTAATACCTTGATCCAAATTCGAATTGGACCGCAGAAGACTCGGAAGGACGACCAGAGTATTAGACGTCTGATACCTCTACCAGATGTCCACAGGATGACCAGAGACCGGCTTACTTCTTCTGCCAGAAATACCGAAAGCTGCGATATCCCGCAAAAATACTATTCACCGAGATACGGACTAAATAAAATATCTTCGTGAATCGCGGTTCTCCAAAATATGGAATACCGCTCTAACACAAAAATACTATTTTCTGAATCCCGTAAACAACCGTATACGAGAAAGAGAGAAAGTATATTTATCGATACGAATCCGAGTTAACGAGTCCGAGTCGATTTTGGTGCATCTTTCTCTCTCCCCCTACCCCTCTATTTATAGGAAAATGAGGAGGTTACATTTTTACAAATAAACCCTTGGAAAAAGTGAATTTCCAAAAATACCCTTAAGGATAAGCATGATGACATGGAATTTTTTTATTAAAAATTCCTTACCCAAACATGCCGACCTTAATATATATATATTTTTATTTTTATTTATTTATTTTTAATTAAGATTTTAATTAATTTTTAATTAAGGTTTTAATTTGATAATGACTTTCATCACAAATTCAAAACCATAATCTATAATCAAAATCTAAATTAAATATATATAAATATACATAAACATATAATTGTTCTCAACAATTATATTTCTTAGGGTTTGGTATTTGTTTGGTTGCGGTATGATTTTATACAACGTATCGTATACGTTTATAAATTCAACCGTTGTTTTTGCTTGTCATCTTATATGACATATATAATTTAATCATATCATATATAATTAATTATACCCATCTTAATATTAATTATAACTATTTATAATTAATCATTAAGATTCTCTGATTTAGCTCCTATGCGGTGTGACCCAATAGGATCTGTATTATGTTGGTAAATAGAATTAAAACCATTTTAATTTCTATAATCATAGGAGGCATCTGATATCTTGCTATGACCATCTAATTACACAGACGATGTTGTACTTATGCAATATCACGATCCACTAAACATTTTAGTCGTGTTAATTCTTTCGTCTCACAGTATCAGATTAGTTTCAAGGCAGGTGTGTGTCATCCTTGCAAACTTAATCTTTTCTCAATCTTGAGCAGACTTATCAAATATAATTACTCTTGTAATTATACCGCATGCAGATAATCTTACTCTATCAAGGGGCCCAGTGATACTGTAACTCGTATCAAGATACGAGGGACAATAGTACTTTCAGTAAACCATCACTACCTCAACTAAGCTATGTATACCGAAAAGCTATCGTTATGACTGCGTTTTACCGACAGCGTTAGATAACAATCACACATACACATCTCTTAGTAGGAGAGATGAATACCTCATACTTTAGAACTTAACACTGAATGAAAACATTAATGATACGTACACAATTCCATTTAATGTTTCATTCGAGGTCTGTCAAATACCATGTTCCTCTAACATGTATTCATGTGATTAAAACGACATCTCATGTCTATGGTTTGTAAAACTTAACTATCTTTTAATCCACATTCTAACCTTGTAACGGTAAGCTAGTGTTCCTGCTAATTACCTTGGTTAGAGACTTTTAAGAGTATATATCATCTGTATTATGAAGTTGCACAATTCCAGTTATTGACTCAAGTCAGATAAATGAATGATTCATAAATTCAATAATACTCAAGGTAACAAAATGACAGTTTAATTAATCACTCAATTCATGAACAAAGCTTTATGATAATTTATCGTATTATTGACTTCTAGATTATTACAAACTAACAATCTCCCACTTAAGATAGAAGCCAATCATCGTAGGCTCTAGTTACACGAATCTCTAAATTTCAAAAAATCTCATAGATCTAAAGAAAAACTCATAACCAATCTCCTATGTGTCTCAGACCCATAGAAGCTGTATGCAACTGGTGCTTGCTTGAGGAAGAGGTTTCGTGAGTGGATCAGCTGTGTTGCTGGCTGTGTCAACTCTACATATCTTTACATCACCTCTATTTACGATTTCTCGTATCAGGTGATAACGTCGTAAAACATGCTTGGATCTCGAGTGCGATCTCGGTTCTTTGGCTTGAGCTATAGCTCCATTGTTATCACAATAGAGGTCCACAGGTCCTTGAGCACTGGGAACCACTCCAAGTTCGCTAAGGAATTTCTTGATCCAGAACCCTTCTTTTGCTGCTTCGGATGCAGCTATGTACTCAGCTTCGGTTGTTGAGTCTGCTGTAGTCTCATGCTTTGAGCTCTTCCAGCTCACAACCCCTCCGTTGAGTATGAACACGTACCCGGACTGTGATCTCGAATCATCTCGACCAGTTTGGAAACTTGCATCTGTGTAACCGTTTATCACGAGCTCGGAGTCACCACCATAGACGAGAAACATATCCTTAGTTCTTCTTAAGTACTTAAGGATATTCTTTGCAGCATTCCAGTGCTCCATGCCTGGATTAGCCTGATATCTACTCGTCACACTTAAAGCGTATGAGACATCAGGACGAGTGCACAACATGGCGTACATGATAGAGCCTATAGCCGAAGCGTATGGCACTCTACTCATTATGCTTTGCTCATCAGTTGTCGAAGGACACTGAGTCTTGCTAAGCTGCGCACCATGATTCATTGGCAGGAATCCTTTCTTAGAATCCTGCATGCTAAACCTATTTAGCACTTTGTCAATGTACGTGCTTTGACTTAATCCTATAAGTCTTTTCGATCTATCACGATAGATCTTTATGCCTAGTATATAGACAGTCTCGCCTAAGTCCTTCATTGAGAACACTTTCTTTAATGAAGACTTAGCCTTTTGCAACATAGGAATATCGTTTCCCATTAGGAGTATGTCATCTACATATAAGATTAAAAAGGCGATGGCACTCCCACTAGTTTTTCTGTACACACACGGTTCTTCTTCGCATCTGATGAAGTCAAACTTTTTGACTTCTTCGTCAAACCGAAGATTCCAACTCTGTGACGCTTGCTTCAATCCATAAATTGATTTACGAAGCTTGCATATCATCCCAGCGTTCTTTGGATCCTCAAAACCCTCAGGTTGTGTCATATACACATCCTTTTCTAAATTTCCATTTAAGAAGGTGGTTTTGACATCCATCTGCCATATTTCATAATCATGAAATGCGGCAATTGCTAGGAGTATCCGAATTGACTTAAACATAGCCACGGGCGAAAAAGTTTCGTCATAATCAACTCCTTGAATTTGTTGAAACCTTTTGCAACCAACCGTGCTTTGTATACAGTCAACTTACCATCCATGTCCGTTTTTCTTTTAAAAATCCATTTGTTTGCTATGGGTTTCACCCCATCAAATGGCACAACTAGGTTCCACACCGTGTTGTCATACATGGATTGTATTTCGGATTCCATGGCCTCTAGCCATTTATCAGAGTCGGGCCTTTCTATTGCTTCCGCATAGGTCATAGGATCTTCAGTATCATATACTGAGACCTCGTGCAGTCCCAAGTACCTCTCGGGTGCTCGAACTGTCCTTGCAGACCTACGTAGCACTTGACCTTCAGTTTGTTGAACTTGATCTGCAACTATTTGCAGATTTGGTTCTACTTCAACTTGCGTTGAAGTACTTGAGCTCGGGACTAGAACCTCCTCCACAACTACTTGTGGATTTGATTCTTCCAGATGCTCTTCAACCGAAGTATCAAGTGGTGGATTAATCTGATCTCGTTCAGATACTGTATTGTGTGATGTATCTCAAATTTCTTCAAGTATTACATTACTTCCACTACTTCCTTTTGCGAGAAACTGTTTCTCCAAAAATACACCAATACGAGCAACAACTATTTTGTTCTCGGCCTGGTGATAGAAGTAATATCCTTTCGTTTCCTTAGGATATCATACGAAAAAGCATTTGTCAGACTTTGGATCAAGTTTGCCAGACGTCGGACGTTTGACAAATACTTCGCAACCCCATATTTTAAAATAAGACATATTTGGGGCTTTCCCAAACCATAACTCGTATGGAGTCTTTTCTACTGACTTAGACGGGACCATATTTATCGTTCGTGCTGCAGTTTCTAGTGCGTACCCCCAAAAAGATTTCGGAAGAGTGGCATTACTCATCATAGATCGGACCATGTCTAGCAGGGTTTGATTTCGTCTCTCAGAAACACCATTCCATTGTGGTGTTTCTGGAGGCGTGAGTTGTGAAACTATTCCACATTGTTTTAAGTATGTTATAAACTCATGACTCAAGTATTCGCCTCCACGATCAGATCGTAAGGCTTTAATACTCTTGTTTAATTGATTTTCTACTTCAGCCTTGAATTCCTTGAACTTTTCAAAGGATTCAGACTTATGTCTCATCAAGTAGACATAACCGTATCTACTGTAATCATCAGTAAACATGATAAAGTACGAATAACCATTTCTTGTACAAGTACTCATAGGTCCGCATACATCAGTATGTACGAGTCCTAGTAAGTCACTTGCCCTTTCGCCCTTTTTGGAGAAAGGCGTTTTGGTCATTTTTCCACGTAAACAAGATTCGCACGTGTTAATTGATTCAAGATCAAAATTTCCAAGGAGTCCATCTTTATGCAACTTCTCGATGCGTTTCTCGTTTATATGACCAAGGCGACAATGCCACATGTAAGTTGTGCTTTCATGAGACGCTTTGAGTCGTTTATTAGTTATGTTGAACACGGGTTTTTCCAATTGCAATATATACAGACCATTAATCATACAAGAGGATCCATAATATAACTTTCTTTTATATATTGAGCAACTATTGTTCTCTATTACAAAAGAGAACCCATTCGTCTCTAAACATGAGATCGAAATGATGTTCTTGGAAATGCTAAGAACAAAATAAACATTTTCTAGTTCCAATACAAGCCCGCTAGGCAAATACAACTCTATATTTCCAACGGTTACGTCTGCAACCTTTGCTCCGTTTCCAACTTGGAGTTGTACTTCCTTGTTACGTAATTTCCTCCTATTCTTTAGTGCCTGCACATTTGAACAAATATGAGCAGATGATCCAGTATCTAATACCCAATCATTAATAGAGGTAGTAACGTTAATTTCAACAACAAATATACCTGAGGATGAAGCTTTGGAAACATTTCCAGACTTCACGTCCGCCAGATACTTCGGGCAGTTTCTTTTCCAATGACCCTTTACTTTGCAGTAAAAGCAGTCAGAGGCATCAGATACCTTTACCTTGGGAGGATTGGGTTTAGCAATCTTTTTTCCTTTGCCCTTGTACTTCGAGGCCACTTTCTTCGGTGATTTCTTCACCTTTCTTTGACCAGCCCGGATCATAAGGACAGATGTATTCTTCTTTATGTCATCATCTGCGATCTTCAACATCCCCTGCAACTCTTGCAGACTCTTCTCCATTCCCAGCATATGATAGTTCATTATGAAATTCGAAAAGCTAGGAGGGAGGGAATGAAGGATAACGTCCGTTGCAAAATCTAATTCCAACGGAGCGTTCATTTTCTGCAGCTGCTCAACATTGCTTGTCATACGAAGCATGTGAGAGCTGATAGAACCACCTTCATTTAACTTATGATTAAGTAGGGATGTGACCACTTTATAGTTCTCCGCACGAGCCTGCTCTTGAAACATGTTCTTGAGCTGCTCGCACATCTCGTAGGTCTTAGTGTCCATGAATCGACGCTGCAATTCAGGAACCATAATTCCTACCAGGAGACTTTGTACATCAAGCTCATCATCTTTGTGCTTGTTGTACAAGGCGATCTGATCTGCTTCGCCTTTAGCAGGCCCAGCAGGGATTGGTTTGTTCAGAACATAATCCTTTTTCTCGCGTCTTAGTACGATGGTGATGGCACGGAACCAATCAGTAAAATTTGATCCGTCCACCTTCAGAGTTTGTTTCTCGAGCAGGGAACGTAGTGAGAATGACGATTCTTTAGCCATATTTCTACAACGTAAAAAGTAAAGATTTTAGCTTTGTTCATGTTATGTTCTATTTAAATAATAAAACTCCCACTGCAAATTTGTTCTATTCCCTTTTGCAGTAGGACCAAGATCCCTATTTTCACGTCTGATACCTCTACTAGATGTCCACCAGGACGACCAGAGAGCGGCTTACTTCTTCTGCCAGAAATACCGAAAGCCGCAATATACCGCAAAAACACTATTCACTAAGATAAGGACTAAATGAATATCTTTACGACTCGCAGTTATTCAAATATGAAATACCGCTCCTTTCAAATATGACTGCGTTTTACCGACAACGTTAGATAACAATCACACATACACATCTCTTAGTAAGAAAGATGCATACCTCATACTTTAGAACTTAACACTGAATGAAAACATTAATGACACGTACACAATTCCATTTAATGTTTCATTCGCGGTCTGTCAAATACCATGTACTTCTAACATGTATTTATGTGATTAAAACGACATCTCATGTCTATGGTTTGTAAAACTTAACCATCTTTTAATCCACATTCTAACCTTATAACGGTAAGCTAGTGTTCCTGCTAATTACCTTGGTTAGAGACTTTTAAGAATATATATATCATATGTATTATGAAGTTTCACAATTCCAGTTATTGACTCATGTGAGATAAAGGAATGATTCATAATTCAATAATACTCAAGGTAACAAAATGACAGTTTATTAATCACTCAATTCATGAACAAAGCTTTATGATAATTTATCGTATTATTGACTTCTAGATTATTACAAACTAACAATTTATGATGCAGTCTTCACATTAGATGGAGCCAAATCAGCAGGACCAGATGGAATAGGATTTAATTTCATTCAAAAGTATTGGGAGATAATTAAATATGATATATTAGATATATTTGAGAGTTTCTTTGAACAGACAACAGATATATCCAAATTGAACATGGCTATGATATGCCTTATTCCAAAGAAACATGAGGCTATAGATATTATTAAACATTTCAGACCCATTTCACTAATCAACTGCATATATAAGTTGATTACAAAGGTGCTCACAATGAGATTAGAACCAGTTGTTAACTCTATGATATATTCCTCTCAAGCTGCCTTTATGAAAAACAGATATATATTAGATAATGTTTTGTGTGCCTCTGAGATTATTCACTCAACTAAGACAAATAAAAATTTCGGTTGAAGTCACTTCTAATAAAAAATATTGTACTACTGTCATCTCATCTTTTGTGTATAATAATAATTTTTGTATGTATATTTATTTTATTTTGCTTTTCGATTTATTAAGTTAATATTTTTAATTAAAATTTATTATATATAGCCGCATTCATATCTATTTTTGTAAATCACCATGTCGTCGCTTCCCTATCGTCTCGAATACGAGACTTGCATCCGTACTCATGCGACAAAGATAAAGTAATATTATACAAATATATATGGTGTTCAGAAAAAAAATATATATGGTGTTCAGAATTTCTGAATCAGGAATTGTTCGGTATAGACCTGTCATCTTGGGAATCCGCATCCGGTGGAATCCAACTAAGAATGGGTTGACGGACCCCCTGCATCTCAACGCTACTACAACGTAAGGCAGTTGTTCGCACAATAACTATCCATTTTTACAGTGTTGAAATGAGTAATTTCAACTCGTGAGATTGTTGGTCATTTCAGAAGATATGGATCCCCATCTAGACGTATTACATCGATCTTTAGCACTATCAATGTTATATATTATTTTTAAGCAGACTAGAAGTGATGAATTCTAACATTTATCTTTATTAAGTAAACTTATCTAATTCACTTACACCCTTACATTTACCTATCATCTCCATAGAAAGTGAATTTGGTAGTCCATTATTTACTCATTTTATCGTCCCAAAATTAAGCTTATTGTTTAGCTCTATGGACCAAGGCACATGTCGCCTATAAAAGAGATCTTAGTCTTTTGTAAGAGTCATCGCAGTTAGTTCTCACGAAATTGTGATTTGGAACGCTAGACGGCGTCATAAATATACGTAACAATCAATTTAGTTCTTGAACTTTCATTTAAATCAATTTAGTTCTTAAACCTTTACAAAATAATCAAATTAGTTTTTATTTTTTTCTTAGAAAAATCAAGTTGGTCTCTAAGCCTTTATTTACTACTGAAATTTAATGACTAACTTGATTATTTTGCAAGATTTGAGAACCCACATATAAATCTTTTTTTTTAGGAAATTCCATTTTTAATATTGGGTTATGGATAACTTTGTTCGTGTATATACTTTCACAAAAAAGGAATTTCAAGCAAAAATCCTCCGGGAATGGGTAACGATTCCCATTTCTCGTTTATTTCTAGCTAGAAAAGGTGTTCCCTCAGTCTCAAGGCACTACTCTAATATACACAAAATATGTTTCTTGTGCTTAGTTGTGTGTACGTATTACTCTGGTTTTCAGATCACGTGCATCGGCCTAATGATATGATGTACGTACAACGTACGCCTGGACCATTTTTGTTCGTCTGTGAAAATGACGAAATAACTCGACATTAATAATAGAATGTTACTTAATTTAAATATGGTAGTTCTATGAAGAATATTATTTTTTGAGAGCTGATACGTAGATATCACTATCGATATCGACATTGTAATAGTTATGCATGTTATTTCGTTAACATACGTAATAACTTTTTCGGTACAAAAATAATATGCATAATAACTCAAATTATTTTTTAAGATGATAGACAACAAATGTTTTTTTAATTAGTTTTAAGAATTAAACAATTACACCAAGAACAAAAATGAAGCAAATTAAAGCAGATCGAAACCAAGAAGTTAAGACTACAATAACGAACGCATGGACAGTATAAGAATCACAAAAAATAATTTAATCGAAAAATAATTTCATTATCTGCGTTTAATTCATATGTTTTATTCGGTATGCATAAACAGATATATAATATAGAAGAGCCCAAGGTAGCAATTATGGATGTGAAAGAAGAGAGCTGAATGTGTAAAAAAAAATTAATGTGCATGGTAAATTAAAATTAGATAAAGAATGAATAATTGAAATTGAATGATAATATATAATATGATGTGTTTGAGAAATGAAAAAAAAGTAGCTAGTTAATTAGGTAATGTGTCGGTATCAATCACGTAAAAATAAAAATAAAAATAAAAATAAAATAACGTTTTACATATAATAGTAGATTGCAAATTACGTACTAATAGTAATATATATGTTACATATATAATCAGGGGCGAATTCAATGTATGGCAAGGTAGAGCAAGTGTCCTATGCTGAAAAATTATTTTTCATAATATACATGGTATAGTATGCTTTTTTTATAAATATGCTCATAATTTGAGGAAATTTCAAAAAGATGTTCTATCCTGAAAACTTTTTTCAAAAATATACTTCTAAAACTAAGATTTTTAATTACAAAAATATACATATGACTCAAATAATTATGATAATATGTCTTATACCAAAATCTCTCCCCGCCCTACCGGAAATTCTGAATCCGTTCTTGTATATAATTGTAGGAGGAGGACCATTGGACCAAGGCCTTCTGGTATAAATAGATATAGAATTAGAATTTAGAAAAGATATGAGGGTAGGAGCAGCCAGGAATAAGCAATAGAAACAGAAGCAAGCTATAGCCGTGTAGGTTATTAATTAAGAATGAGAATGAGAGGTGAAAGCTTCCTGGTTACTTTTGTGGTTGTGCTCATCATCATCTCCGCTGAAATCAATTCAAATTCAATGGCCTATGCCAATATCGATGCCAGTGTCCTTAAACCAAATAGACCCTCTCCCGTTAATGGTGGCACCACTAATCGTGGTCAACCGTTGTCACGGCCCTGTAGCAACAACAACCGCTGCGTTTATATGCGAACGTAATGTACCGAAAGCGACGCACGGAAGCAATGCTGGCTGCCAGTGTTTCAATTGTCAAGCTGCTTTTATTTATGATTACTGTTATTGTTGATCAATCATGGATGCAGTTACCAAATTATCAACAACATTAGTTAATTAATTCACTACTTTATTTCTTTCTTTCATTGCTTTACATCCATCTTTCTGCATTCTGCATTCTGAAATTAATGTTGCATACAATATTTTCTTGCTTTCTGATATATAATTTAATGTTTATGTTTATTAAGTTGTATTGATTTACATATCATTTCCATCATATATGCGTTATTGTGGGAGTTGCGGTTCTTTTCATTTCCGCCACACACTATACCTGCAGCTAAATAAAAAGGCTAAAGATGTATACATATTGCACAATATGTGCACAAAGAAATCAACAATTTGCCTCTCTAAATCTCAAATTTTGAACGATCACCTTGACATTAGCAAATCTCTGAAGGGAAAGTGGTTTTACTATATATGCTTTTGAAATCATGTAAACAGATATAAATCACACATAGCTGGTCTTTATATTGTTCAGTGAAATTGAGACTGAAATTGTTGTAGATATTTTATTTAGTGAAATTGTGACTCAATTGCCACATAATCGTGCTTTTCCCGAACGAGGCTTTTGGGTTTAAGTTGAGACTTAAATTGAAATAAAGAATGGTTTGTTTCCCAGGAAAAAGGGTACGCGGTAAATGCGAAGTAACAAAGATGTCACTTGTGACTCTGTATTTTGATCACTTTTGTTGTTTCCTTTTAATCAAATCCAATTAAATTATTTTTTTACAAAAATGTCCCTTACAATTTTATGTTATTGCACAAAATTTGTAAAAGCTGCATTTGTAGTTCTATCTTATATGCACACGAAGCATTGCTAGGAACAGGGGCAGATGCAAGTAGTCCTCCGGAAAAAAAATTGTAAAATAATTTAGTGTATTTATACGATTTGTCAAATATTTTTGCGAAATAATCATGTATATTTAAAAAAATTTGTTATTTTGCTCCTTGAAAAAAATTATAGTTCTTGTCCTTCCTGACGAAAATTCTTTATCCGTCCCGACTACTAAGTGTCACCTTTTCTGTATAGTCCAACTGTGCAGATTCTTTTTATTGTTTTACGTGTCATGCATTGCAATGAGCTTAAAAAACACGATCCATGCTTCAAAATAAATTTCTATTTTTGCGTCATCTTTTTGGTTAATTATGGGCCGACTATAATTTGGACTTTGGCGACAGAATTACCTATCACTAACTGTTGACATGGACATTATTTATTTATTAACAAGGTAGAGACTTCTTCTCTATTTTGATTAAAACCAAAGAAGTTACAAAAAGATACAAAAAAGTTCAACAGCAGCTAAAGAAAAGAAGAAATCAGTAAAATAACAGAAAAAAGTAAAGGAAACCAGAGGAATAAACAGATCAAATTCTGGAGCAACAATTGAGGTTGCTGTTATATCAAGTGGCCGTTGATATCAGCAAATTTATGATGCCTTCCAGACCCCCTCATCAATGTACTGTGACGTTGCTTTCACTTAATTTGGTGACGCTCCTGTTTCTTCTATATATATATACGTTCAGAATTCTGTTACTGCCAGTCTTGCAACAATGTCAGGAGCTCTTTCAATGCCTTGAAATATTCTAATGCAGCGTTCCTTCTAGGTGGCATATAGCAGATAGGTTAGGAGCTGTCTCTTACTCTCTTGTTCATTTGCCAGTTTGAAGAGAGAAATGTGCTTATCTATATTCATTCTCTGATTCTCTGCATACTGGCGGAGCTTAGTGAGGGTCAAGGTGGGTCATGAATCCCGTTGAATTCAAAAAATTTATATTTTGTTGTGGTTAATATTCTGTTAAGTACTCCATTTCACAAAATACGCCTCTTTTTAAGTCACTGAACTGTAAATTCAGCAATAAAAGAGCTCGTAAAATATCACTCCATTACTAATTTATCACAAAATTTCAACAAATAAAGAAATTGGCCTGTATATATACTTAATGACCCAGTTCAATTTTTGAAATCAACTCAAATTTTAGATCACTAGAGTGCTAAAATGACCCCCTCTGTAAATCACATCAAGCTCCGCTACTATCTCTGCATACAAGCAGAAGCGGATTCAGGATTTTCGTCAGAGAGGTTCAAGATTTACGATTTTTTTCAGAGGAGTTCGAAATGATACATATTCATAAAAAAAGTTCAAATACATAATCATTTTTGAAAAAAATTCAAAAACATGATCAATTTTTGAAAAAAAATCTAAGAGTGCAGTTGATCTCTAATTGCATGTGGCTTCGTCGCTGCATAAAAGATGCAAGGTTTGATTGTTTTAATAGGCAAATTATAAAATCCAGTGTACTAGTTTGTCCATCCAAGTGACCAATACATCCGGTTTAGTGGGCCTACAAATGAACACTATTTTCTTAAAATAATGAACTCGATTAAAGTTTTAAAACACACTCCCACAGGCCACATCATCATTTTCTTTCATAATTATACGTTTAAAATAGTTCAATGATGTTAAATCTAACTATCTAATTTACATGAATAACATATATATGCGTTAAACAGAACTAAAGCTGGATATGTTGAAGGAGATGGACGTGAATGATGGAAATTTGAGAATGGATTGCTCTCATAAAATCTCTCTTTTTTTTTCTTTTTTCAATAAATAGTTGCTCCATGAAACTATGGAAGTTGAATAAAATATGTATAAAGTAAGTTTTTGAAAGCAATATTAACTTGGCTCGTTGCAGTCTTGCAGAATCCAGAAATACAATTTCAAAATTAATTGTATATATATATATAATCTTAAAATATAAAAATATACGTGGCTCGGGACAAGTAGCATGTGCAATGTGAACTCAACACATTAGCGCTTCATGCCTCCAGGGGGATCTTGAGCTCGACATTAATTTTTTTATCTCACAAAATTTTGATATAAAAAAAACAATGAGCATGAGAAATCAAAATTGGAATATAATTAAGTATGTTTTAAGTTAAGGACACGAAAGACTTTGATGCTTCTAAATACACGTAGTCTTACTCAAAATTGTATGAAATTTGTTTGTCATTGCTCTAAAGTATAAAATGAAACCCAGATTACAGGAAATTTGACATTTAAATTTGAAGTACAACCAATCTTTGAAGTTTAAATATATATATCTAACTTTTATTTTTTACAATTTATGCGATTTTATTTAAAAAAAAATATTATGAAGATTGTCAATGGCCAAGATTCCTCCTCTTCCTCTTAATTCTTTCTAAGATCCACGTTGAGGAAAATTTTCATAGAGGGTCTAGCAGCAATAAATTTCAACAGATAGGACCGGAGGCACCCTAATAATTGCACAAAGGGCCAAGGGCGCGACTAATAGTCGCGCCCCTAAGTTTTTTTATTTTTTTTGCTGAATTCAAGGCCGTTTGCAGTGCATTAACGATCTGTGGGCCCTACAAGTCAGGGGCGCGACTAATACATGCGCCCCTGACATTTTGGGCATTTTTTTCCTATTTATACACATTTTATTAAATATATTAAAATAGTAATTTTAAAATGCACTTATTATATTTATTATTACTAGATGTGATAATATATTAAATATAAATATTATATATTTAATACAAGTAATGATATATTTAATTAAGTAATAATATATTTAATATAAGAACATATTGCATTATGTAATAAAAATTAGGTAGTAATGATATATTTATATTGAATAAGTAATAATATATTTATTATGTATAAGTAATAATATATTTAAAATAATATTACATATGAATTATTACATTATTATATATTAAAAATATTAAATATATTAAACTTAGTTATTAAATTATTAAATACATTATAAATATTATTACATTATTAAATACATTAAAAATATTATTACATTAATAAATATATTATTACATTAATAAATATATTATTAAATATATTAAAAATATTATTACATTAATAAATATATTATTACATTAATAAATATATTGTTTAATATATTATATATATTATTACATTAATAAATATATTATTAGAAATAAAAATATTAGAAGTATTAAATAGGAGTTTATAAATATATTAAACTTAATTATTATAAAGGTATAGTTAGTAATTATTAAAAATAGAAATAATAATAGATTGAAGTGTTTTTTATTATAAGTGGAAAGGTTTATAGCTATTAATACCAAGGAAGTTACAACTATTTCGAGAAATACAAATGGTCCAGTGGTAGGGGGGTTTGAATAGAGGCACTGAGTTTGTGTGAGGGCATGGGTTCGAACCCCCCTCCCTACCATTTTTTCGTATTTACTTAGGGGCGCATGTATTAATCGCGCCCCTAAGTGCTGAAACAATCCACAGAACATCCAGAGAGCTGTTTTTGTTTTCAGCACTTAGGGGCGCATATATTAATCGCGCCCCTATCTTAACACTCAAAATTACAAGGCAATTAAACAAGTTTGAAACAAGATTTTTTTGTGTTAGCTTGTTTCTTGTTTAATTTTCATTTTCCTAAATGTATTACAAGACAATTAAACAAGTTTGAAATTTTTTTGGTCATTCTTTAAGTTTGAAACAAGATTTTTTTGTTTACTTTTCTTTTTCCAAAATGCATTACAAGGCACATAACAAGTTTTAAACATCGATATATTTAAACAAGCAACATAAAAAGTAATTAAAGCAACATAAAAAAAATTAAACAATTAAACAAGTTTTCAACATAACAAGTCTCAAAATAGCACAAACATAAAAACATACATCAAACATGCATTGATCTAAATAATATCAACCCCCTACCCCGACGACCCCGACCGCGGCCACGTGTATCATAAGCGGAAGGGGTATAAGCACTAGGCGCTCGAGCCGTCCTAGTAGTGCGCCGTAAAGGAATGATGTCCTCGTCTTCATCATCAGGGTTGCGTGCTTGGCTCGAAGAGCCAAACACGTACTCGGCTGCACGCTCCACCTCGTCCTCTATTGTACGCTCAACATTTGGTTCCGGTTGGGCGGCTCCGGATCCTTGGCCGGGTTCCCATACTCTGCCCTGTGATAGATGTGAGTAAGGAGGGTGAAAGAGCGGCGCCTCGGGCATCTGACTCGCTTGCTCGCCACCCACCAACTGACCCAACCAGTCGTAGTGCTCCGGCTGGACGTGCAACCCCTCGGCTATGGATGGCTCCAAGTCCTTATCCCTTAAGCCATGCTCCAACATCAGGTTGCGGAAGACAACTCCTTGGTCGACGTCTTCGATGTTTCCGCGACAAGTTCGAAGAACCTTTCTCGCGAAAGTCTTGAAGACACTGTTGGCGCTTTGTGCTATCACACCAATCGCTTCCCTAGCGAGTGTTAAGTTGCGAAGCACCTAATTAAACAATTTAGTTAGTACTTTATGTTTTTTTTAAGTTTAAATTGAAGGAAAAAGGCAATGAATTTACCGTTCGTTGCACAACTTCGCCTTGCATGTTGAAGGTTCGCTCAACTCCACGCCCTTGATGTGCTATTGGGTTGAAGGCATTTCTTGCGGTTGTACCTCTCCAGTAGACGGTGCGCATGCCTTCCCGGTTGAACCATGCCAAGTAATGGTCCCAAGGACCGTTCATGAAACCGTTCCCCATATCAATTGTATTGGCCAACCGATTCCCCCAAGTCTGAATGTACCCCTCGTGATAAATCTCCCAATCACGCCCCTCAGATTTTTTGTTGTGGCATACCTTATGAAGGCGTTTGCAATCAGGAGGTGGCAATGGAGGCGGCACTTGGACTTGGAATGATAATTGTCGCGCGACTCTAGCAGGATCGTGCCACTCGACAATCCAGAAAAATATAATTGGCCCCCGATAATGAAAAAGACTCATATTATCTTGATCATTACATATTGGGGGCAACATAGCCACCACATTTTCATCGTAGGGCCACCATTCTGGACCATTCTCATCGAGATGCTCGAGTCGCCACCTATATAATTTTCAATAATGTTAGAATATACAGTTATTACGAAAATTTAAGATGGTTAAAATAGTCAGAAAGTACCTGTAGAGAGTGATACTCCTATGCGGCTCATCCTCGTAGTTGTGCGTCGGGCCCATCCATCTCACCCCGTATGGCATGTCACCGGGCAAATCCTTCGCTCTCGGATGCCCAATCGGGAGCCTCGTCCACACCCACATCTGCAGTAACATCAAAGGACCCCCAATTTGCTTGTTCCTCCTGTCTGATGCATCGCATAAAGCACGATACAAACGTGCTAGCACCGCCGAGCCCCAACTATACCTCGGTGGATCATGGATGTTCCTTAAGAACTGAATGAACATCGTTTGTATGTAACCGGACTGGTCCGGAAACATAACAGTGGATAAAAGGTCCAACATGTATGCTCGTGCATACATGTCGATCTCCTCGGGTGGGGCATTGGGAGGTAATCTTGCCTTCAAGTGTCGTCTATCACCGGGGCCTTCTCTTTGTGGCTGCCAAGGTTCACGCAACCAATCTTGTCGCATGTGGAAATGACCCGGCGGCCTCCTAAAGGTTTGCCACTCAACCCGCCCAAACAACTCCATGACGTCCTCCTCCCAATCTTGATCCACATCGCCTGTCACGGGTAGCCCGTCCAACGATAAACCCCATAACATCAACACATCTTCCATTGTGATCGACATCTCACCCGATGGAAAATGGAAGGAATGTGTTTCCGGTCTCCATCTCTCAGCAACCGCAGTTATTAGGTCACGGTCTACCTTGATGGTGCCCAATCGAGCGAGATGGTTCAGATTAAATCGCTCGAGAATTGGGGCAATTTGGTCGTCGTACATGAACGACATAGACCCGGCCTTTGTCTCCATGACGAACGTTGGCTACATTTCATAAAAATGTGTTATTTCTTAAATGAAATTAGAATTACACAATTGAAAAAAATAACAAGATGGCTATATTTACCTCGTCATAAGCACGGTTGGATGCATGCGTTGGATTCAGAGCTCGTAGAAGAGACCCAACGTACAGAATCTCATGTGGAGGCGACAAATCGCCTTCACCGCGACCCCCCGCTCCGGCTCGGCCTCGGCCTCTACCACCTCTACCCACGTTTCTTGCCATTACTATATTAACACATATATTAACATATATTCAATTTGGTACTAATTTATTTGTCGAAATTGGTACAATACCAATTTTTATATCAATTTGGTACAAACAATAATAACCAACAATAATCAACTATTTCTTGGTACATATATTAACAAATATATGTTTAATAACCAACAATAATTGAACATGCAATACACAACAATCAATATTGCCAATAATCAACAAATATTCAACAAATAATCAATAATTACCAATAATAATCTAAAATCCTCACAATATTGTCAATAATCTAAATCAATCACCAATAATCTACTACAATCAATTATAATCAACAAATACTACAAAAAAACCTCAATTATTAGCCATGCAACTACCATGACACAATTTTTCAAAAAAACCCCAAAAATTCTCACAATATTGGCAATAGTATATATCAATCACCAATAATCTACCACAATCAATAATAATGAACAAATACTACAAAATAACTCAATTATTTGCCATGCAACTACCATGGCACAATTTAAAAAAAAAACCTAAAATTACCTTGAAATGATGATGAAGATCAAGGGGAGAAGAAGGAGATCAATGAAGCAACTATGGAGAGCAAGGAGAGGAGAGGGAGAGAAGAATTGGCCAAAAACAATGAAGGAGATGGAGAGGTAGAGGCAGGGAGTAGAGGGGGCGAAATTGAGAGAAAAATAGGGTTAGGGGCGGGTTTGAGAGAAGAAATAAGAAATAAAGGGAAGGGAAAGGGTTTTATGGCAGCACACCTTAGGGGCGCGACTAATACATGCGCCCCTAAGAAATTAACTAAAATCAGCTCTCTGGATGCGAGATTTCAGCTGTGTACCATAGGGGCGCGACTAATACATGCGCCCCTATTTTAATTCACAAAAATGGCCAGCAGGGGGGTTCGAACCCATGCCCTCACTCAACCCAGCGCCTCCAATCAAACCTCCCTTGCCACTGGACCATTTGTATTTCTTGTAAAGTGTAAAACATTTCTGTTATTAATAGGGTTGTAAGTTTTCCAATTTTTTAATAAAAAACACTTTAATATTTTATTACCTCTATTTATAATAACTATAATCCATATATTATAAATACTGTTATTACTTCTATTTATAAATAATATTTTAATGAATAATTTCACAAAATATTTAAATATTTATTACTACTTATAATAATTATATTTAATAACTACTTATTTGTAATAATATATTTATTAATGTAATAATATTTTTAATATATTAGTTCTTCAGCTATGTTTAATAATATTTTTAATATATTTAATAATGTAATAATATTTTTAATATATTTATTAATTTAATAACTAAGTTTAATATATTTAATATATTTAATATTTATTAATGCAATAATATTTTTAATATATTAGTTCTTCTATTTATTAATTCTATTAAATATATTATTACTGATATTAAATATATCATTGCTTATATTAAATATATCATTACTTATATTAAATATAATATTACTTAAGTAAATATATCATTACTTTTATTAGTAATAATAAATTTAATATATTATCCAATCTAGTAATAATAAATATAATAAGTGCATTTTAAAATTACTATTTTAATATATTTAATAAAATGTGTATAAATAGGAAAAAAATGCCCAGAATGTCAGGGGCGCATGTATTAGTCGCGCCCCTGACTTGTAGGGCCCACAGATCGTTAATGCACTGCAAACGGCCTTGAATTCAGCAAAAAAAAATCGAAAAACTTAGTTGCGCCCTTGGCCCTCTGTGCAATTATTAGAATGTCTCCGACCCTATCTGTTGAAATTTATTGCTGTTAGGTCCTCTATGAAAATTTTCCCTCAAAGAATAAACTGAAGAAGGTAATGTTGTTTGAGAAAGACAGAAGAGAACAGGAGTAAAGACACATCAAATCAACATCTCCATGGAATATGACAGGTGCTGTTCCAATTATATATGAAATCTCATGTGGTGTTGGATATCTTTGAAGCCAAGAATTATTTCAATCGTTTAAGGTTTTGATTGAAACAAAGTCCTTTTTTTTAGTTGCCTTTTCTCACCTGACGCCTTTCAGCTTATTTTTTTTTTTTTGTAATTATGAAATCTTGACTTTTATCATCAGATTAGCAATCGGTGATAAAAAAAATTATCACCGATTTTTTTTTAAGTAAATCAACATTAAAAATACGAAAGCACAAAATAAAATGCATCACTGCATTTGCAAGTTACAGAACTTGTCTAGGAGGCTTTCATCTGTTGATAATGTTGCATAACCTGTTCATTAAAAATTGAGTGTTTACTCTAATGACAATTAATAAATTAACTGAGACAAAATTGAGACACTGGCAATTTGGCATACATGTCAGACAAAGTTCAATGCATAGTGAGAAATTTACCAAAACTTAGAGCATCTTCATTCCTGAAATTCTTAAAATTTCTAAATAATTATCACATCAGTTTAGAAACTGTTAGCTTCAAAACTCCACATTTCTGAAACTATAATTAGAGTTTTTTAATTATCACATCAGCCAATTATAAAAGAGAGCATTAAGAGGTAGATCAATTTCAGCCAATTATGAAGTCACGTCGGAGTTTATAAACTCTGGAACAAAGTTGCTAAATAAAAGACTCTGAAACAAAATTGCTAAATAAGAAACTCATCTACATTTCTGAAACTCATTTAACAACTGTTACGTCAGATTAAAAACTCTAAGAATTTCAGAAATAAATAAAGATGCTCTCCAGTTCAATCACTGACTCACTCAATGAATTTTCAATTTCTAATATATATATAGTACATGTCTACAATTTTTACGGATTGTGTTTGGAGATCATGTTTGCTGTGCTCACTATTTCTATTGTTTTGCATTGTGATGAAATGCTTTAAGTGGGATCCAATTTCACGAAATATCATATTTTCAACATTCATTTTGAAGCCTTTTATTTCCGTTAAAAAAATCTAGATTACGTAATTTTTTGTGAAAGCAAAAGAAGTGTTAACTAAGAGCATCTCCATCTCTGAAACTCTTGGAGTTTCTAAAATATTGCCACATCAATTTTAGAAATTTAATTTTTTTTTTGTTTCTAAACTCTCCATCTCTAAAACTGAAAAATTAGAGTTTATAAATCGCCACGTCAGCAAATATTATCAATACCATGGGAGAAATAAATTTTAGCTAATGATTATGCCACGTCAGAGTTTATAAACTCTAAACCATAGTTGCTAAATAAGAAACTCTTGAACAAAATTTCTAAATAAGAAACTCATCTACATCTCTAAAACTCATTTAGAAACTGTCACGTCAGATTAGAAACTCCAAAAGTTTAAGGAATGAAGATGCTCTAACGTTTTCTTTATTTAAGCTTTTGAAATCATGTCACCAAAATTTTGAAGCAAATTGGTTAAATGAAAAATGAAGAGATTACAAATTAGAGAGGTTATAATTGAAGATGAAAATGATTGACACGCACAAAAATCAGATCCATCACAAAATTCTCCAATAATTCTCTCAACCAATGGGGAGCAGACGAATGGACACATGCACCTATTGCTACTCCCTTTCAAAAGGTTCCAGACTAGCTTTCATCCTTTTGAGGGGGCCAACAGATCTTCTGTGGCCAACTTCCCAAATCCTAATATTATGTTGTACTAGTCTAGAATTTTTTTTTCTTTTTTGAGAAATTAATAAACTTGACCTACTTAAAATTTTCATTAAAAGAAAATTTTGTTACACTATTTGCATTCCTTTTGTTAAAAACAAAGGAACACAAAATTATTTTCCTCAAAGCTAACAATGTGATAATCAATTGACGGCTTCATTTGCTATTCTATAGTGAGGAGATGTCAATATCTATCACTGATGAGAAGAGCATGCGATTATGCTCTTTTCAAATTCATCAAAGAGTTGCATACAACGCGAAATCTCAATTAGAAGTTGCAGTAGTTTCTTTTTGCCTGTCTAGAAGGATGAGATGTTGTCCTCCCTTTCCATCTTGGCCCAAGGAGCTATTATGTTCTACCAAACTTGGGATGAGAAGGAGCACAACAGGAATAGGTGCTTATTTGTCTCGAGTTGCCTTCTTAGGCAGAGCAAATAGGTTTCGCTCGGCGTGCCTCCTCTAGATTGAATAACTTCCATGATAACCATTTTGTTCTTTAGTAACGTCCATATGAATATCCTCACCTTGAGAGGGATTTTAGTGTTCCAGATGTGTGCCGTCATCCTTGATACGAAGCCCGAGTTAGTGAGAAATTTATATGTCACTTTCAAGGAGAATCGATCTGAGGATGTTCAGTTCCAAGTTATTGTTTCATCTATGAGGGATTTCGTGGAGGTCCTAAATATTGGCAACAAGGATATGATATTCCTGAGGAAGAAAGAATGAATTATTGTAAAGTCTTCGCGATTCGCCGGGTGAGGAAGCGGGACAGATTGTAATGTGTAGTTGCGATGGTCGTGAAGGTTGTGTGTTGATTAGAGTAGAGTTTCCAGAGTCATTTCAAGAGGAGAGCTATATTGAGGGTTTTAATATCCAAGATACCCAAACCGTCGTGGCGTTTCGGGATGCATGTAGTAGTCCAGTTCACCAAGCATCCTCCTCGAGTCGGCGCGTCGTCTCATTTCCAGAAAAACCTCATTTTTGTCCTCTCAATATGAGATGTTAGCCAACATGAAAATTTAAATATTTGCATTAAGTGTAGGGAGATAAGAGTTCATGACGAAGTTTATCAACGTCAAACGCCCTCCCTTAGATACTAACCTTCCTTTCCAGCTTTGTAGTTTCATTTACAATGTGTTGAGTATGGAGAGAAATAACACCCTTGTGAGTTTATTGATTGTGAGTGGTAGGTCCAAGTATTTGATGGGGAACTGATGTGTCCCACATCCAAGGATGTTTTCCACTAGTGTTTGTAGATTCTGTGGTATGTGAATAGGACAAAAGCACTTTTTCGGGTTGATCTATATGCGAAAATTTGTGCATACCATTGAATGATTTGCACAATTCCTTTTAGGTTTACAGGGTGTGCCTCGAAAATGATAAGAATGTCATTCGCAAATTGGTAAGCTGCCAAGTGTAGAGAGGGTATTGAGAAGAACATGTTTCTTGCCGCATCAAATAGCGGTTGTAACGTATCCATCACTAATATAAATAGAAGTGGGGATAGTTGATTACCCTGTCTCAATCCTCTTTGGTGAAAGAAGGACGGACCATAGATTTCATTTACCCGCACAAAAGATGAGGAGGATATAAGTATATTATTTATTCAAGATATCCATTGTATGAGAATCTTTTTGCCCATTGAAAATCAAGTAAGAATTTCTAGGAGACCATGTCGAACACTTTTCTAAAGTTGACTTTGAGCACCACTGTGGGAATGCCTAGCTTATGTCGTAGTCTTATGGATTCACGCGCCACCATGAATGTATCCATCAAATTTCTTCATTTCATGAAGGTTGTCTCGTTTTCCAATACCAAGTTAGGAAGAATCGTTTGAAGTTCGTCAGCCAGTAGTTTGGAGATAATTTTGACGACTGACGAGATTATACTAATTGCTCTGAAATATTCCATTTTGTTGGCACCGTCCTTTTTTGGGATGACCGTGGTTGCTTGATTTAGCCTCCAAAGATTATTTTTTTTGGTATAAGCTTGCACATCCAGTAATGCTGGAAGAACTCGATGGGAATCTATTCGAACCAAAAGTCTTTTCTTTTGATAAAGAAAAAACATATTTTTTTTATTTCCTCTGCAGAAAAGTGTACATCTAGGTTGTGCTCCAGAAGACTGATTTACGAGGGGAGGTGAGGGAAGGGGAGGGAAGAACGGCGAGTTTCTTGCTCCAGCACGGTTTATCGAAGGAAGGAAAGAGTACAAGGAGGTTAGATTGTTACTTCCGTCGGCTGTTTTTGTTACCTCTCAAATCGGAGGGTAAAGAAGGTTACGGTACTAAACTCAGTTCATTCTTCTTCGTTCCTTCCTTCTTATTCTCGCTCGACTGGAGCAGGTGACGCTTACCTTCTTCTTCCTTCCTTCCTTTCACCTTTTCTTTCCGTTCCTTCCTTCGTCTATTTTCGTCTGGAGCACAGCCCTAGTGTTGATAGATCTTTCAGGTTTCCTTTTTGGAGTCTGGACCAAGACATCTCGCATTTTCAACGTTGTGCTATTGTTTTTGTGTCCTCATTATAATTACTTTTTTTTTGAGAAAATCATTATAATTACTTTTGAAGGATAATGAAGTAGAACTAATCAAATAACCTTAGATACATAGTTTCAGCTCAAACTGGACTCGCAATTATAATGATCTGAATTATATTAACTTTAATTGTGATTATGAGCATATAGTTGATTCACTATCTTATTGGTTGTTGGTTTGCGACTCAGATCTATCAATTTATGCAAATTTATTAACTATTAATTTATCTTATGAATTTAATTTTATCGGAATAAGCTGCTTGTTTTTTTTGGAGTACTTAAACAAATTTTAACTTAATAGCCTCGTTATTTCGGATTATAACGCATTCTATTTGTAGTTTCAGACTTTAGTAAGAACTACACACAATTTGGATTAAATAAACGATTACGAGTTTAGAATTTAATTTATAAGAGCATCTTCATTTTTGAAATTTTTGGAGTTTTCAATCTGATTTGACAGTTTTTAAATTAGTTTCAGAAATTTAGATGAGTTTTTTATTTAGCAATTTTGCTTAGAGTTTCTTATTTAACAATTTTGCTTTAGAGTCTATAAACTCTGATATGATTTAATCATTGACTAAAATTGATCGATCTCCCACAACACTAGTAGTATTTGCTGATGTGATAATTAAGAAACTCTATTTTTTTTAGTTTCAAGTTGGAGGGTTTAGAAACTAAAGAAAGATTAAATTTCAAAAATTGATGTGACAATTATTTAGAAACTTCAAAAGTTTCAGAAATGTAGATGCTTTAAGACAACATAACAGTTATCAACGTCATATAAATTTTATCACGTGCATGAGTATGAGTACTTTTCGAATCGATCTCGAGTGAGCCGCGAACTACGAACCTTTTTAGCGGTCTATGTAGAACTAAACTAACAATAATCCAACTAAAGTAATTCATCAATTATTTATCCCAAAAATAGTGTGATGTTTTACATGTCTAGAAAAAAAGTTTGTACTAGATGGCAACATTTTTAAATTAAATATTTAGAAAGATGTATTTTTACTTATTTGTCAAATTATGCAACCCAAGTTTTTTTTACATTTAGAAAATAATATGTTAAATACGTCGCACATTAGATATAAATACCTTTTATGCTCAGATAGTGTTGTTTTGTAGATTAAATTTAAACACTTTTTTATACAAATAAGAGCTAGTGCATGACAGACAGAAGAGGGGTGCAAAAATAAAATAAGTTATATCTCAATCCATTAATTACCATTTTAATAAAATAATTGGGGATTACATCCACACCAGTTTTGGCTGATTGATATAGGTTTGGTTAGTAATTAAATTTGATTTTAACACAAAGAAATTAACATGTAGAAATACGCTCAAGCTAGCATAAATCAAAGCTAGTATATATATTTAAAAAGAATAACAATGGTCCATTTGAAATTTTTTTCTTGTTTACAAATAGTACAGTTCTATGTATTTTATGTTTCAAACTTGGAACATTACATAGTTAGATTTACATGCATAGTTGCATTAAATATAAAATAATGTAAAAATATGATCGTGTGAAAAGTGATAATAGAAATATCGAACAAATTAAAATTTCATTGAAAGTATATATTATTTATGTAACATTTCTTGATTCATTTTACTGAATATCAATATGATTATCGATGTTAATATGTTATTTTTGACACAAGTCTCTTGATGGCGCAAATAGCAAATATATAAAAAAATGTATGTATAAACCGTGTTAAACGGATTACCAAATATTGTCAAAAAAGTAAATAATATTTAAAATGTTAATATATTTAGTTAGAAATGATAAAATATACCATCAGCAGTTATTTACTTAATTAATTATATATTAAATACAATTGTCTTGCTGATAAAAAATAATGTTTTTTTTTTTTTATATATATGCTAAATAAAAATAACTAACATGTTTGATGCATTATAGTGGACTGTCATGAACAAATGGGGTACTATATTAAATGTCTTACATTAAATGTCTTTGCCAAAAGCGGTATGATCATGTACAATTTAAAGTGGATTAATTTGATGTTTTATATAATTAGTTGTTTTTAAAATAGATTAATTAGAAAATTCTTATATGTGTAACGCCATAACCGTGTAATTTTTTTTATGAATAAAAAGATTCTATTAGAATAAACCTTCTTTAAGAAAAAAATCTATTAGATTTAGTAAAAAAAAACAAAGATAAATTCCCCCCACAATTACTAAAATGAACGGACAGGTCGTAACGGATACAAAGCTTTCTATTTGTTTCCCTATTTCTATTTGCAACCCAAAAAAAAAAAAAAAAAAAATGCTTCGCTAATGACGATCAATAAAAAGTTCTTTTGTTTTCCCCAATCGCATGTCTTCAAATTTCAAAACGCTCGTGTGAAATTCGGAAAAGATAAAAATAAAGTTTCAATTATATATTCTGACACACTACTGTACAGTACAACACACTTTTCTCTTCTTCTCTTCTCTTCTCTTCTCTTCTCTTTCTTTCTTTTTTAATGTAAAGAACACAGATTCTCTCTCTCTCTCTCTCTTTCCACACCTTTGAAAGAGCTTTAACAACCGTCTTGATCTCATTTTAATTCCCATTTTCTTACACAAAAAAAAGGTGAAGCTCTTCGACCTCAACTTTTATCCCTCTTTTTTGCTCTTCTTATCTTATAATATATCCCCAACTCAAAAAGCAAACATGCATGCTCGGTACCATGTCAACGAAATCTGAAATTTTCCACTCAAATGCACCAAAAATCTAAAGCTCCTAGACCCCAATTTTACCAAACTTTCCTTCTCTTTTTAACTTTTTATTAATCTCCTTTCTATCTTTCTTTTTATCTCCTACCTCAAGATCCATCAGTACAAGCGCATGCAATACAACTGCGTCTTCCTCTTCTACAAAGCAATTAATTTACAAAGCAACAAACATGAATAATGCACATAGAGATCATGAATTTTGGTGTTATCTCCATCCCCAAGAAATGGTTGTAGGAGTATGTGCTCTGTGTTTGAGAGAGAGGTTGCTCATATTAGCTGCAAATCAAAGCCAAGTGTCTGATTACAAGGATAAAAATGGATCCTTTAGAGCAGGAAGAAGGAAAAATAGCATCACCTTGCCAAAGGTTTTTGCTTTGGGTTCCTTTCTGACTCGTCTCGATTCAAGACGCCACCCGCCCGACGACTACTCCGACGAAGCCTCAACCGGAAGCTTGGACGGTAACAATTTAATTTAATTTCATTTGATTTGATTTTGTTTTTCTCTATGTTGGGTTATTAATTCTTTACATTTTGTAATGAAGTAATTAATTTAATTATAACTTAATATATATATGTTTTATTTGCAACAATGTAGTTACAATACGGATTAGTAAATTTTATTAATTTGAGAATGATGTGAGTTCTTTCAAAAAGAACAATATTTTAATTACAAAATTAGTAGCTCTTTTTTTTATGTTCAAAGTGATGAAGAGGTACAATCTTAGCTCAATCTCCCAAATATCTGTCATGTTAACAATTGACGTAGAAATGAGGAATAAAATGAAGCTTTACCAGGGAAATAATTTAAGTTACTGGAAAAAGGAATGTATTTTAGTAAAGAATAACTTGTAGATATATAAATCTTCAATGGTAAATTGGTAATTTCCCTGTTTTTCAGACATTACAAAATTGTTCCTGCTGTTTTATTTTTCATTGAATAAATTTCCTAATTAACTTGATCCCTTTCTTACTCAATCAATTTCAAGCGTTATTTTTTTTAAGAAGATCATAATTGGATCTAGGTCAACTAATTTTGAGCTTTTTAATTCTTTGACAAAAATCAATAAGGGAGGTTAACTAATTAAGAAAACCAATTAATATTGTATGACTAGATTCATTCATATCAATCAAATTTGAAGACAATGGAAATGCATCATGGGACACCAAGAAGGTAATCAACACAAAACCTAATATACTAGAAAAAGAGAAGAAAGAAATTAAAAGTGTGGTGGAGCACAGTAAGCGCGGAGGCATGCTGAGGTGGCGGAATCACATTGGCCGATTTCTTCATCTGTCTCGATGGAAGCGGTCTAGCAAGGCGGCTGTGTGCCATGCCGGAATTAATGGCAAGGTGGAAGGTGTTAAGGGAAGAAGAGGATGGATGAGAAGCTTAACCAAGAGAAGAGCTACAAGTGTAGACTAATTAATTAGAAATGATAATTAATTAACCAATTAAAGGTGGATGGATGAAAGTTTGGTAAGCCTTCTTGTATTATTATTTTTTTAATATTTTTATTGACCTTGTTTATATATGTGTGTTGCTTGTGGTTGAAGAAATTTTTTGATAGTAGTGTAATTAAGTACATTGTAAATTGGTGTGGTAATATCCCACTTGGAGATCTAATAATATATGAAGAATTTAATTTGAAATTTTCTTGCTGTTTTAAAATAAGATAGTTGTAGGTTTAATTTTGGTAGATATTGTTCACTCACTTACTCAATTTGGATCAATTAGAAATTTAGCACAGAACCACAAGAAAATTATCAATGGCAAACAAGATCTATAAACTTAATTTGTATTTAATATATCTTTTTTCTTAAAATAAAAAACCATAACAACATATTATGTGCTTAGCCAGAGTTGTGGCCACGTGTAACAAGAATATTTAGATATATTATTATTATACTAGTTTATATAAATTATTTTTCCTGGATGTATCTGTCTGTTTATATTATTTTTTTTCTTTATAGGGACTGGCCACTGGAACTGTTTTTAGATTTGTAGAATAGATATCTCATATCATATTATCATGCATAAATCAAATAGGACTTCTTTTGTCATAAAATAAAAATTTAAAAATGATATATACTTTTTAGCAAGCAACCAAGCGTACAGGTCAACCATAGATATCTATCTAATTATCTACATTTCATGGCAGAAGTATGACGTGGAGACTTCCTACGACATTTGTATAAAAATATTTAAAGAATTTGGTTTGGCGTTGAGATTAGATGAGCCCCATATTTTCAGACTATTTAATTAGCTTTAATGAGAAATCTGATTTCCTGTGGCAATATTTAAGTAGCAAGAATATCATATATAGGTACTATTTTTTAGAATATATTAGAAGATAATAATAATAATAATAATAATAATAATAATAATAATAATAATAATAATAATAATAATAATAATAATAATAATAATAATAATAATAATAATAATAATAATAATAATAATAATAATAATAGCTAACTTCGGTTCGGCTCATATTAATTCAACTAGTATACTTTATAAAATTTACAATCTTATGTCATTAAACCTTCACTAAGTTTTTCATCAAAAATAAAAACAATATTACTATAGCACTTCTTATAACATATAAATCATTTCCATAATCACTTCTACTGTAAACTGAGAATGAACTTATTTAAGTGATCAGTTATTGACATCTACTATTTCTGCTAATTACGCTCATCGTTTTGCATAGATTTTCTTTTTTGTTTGACATTGAAAAAAGTATGAATTATATCTATAATTTTGGTTTCAAAAATTTGACAGTCATAGTCATATTTTTCTACATTCGCATTCACATGTGGTTTCTAGATGCATGCGTTCAGAAATCGAGATCACTCGATCGAGTTGACAAAGTAAAAAGCTTTACTAAGTAACTTGAAATCCGCATTCACGTCTGAACGTGCGTTCAGGCGTCAAAACGTTGTATAAACACAACTTTCAAACGTGAACGTCGGTCTGAAATTTTGCACCATACTTAACAATTTTTGTCATTTGATTTTGCATTGTAAACGTAGAAAAATAGAGCAATGACCGTCAAATTTTTAAACCCATGATCTTGAATATAATTCTTATTTTGTTTAGTACCATACAAAAAAATTCTTCTTCATATGTAAATTAATGTGAACTTCAAAAGATACCTTTAAAATACATGATGTCATAAAAGCTAGTTTACATAAGAACTTTGGGAAAGAGTTCAGCACATGCATGTTACGTCAATTGCTCTTTTCAGAATAAAAAAAGAAAAGAAAAGAAACTGAGACCACTTGACAGATGTGAGAAAAGCACTTTTCATTTTTCAGCTGTTCAACTCAAATTAATAATTGATTAATTTCTGGAGGGGGATAGAATCTTTGAGCCAAAGATCGACACACTTCAACTAACAAGAAACCGTAATGTTACATTATCATATTAAATGTTTAAGTTAAATTTGTACTGAAATAAAATAAGAAGTTTGAGTCTTTGAGAGTTGTACCCTTTTTTACCTGGCAGAATTTTAAATCTATTTTTCTAAATTTTCTAAATTATTTGTTTTTTCTTCTAACAATTATAATATCATATTTATTCTTTAAAAATCATATTTACCCAATTCATAATAAATTACATCAAAATTGAATAAAAAACCCATCAAATATGTATTCTACTCTCATATTTTGAACATATTTATATAATTGTCATAATTAAAAAACCCATCAAATACTTGTATAATAAAATACTGATAAAAAACATGAATGAATGTTACAGAAGTTGTCAAAATAGACAATATTTATATAATATAGTAATTTATGTTTGCATAATGATCCCATTTTCTTATGAAAATACACAATTTACTTTATCCAATAGCAGATGAAGGGTTACAATTAGTTGATTAATATTGTTGACTTTTAAAGGTTTTATCATGAATAAATTGCATGTTTGAACATTTGATTTATCTAGCACTTAGATTGGGCAAATATGAGAGTTTTTTATTGTTGAAGAATAAATATGATATTATAAACTTTAGAAGGACAAATAAGTAATTTTTAAGTTTAGAGGGACAAAAATGAAATTCTACTTTTTTACAAATATTGATACATATATTATTGAGAAAAGAAAGAGGACATTAAAAAAATATAAATCATTAAAAAATTATTTATGATGGAAGTTTACTTCCAAATATAAATGTTTCACACACCAGCCACTAGTGAAAAAAAAAATTATGAATACTCAATACAAGGGAAAAACAAAGTTTTGATCCTCAAATAATTTCAAAACAACCAAATTGGATAATCAATTATTTTTAATTATTTTTTAAATATATTGTAATAACAATTGTGAATTGATCACTACAAAGAGTTCAGTTTAGTTTAGAGAAATTTGTCTAAATGTCACTCAATAACTGATCAATTGTCGAAATGTTATTCAATAATAACAAATTTTTTACATCCCATTAAATTTCAAATTTGTTTGTCAAAATTTCACTATAGTCATTTAAAAATAAACAAATCAAAATATACTCAAATTACCCCATCTCTCTCCTTCTTCTCCTTCTCCGCTCCATCCCTCTAATCTCCTGTTCCAGTACCTTTTGAAATGTGATCCTTAATCACTCACCAAGAGCACAACAACAATCTCTGGAAGGTGCAGGCACAGCCTCCTCTACTGCTTATGTTCATGCCAGTTCAAACCCAAATCATCAGGTACAGGGACGGATTCAGAATTTTTGTCAGAGTGGTTCAAAATTTACGATTTTTTCTAGAGTGGTTCAAAATAATGCAGTTTTTTTTTTAACTTCTAAATTATAAATATATTTTTAAAAAAAATTCGAATACATGATTAATTTTGAATTTTTTTTCAGAATGAGTTAGTTGACCCATCCTCCTTGGGTGTAGCTCCGCCCCTGATTAGATAGAATCCAAACATAATGGCACTACAGATACTGACACACAAGTACCAGTTGCTTATGTGCATTTTCCAGCTAGAGGAAATAGCAACAACACTACCACTGACATTGTTTCACCTCTTAGACTTGAATTATCTCTGATCAGTATCTTATAAAATGCTGGGGTTTGTAGAACAGGGCAAGTTAGTTAGATTTAGTAATTGGTGTGCTGTGTAATTTATTTTATTTTTGAAGTTTTTTGATTGAAAAATTGTTATCTTATTAGTTTAGGCATTTAGGGATTGTTTGTTGGTTGTTTCATATTTTGACTGCGGGAGGAAGGTGCTCATGGTCTTTGTTTTAGAATTGAAATTCAGCAAGTTCGTTTGTGTTATTTTGTCTCATATTTTGGGAAACAATTGGTTTGATTGTATCTATATATCAAATCAGTGCATTGGTATCCTCTTTAGAAGCAGTAGCCAAATTCTACATTTAGCAGCAACCAAATTCTACATTTAGCATGAGAGAGATGATACAGTGAAGAAGAAGAAGAAGCAGAGAGAGGAGGTAATTTCGGTATATTTTGATTTGTTTATTTTTAAATTATATGAAAATAGGTATAGTGTCATTTAGACAAACAAATATGAAATTTATTGACATATAGACAACTTAATGTTATTATGGTATTTCGATAATTAACTAATTATTGAGTAGTATTTAGACAAATTTTCTTTTAGTTTAAATGTAAATGAAGGCATATATATTTAAGAGTGCTAGTGATTGAAAGCTACAATGGAGTTCTCTTGCTGAGTTGAAGAAAAATATACTCTTATGCCTTGGACATTAAGTGGAGAACAATTGTGAATTAGAGAAAGAGATGAATTACTTGTATAATAGGTACAATTTTACAAGTTGGATTTATTAATAGTTGGATTTATTTTCAAGTGAGTTTCACAAAATATAATAATAAAAAATTATGTCCCTTTTGTCAAATCCGACCTCAACCGTTGTCATTGATTATATACTATGAACTTGAAAACATAAAGTTTTCTTTTCTTTTCTTTTCTTTTCTTTTTCTTCCATGATTTGTGAAGTGTGGGTTGTCATGCTGCCCCCACCATGCCCCCATTCGATGAACTTGATTTGATGCAGAGGTTCTAATTAATGTCTAAATTCGTAAAAGAGAATTGATGAAGTTTGCGCGCAAAGCGGCCATACTATTGGCATGTTTGTGTGTTTGTATAATATTCAGCTAGGGATATTCCTCTCAAGTAAGACTGTCAACCAATTTTTTTTTAAATTTTATTTTATTCATGTCATATTTGATAAAACGGATATGAACAATATTTTGTTTTATTAGCTTATCGGATATGAATATAGGTAAGTTTGTTTTCTTTGTTAAACGGATAAGAGTACGGATAAAATATATTTCGTACCCGTTATTCTATAGGATAAATATTATATAATATTTATAAATAAAAATAAATATATGCTCTATTTTAAAATATGTAAAAATAATTAATTCATTAGTAATTTATTCTAGTAGATCATTTAATTATTTGTCATCATTTCAATAAAACTCTTAATTTTCAACAAAACATTAATGTTTGTCTCTTGTATTCTACCAAAATTAATTTCATCCAGCTAATTGTTTATTTAATTTTATCATTCTCTCATTTAATCTTTTTAAAAAATTGATTGTATAATTATAACTTTAATCTAATATTTCACATTATTTATTATTTTTTATCGTTAATGTATATGCTCTCGTATTGTTCTCTCGAGTTTATGAAAAATATTGATTTTAGGTGTATTTTTGTAAAATATGAGTTATTTATAAAACTGAAAAATGTTAATATTACATGTATCGTCTGTTACTCGTTTGTTATCCTATAATTTTAATGGATAAGAGTTTGGTAAGGATAAGTCAAATTTTAACGGGTAAAAGTAAATTATGAATAAGTGTAATTTCAAACGAATACAGATACGAAAATAGCTTCACCCGACCTTTAATTTACGTACCATTGACACCCCTATGTTCAGGTATGGAATTATCTTAGTAGTTAGTGTTGTGTAGTGCAGTGCATCATTGTTGAAAGGAAAATATATACTATACAATATACAGTATATATAGCATCTCCTCGTAAAATTGTTTTTTTTTACATATAGGTGTATTCGAAGCCGCCAGCCACAATTACTAAGGCCGCTTGATGAGATGAAAACTTTGTGCTCGTAAATATTTGAACTCATGACTACGACTGCAAACGAGTCGAATTCGAGCTGACTCGGCTCATGAAAATACGAGTCGAACCGAGTTGGCTCACAAGCTGAAAATGAGTCTAAACGAGCTATAGAATAATCATTTTAAGTTGATTTCGAGCGAGTTGCGAGTCTGATTTTTTTTAACAAATCTTGAGCGAGTTTTTGTCAGCTTATTATTTAATAATATATTTATCATTTTAATAACTTAAAATTTTAACAAAAAATATAAATTAGAAATATTTCATTAGTTAAATAAAAAATTAAGAGTTTAAAATCAAAATATATAAAACAAATCAATAGTAATTAACAAATGAATGATATATTATATTATTAATATACATTATATCATATTATATCCTGAGTCGAGCTATTATGAACTGAGATGATTCAAGTTTGAGCAGTAATACGAGCTATACGAGCTAAATACGAACGAGCCTATCGAGTCACGAGCCAAATACGAACGAGCATATACAAGCTTTTCCCGAGTCGATCTCGAACATGCCGCGAGCCACGAACTTTTGAACATCCCTACTCATGATCTCTTAAAAGTCATTCTAATTAGCTACCAGTACTAGATCAATCGCTCCGCATGAAATTATTGTCAATGGTTATTGGTTCCCATCACAGCTACTAGCTACAGGAACCCACCTCCAGTGGAAGTGGTGTCCATCCTACTTTATAGAAAAGAGCTTCACACAAACAACTTAGTTACCACCACCACCACCTACCTTGAATTAGCTAGTTCTAACTTTCATTTAATTATCTTATAACTTGAATTTAATTGATATGTGAATGTGAGCGAGTTAGTGTGCTCTGAGCCATTCTATCTGAGATGAACGGCACAGATCCAGCTGAGGCGGTCCAGTCCAGTATGATGATTATACTAACTCGATAGGAGCGGATCAGAGCTTGAATATCGTTACGGACCTCCGCATTACTTCAATAGGCCTTAAATAAATTGGGCCTTAATTTGTTTAATCCTCTTTTCTCAGGTAAACATGCATCATACAACTGAAGAAATCTTTGTTCATATATTAATGTAACCGATTAACAGAATAAAAGAAATTATGCGTCTTACAATACTAAAAAAAAATTCTACACAATTACCTAACAAAACGTGCTTAACTACCCACTGGGTAGTGCATAAATAAGAACAAAAAGCTTACAAAATGAGAAACCACTTTCTCAAGGTCAAACAATGAGTTGTGTGCTTTGAATTAGCAGAGATCCCTCAATTTTGTTGGGACAGTTTTAGTGAGGTATTATGGTGGAATTAGCACCTGAATAACAATGAGGAGAAACCAGTTAATCAATTGATATGAGATGTCGAAATTAACAAGATGGTTTGATTTATCTCTAAAGGTAACCAATCTCATGTGATTTATACACTTTTTACTTTGCCCAACACAGAAGTAGCAACAGTAATATCTCGAAGAGATGTCTGTACCTGTCAGACTCTGCTCTACAGTAAAATATCACCGTAAAGGCAGGTATGTGTACCACTACCTGCTTTCAATTCTTGTTCCACGAAACCTGGTACGACAAACTCATCTGCTCCTTTATTCACTCCCTCCTCAGAATCTTGTTCAAACTCTATCAACTTCCCAAAGAGCATTATTGTGCCTGTTGCTACATTCTTCACTGAGCTTCTGGACTGCTCGGTACCAGTCTCAGAAGAACCTTCTTGAGGATTCTCAGGTAAGACCTGATTTGGGGTTAAAGGGGGAGATGGACCCGGTGTACATATCGAAAGGTTGTGTTGGTGATGATGCCTGGCTCCCTGCATGCCAGCAGGAAATATGCTACAGTGATTTGGTGTGAATGGTACCATGATTTCAGGTTTGAATATTTCCAAAGAATGTTGGTACATGTTGTACGGAGTGGTAGGAGAAGGGGTGGTGTTTGTGGTCTGAGTGAGATGAAATGGGAGGTTAGATGATGTCATATCGCAACCTGCAGAACTGGGATCATATATGCTGCAGGAAGATATACGGGCCCGCTTCAGTGGGGTGATGTAATGGGTATCAATGGTATGGTGGACAGCCGAGAGTGAGGTATTCTTGACATTCCAAGGGCTCACATACTTTATCAATTGAAGCACCTCAGGGTCATCCCAAGTAACCTGGTACAAAACGGAATGTGACACCAGGCTTTTACAAACAATCACATACTCCCTGTTTACTCTTCTACTCTTTACCCTTTTACAATACAGGTAGCTGATATGCATCTGGTCCTTTTTGCTCAACAACTTTATGTCTAATAAATGAGACAGTCCAAAAACTTCAAACTACAATTATTCATACATCAATTTTTAGAACACAATTAGAAATAAATAGGTTTCTTTCATTATTAATAGTTAACTAAGGTCCACCAAATTCAGTCAAGAAGCATCAACAGACATCTCATCACATGGAATCTTCCTGATTTATTACGTTATAAATTTTCCACTTTTAATATATTAGTTCGTACTTTCGACAGCATTAAATCATATTTAAATGAACAGTGGCAAGCAATATTTTTGCAAAATTACACTTGGAACAGAAGTTGCTATTCAAAGCGTGATAGTGCATGAATTAACAGCTCAATTGGGAAACATACATTTTGAAAAACAGCTACTATTCAAAAGATAATGTTGGATGGGCAACAGTTGAAACAAAAACCCAGCAGTCACATGCTTGCTTTCACTAAACCAATTATTTTGTTTTGGTTTTAAATAAATTGTATCCATGTCAAATATTTCTATATCCATTATAAAGAAAACAACAAGAGGGGAAAAGTAACAAGGAAAAACTATATAAAAGGAAAATGCTATTATTGTAAGTGGGACTGTCATTCCATTGCATGATTTCCAACATATTCTGCAATGTTGTTAAGGGCAATGCATGACTATGGTAATCTAATAAATGCTTAACACATGTAATGAAAGACAGAAACCAACATTTCATGCGATTATATCTCTAAAACTTTTCTAAACTTAGTTCAACATAATAATCTCTCCATTTGCACCAAAACAGAGAGAGTAAATAACTAAATATTATTATAAAGTAAAATAAACTAAAAAACACAAATTTTCCTTCTTCCCTGCAAAATGTAGAGTTCTCAAAAGGAGTATAAAACATGAGAGTAGCAGAGGAAAACAGCTCGTTGTTGTGATGGTCATGCTGGGGCTGTAACGTAGAAGAGGGTGATTGTTCATTGTGATGGGAATAGATGTCATACTAGGGCTGTAATTTCGAACATGGTTGTTTAGGTAACTGGGGTGTGTTCAGGGTATTTGGTCATGGTGATGAAGTAGGAATTGATGTCATACTCAGCGGTATAATAGGAGTAGATGCTGGTTGTAAAGTTCGTTTTAGTTATAATAAAACACCTTGACAGCTCCTGTCAAGTATTTCAAAAAAAAGAGAGTATAAAACATGAGAGATGTCCAAAATCATCCACACTTGTCCCCAGAATATTTCCACAAATGCCCAAAATCATCCATTCTCTTCATATATGCCAGAGACAACTATGGAAGAACAGATGGTTTGGACTTCTTTTAAAGAAATAAAAAAAATAATGACACAACATTTCTCATGTACCATGAGTATATTTAAGTATATTCTTATTTTGCACAGAAAGCCACACCTATTTCAAAATAGTAAAATACATGCTCCACAAGCATACTCAAACAGAGATGTAAAAGTAATGTACCTGAAGAGCGCGCCAAGGAGAGCCGAGCCAAGGAAAAGGCTTTGAGAGAACCTTGCATATAGAGCCCTGGTACATTGCAGTACGAACTGACTGTGCCGCCTCAATAGCCAACTTAACTCGTACACCCGCTGACCAATAGCCTGTCATCAGAGCATGCTCGACAGTCTCTTTCTCCACCACAAACAACCCAGTTGCATCTCCGCTCCTCGGTAAATACATCACCTTCATTATTTAGTACATAAATAAAATTCTATTTATGAAATACACATACTGCCCGAAAGAAGTGTTTAGATGCAAAGGTTATTTTGCGAAGCAATGCACATATGACATATATTACATCCACTAATTTATTAAAATAAAATACGTACAAAAACATTTGATGAAGATCATGATAACTAAACTGATTAATACATGTAAACCAGGTTAATAGATATAGTAATACTGTAATAGAAATGATAAACAGTACAAAGATGATTTGTGAAGTAATAACTACAGTCTGGTTTAACTGACCTGAAAGCTCCTCCCAGCAGCAGCTGCCTTCACTGCATCCCACACCTCCAGAGCCGCCATGTGTGATCTGACATAGTGGGGCCCACGTCGTATTCCTGAAACAGCACAAGATAAATTGATACTTTATCATATTTACAAGGATTCATCAACTAGTTAGTACGTACCCATTGTAAATCAAACAGAAAATAAATAAGCAGTTACTATATGAACCAGAAATCTCTATCCTACCTAAGTTCCAGACCAGTTTTGAAAAATTATTCCCAATGGTTTTCAATTAACATAAGAAAATTGAGGCACATACCTGAAGATTAATGATCAGTTCAATACAAATAGAATTGAGATTGAAAAACATATAAAAGATTTTTATAAAGGATTATTTGGGGTTCCAGGAGATAAGTACATAGACCTTTATAGGAACTTTTGGTCTGAGACAGACACAATTCAAAAAGATACTTGTGAGAGTTTGATCAAGCCTTTCACTGAATTGGAGATTAAAAAGGCTTTGATGGACTCTGCTAGTGAAAAATCACCTGGACCTGATGGATGCCCTTTTGCTTTTTACCAAAAATTTTGGCTAATCATAAAAGATGATGTCTTACAAATCTTTAATGCTTTTTATGATCATTCTCTAGATATAGCTAGATTAAATAAAGTTATGATTTGCTTGATACCAAAAACAGATAATGCTGAGGAAATAAAACAGTATAGGCCTATTTCACTGTTGAATTGTATATATAAATGGCTGACAAAGGTTCTTACAAATAGATTAGAGCCTGTGGCAAATCAAATCATTGACCAATCTCAAGCTACTTTTTTGAAAGATAGGTATATATTGGATAATGTGGTAGTTGCAGCAGAAATTATACACCATACCAAAACTCAAAAAGAAAAAGGGTTAGTACTTAAAATTGATTTAGAGAAGGCATATGATAGGGTCAATTGGGACTTTTTGATAGAGATGTTAATAGCTAGAGGTTTTCCAGGGAAATGGGTCAGATGGATGATAGATATATTAGTAGGGGGCCAAACATCAATTAACATTAATGGGAAGCAGTCCACATATTTTGAGGTGAAGAGAGGTTTAAAACAAGGGGATCTCCTATCACCCATACTATTCAATCTTGTGGCAGATACTTTTAATCACATACTCCAAAAAGCCAGAGACCTAGGTCATGTTAAAGGGTTAGGACCTGTTATGAATCATGGTCATAAGATAATCAATTTGAATTATGCAGATTATACAATTATTTTCTGTCAAGCTGAGCCTAGGATGGTGCAGGTGATCAAATGGGCTTTTGTGGGGTTTGAAGCAGTCTCAGGTATGAAAGTTAATTTTTCAAAGTGTGAGGTACTTCCAATAAATATAGATGAGCAATTAAGTGAGTATCTGGCACAAATTTTTGGTTGTAAAGTGGTAGATTGGCCACTTTTGTATCTGGGTATTCCTATCCACTGGAGAAAAACTAGAGCAAGAGACTGGGGGGGTATTGTAAACATAATTCAAAATAAGCTGCAAGGACGGCAAGGGAATTTTCTATCTTATGGAAGGAGAATTACACTGATCAATAGTGTATTATCTTCATTACCAAACTATATGATGAGCTTTCATGAAATTCCCATTAGTGTGAGAAGAAAAATTGATCAAACTAGATCTTCCTTTATGTGGGGGAATGGGAAAAGAAAAAAGATACATTTAGTTAGATGGGGAGAAGTTTGCAGAATCAAAGAACAAGGGGGGTTGGGTATAGTGAATTTGACTGATATGAACATTTCTTTGCTTTGCAAATGGTTGTGGAGACTAAATGATCCCAACTGTGTGGGCTGGTGGAAGGAGATCTTATTGCATAAGTATGGGAAATCGAAAAATGTTCAGAGATGGTCTCCTTTCTGGAAGACCCTAATGAAGTATGAACAAATTGTTCAGATTAATAAGAGAATGACAGTGAGGGATGGTAGCTCTACACAATTTTGGCATGACACTTGGTTGGATAATATTCCATTAAAATTGGAATTTCCTATGTTATTCAATATTAGCATTAATCAGAACGTTTAAGTTAAAGATACTTTGAAAAGTGGTAGTCTGAAGCTAGAATTCAAGAGGCAATTATCTAATATACAAAGAGGGCAGTTGGTTGATTTGATTGAGTTGACAGCCAAGGTGTGCTTGAAATCAGATCTGAATGACTCAATTGGCTGGTAGGACTATGGTAGACAAAGATTGAGAAACAAAGATTTGTACAATTGGATCACTAACAGGGGTGTGCAGGAAAATACAGATAGTGTGATCTGGTCATTAAAAATACCCTTGAAGATTCAGGTTTTTTTGTGGATTTTTAGAAGGAAAAAATTACTAATTAGAACCCATGCAAGGATGAGAGACTGGGTAGAGAACACTAATTGTAGTTTCTGTGATAAAGAAGAAACCTTCAACCACCTATTTGTTAGATGTGATGAGTTGGCAGTGGAGGGCTGGAGCTGGGTACTATCTACATTTAACATATCTTTCAGGTTGCTTTGCTTAGAAGACTTGAATGTAGTGATACATCAAATTGATATCAAAAATCAAATGTTATTCAAATATGTTTGCACTGCTGTTTGTTGGAATATTTGGTGTGAAAGAAATAGATGCTGTTTTTAGAATGCCAAGGTTGTATCTTTAAAAGCATTTTGTTCTAAAACGATCTCTCTATTGAACTATTGGTCAGAGAAATGGGATGCTATTTTGCTGAACCAACTTAGAGAATGGCAGCATGTGGCAGACTCAATGCCAATTCAGCTGCAGGGGAGGATCAGCAAGGATGCAAATGAAGGAAACAAGGGAGAGTTACTAGAGGAAGAATCTAAGGGGTGCAATATCGAGCATGATTTGGTTATTATCTGTGTTTAGCTTCATATCATTTAATTCTGCTGTTTTGAGATGTGATAATAATAATCTACTGCGTGTGGGTCTTGTTGATTGCATTAGGGCATTAGCTTACTTGTAGTCATATTTTGGGCTTTTATGTGGTTGAGTCACAAAGACAGATGAGGTAGGTGCACTGGTACCAAATCGATAGGGCGGTACCAGTGCTTTGGTCAGTTCTCTGCTGAGAAGATAGGTCGAATTTTGTTATAACTTCCTTTTTCAATGAAAAATGAAGTGGTGGGCTTTGAACCCACTTATTTCAAAAAAACAAAAACAAAATTAATTAACAAATAATTAGAACAAATGAACATGTATTCTTTAAATAAATATTATATTTCTTGAAAATAGCTGGAATATGAAACGCCTGCAATATTTGACGTGTTTTATGTAATTATGAAAAACATCACTAAAATAGTGTTGGTCTTTTCACCTATATTTACTTCAAAAATAGAACAATATAATTTGTCGTAAATTTGTAGTTTTCATTACGATAGATTTACAATTCGAGTTTTTAACAATATTGTTAAATTATGAATAATGACTAGGTATATAACATAACAAAAATGAATGATAATCATTAAAAAAAGGAAGCAATGTGCACATAGCTTCCGCTTCCGGTTGCGCGGGGTTTGAGGAAGCTCAGACCACTATGGAAGTCTTTGCACGCAACATTTTTTCGCATTTCTGCAATAGTATGTTTTCACGACTCGAATTCGTGGCCACCGGTCACAAGGCAACAAATTTACCGCTGCACCAAAGCAACAAACATTTTTGTGGCAAAATTATTTTATTATTATTGTATAAATAAATTGTACAAATAAGTTGTGGAGGAAGATTTTAGAATCAAATGGTAGGACTAAGATCGAGTATATGAAGTGCGAGTTCAGTGGCATTCAATCAGAAGATGAAGATTTCAATTTAGATGAACAAGTGGTGCCTAAAATAAACACCTTTCGATATTTGGGATCGATGCTGCAGAGTGATGGTGAGATTGATGATGATGTTAGTCATTGAATAAGAGCGGATTGGATAAAATGGCGACAAACATCTGACATCCTATGCGACAAGGTCCCACAAAAGTTGAAAGGTAAGTTTTATAGGACGACGATCAGACCTGCAATGTTGTATGAGCATAATGTTGGGCTACTAAAGGGCAACATATACAAAAAATGAGTGTGACAGAGATGCGTATGTTACGGTGGATATGTGGGCATACGAGAAGAGATCGCATTAGAAATTAAGAATATACATGACAAGTTCGGAGTTGCACCGACTGAAGAGACTTGTTCAACGTCGTATGAGATTATATGGGCATATCCAGCGGAGGCCTTCTGATGCACCAGTACGTGGTGGAGTTTTAAGCCGCGTCGAAAACACAAGAAGATGTAGGGGTCGATCGAAATTGACATGGGATGAAGCTGTAAAAATAGATTTAAAGGCATGGAATATCTCCAAGAGTTGGTTAGATAGGAGTGCATGAAAGTCGGCGATTCATGTACGAGAATCGTGACAAACTAAATTTTAGAAGTAGTGTTATAATTCTACGACTTTAGTCCAGAATTAACGACGTAGAATACTAGTCTAACTTGTGATTGATAGAATAATGTATTATTATTATTATTATTACTATTTTATATTTTTATTTTTATTCTTATTTTACTATTTATTGTATTATTATTATTATTATTATTATTATTATTATTATTATTATTATTATTATTATTATTATTATTATTATTATTTATATTGATTTTCATTTCAAATTAGATTTTATTCTAGCCTATCCCAATTTATTTGAGAGTAAAAACTTTGTTGTTGTTGTACAAATAAATTGTATTAGAAATAATCTTCTAGCTAAAACTATAGTATGACAACGTACTTTTGAAATTTAGATAACACAATTGTTTGTAACAAAAATAATAAACAATAGTCAAAAGCAGTGGAGGAGCCACATGATTCCACAAGATCAGTTGCACTCCTCTGGAAATATTATTTTTCAAAATTGTGTTTATATTTGAAATATATTCTAATTCCACAACATATATTCCACATGAATTTTTCAAAATTGTCTTTATATTATGTGTAAATTGGTTCGTGTCATTCTGTTAGAATAAATAACTGCCCATTCTAGATGATACGCAATCTAACATGTTATGGTATAGTTACAATTCGAAATTTAAACTTGTTAACCGAATGTTATTGCCCTTTTTTTTTATCTCGGTCGATATGGGCACAGACAGACACTCCACATTGAATTCTGAGTCTCGCTTGGGAATATCCAATGCGAGAAAAGGCTCGACAAGTACGACCCGGTAAAGCTCATTTCTACGTTTGATTAGAGAATAAAGTCAAACATGTATAACTTGTTTTGTAAAATTATGTTATCTTAAATTATTCATATCTGATTAAATTAATGAAATAATAAAAGAAAATAAAATTTATTTAGTTATATCGAAATATATAAATAATTATAGCAAAGTCAATAATATTAATAATAAATTGTTCTGGTTGTTATTATTATTATAAAATTAACGAACATATTGTAAAAAGTAACAATATCTAATATATTGAAAAATATTTATAAAAACGAAGATATTTTCAAAGAAATAATAATAATTATTGTTGTTATTACAATTGATAGGGCCTCATTACAATCAGCCGATAGCCAGGTCCAAGAACGCTAACCTGTTTGATCCGTTCATTGAACTTAGGTGGCTATTCAACATGTCAAATAACTGACCCGGCTGAAGAATAACTGACTCGGCTGAAGAATTCATTGAACTTAGGTGGCTATTCAACATGTCGAATAACTGACCCGGCTGAAGAATTGATCCGTTCCCGCCCTGACTTAATGAGCATATAAATACAATGATTAGTGAACATATCAGGGCTAATTACAAACTAATTTAGGATTAGCTACTTTTACATATTTCTCTCTTCTCTCCCTTCTTTTGTAATCCTTTCTTGTCACGACCCGTCATTTAGGGGTCCGAATTATATTCTTAAGTAAACCTCCTGCTTCTCGGTCTTGGTAGATTAAACTCTTCTTTTATTTGACAATTTGCAAAACAAAACAATACTAACCTTGCACAATTGAGTTTTGGTGAGTTGCAGGTTTAGAATGGTGTAGTCAAGATTGCGTAGTCAATTGGACCTTTGTAACGATGTAGAGTATTGTTGTCCCTTGTATCGAGTTAGGAGAAGAAGATTTGATATCTTGTGTTGGAAGAAGTCAAAGATCGTTTCGTTCCCTTTTGTAAAAATATTTGGTTATAGTGTAACGGCCCATAAGACGTTACATACTATGTCACTTGTGCTTAATTGCTCTCTCTTCACTCTCTCTCTCTTTTATGCTCTTTGATCTCTATTTTGTGATTTGTTCTTAGACTTGCTTGTGAAATTGATTGGCTAGGTGATTAAGGTCTAAAAGATTTGAATTAAATTAAAACCGCTTCCGCACAACTACTTGTCCTTTGAATTGCGCATTTTTAGTGAAAATCCACTTCAATTCTAACACATGCGTCATGCATCATGCATCTTGCGTCATGCGGCTTGCGGCGTCTTGCATCATGTGTCATGCTTCATGGTTCATGTGTCATGCGTCATGCATCGTGAATCATGTGTCATTTATCAAACGTCTTGCAGCGATGTCATGCGACTTGTGTCTAGCATCATGCATCATGCGTCATCCGATTTGTGACGACGGAGCGACGTCAACCGTCATGCGTCATGCGTCTTGCAGCGGCGTCATGCGTCTTGCGTCATGTGGCTTGCAGCGATGTCATGTGTCATGTGTCTTGCTCCTTCGGTATGAGTATAATTATTAGTATAATTTGGGATTTGATTATCCCTCAACTCTAATTATATTAGTAAATGTATTAATACGAGAGATCGACATTTAGTACCTTCATTTGTGTATCAAATCCAACTACAGACAATTGTATCAAACGAATTATTTATTAAGATAAGTAAATGATTGATGGACCGAACAATCCTAGATTTGCTATCTTTGATCGAACCACCCAAACCTTACTATTTTTTTGTTTGTTCTTCCAAACAAACTATCAACCACCAACCAACTCTTTCTTGACTAGAATTAAATTGTTGAATTTGCGCTAAGGATTGACTTGTCCCTGTGTTCATACCTTAAAGTATCTCAACAACAATTGTATACTTGCAACCTATATCCGATATTTTGGATTTAAAATTTGAGTAATAATTATTTGAAAATACCCCATCAACCTATAATGATATCAGAGTGGCATGCGAGCCATTTAATAACTTTTTCTCTGTAGGTCCCATATTCTGACAAATTGCCCACTGCCACCAGAGCAGAGGTACCTTGAGCCTTTGTTGTTGAAGCTGATAGATACTATTGATTCCTGACAGGGAAAATGATGGATAAAAACAATAAATAATTGAAAAACAACTAAATGGATGAGGTGATTAATTACTCTCAACTAAACCCCCTGTGCTCAAATCCTTCTATTGTCATTCTACACAACAATATATCCCTCTTCTAGATTGACAACTGGCTTCTCACTGCCAGGAATTTATGTGATTTTGATGTTATTTTTATTAATTGATGAGTATAGGTATGAACTGATGTCAAAAGGATCAAGTGATAAATTGTTGATTGAGATCATTTCATTTCTTCAGTATTAACCTCTATATTGTCTCTCACATCGGTGTCAAGATCAGGTAGAACACCTAGGCACCGGCCTTTCTTATGCCAGAAAGTGATTTTTTTTTATATCTCCCCCACTTGCAATAGAGAAAGGTGATGTCGGGGGTTCTAGTGCAATGACAACCATGCATGATGTTACTTCAGTGCGAATGCTTCTATACGAGAAAATCGAAATTAATAAAGCAAATCAAATCCAAATCAAATCAAAGCAATCATATCAAAATCAAAACTTAAACTAACGGTTATAGAGGTATAGATGTTACCTTCAACCCGTGAGGTATTATGAAGAGATTATGTTGTCTTAAATTGCTTCAATGCAATTTATACCCTTCAAATTCGAATTTGAATTCAAATTCTGATCATTGGCGGGCTTTTTCTTTAAATTCAAATTCAAATTCTGATCGATGGTTGTGTTAGGCGTCATAGCTTGTTGGTTCATATCTGCAAGGCTAACTTTCAGTCACGATCGAGTCTGAGGCAGCGTGGCGCTCTAATGATTGTCGAGCAGTGGATAGAGAAGAGAGCGATGAGATTTGTCAGTGAAGAGAGAAGAAGTGCGGATGCAATGACAATCGTCACCGAGGCGAGGGGAAAGTACAAGGGATACAAGGATCAACGATCACTAAGGGATACAACGTTTGGAAACAAAGGAATGCTATGTTATTCGATAAAGGAGCTGTGGTAAACACAGTCCTATTAGTGCAGAGAACCATGGAAGATGTGAGATTGTGGTCGACAGGTTGTTAGAAAGCGCCAACCAAGAATTATAATAGTTGTTTAGGTTTTTTAAGCAGTAAACACACTCAAGTAAAGGTTGCTGAAAGAGAGAAGAAGAGCGAGAAACAGAGAAAGTACCGCGTGCGTACCCGTCTCTCCGCGTGCGTACTCGTCTCTCCGCATGCGTACTCGTCTCTCTGCAATTTTTTTGGAACTGAATGTGTTGGGCTGGGCAAGGTCTAGTGAATTGAAGAAGTAAAAAATAATTGACGGCTGTGATTTTACTTTCAAGTTGATTCAACGATTCAAATATCTTGCAAAAGAAGATAAACTTTTCAGATTTCAAATGCCAATCTTTTTTTTATAAAGAATAAAAATATACGACTTATTTAGTGGTCAAAGAAATATAATTGAAGAGAAAATACAGTGTGCTACTTTCAATATTTTTATTAAATATGACAAATGAGACTTTCTACAGCTGTTGAGATTTCGTGAGATAAGAATGGGTAACATCGAAAACACATTAAACGCCCAAAATTTATTGTCCAATGAGGGATAAGAACTAAACAAATTAACTACAATAAGGTAGAAGGAATTAACAAAAAGGGTTCCATAGTGTAGTGGTTAGCACTCCAGACTTTGAATCTGGCGACCTGGGTTCGAATCCCGGTGGGACCTTAAAAATAGTGAATCATTTTTCGTATCTGCTCCGAATCCTTTGTAAGTGAATACGAATAAATTTTGTAGATAAATATGTGAATTTAGAAGTGGATAATTTTTTGCTTCAAAAAAATATTCAAATACAAATATGAATTAATTATGTCGTCCTTAAATGGATAACCGATTATTCAAATTTTTATATCCGCTTCAAAATTCTAGCAATATTGTTTTTAACCTTGATTTCCACACGTTCGTAAATTCGTATCACTTGACGAATACGAATACGAATATGAATATGAATATGAATATGAATATAAATACGATTTGAGCACTATTCGTTTTGTATCGGATTCATTTTCACCGCTATATAAAACCATTGTTTTGATTAAAAAAAGAAAAAAAATCAGTCATTGAATCAGTTTCAACAACGGGTTTATGTGGATAGAATGCAGATCATGTGAACAAAATGTTACGATATATATCTAATTTGATCTTTAATATTTTTATACTTTGTTTTTCTACTTTGATCCCTTGATTAACAAAATAAGCACTAAATTAAATTATGAGCGCTTCTGTTATTGAATAAATTTTGAACGGTTAAGAGTGGTTTTCTTTTTTAAATTTTAATACCATGGTTCTTTCATTTTCGTCGGAATTTAACGCAATTTGATTTTATATTAATTTTCCATTTTTAAAATTGAACGGTCAATTTGATTTTCGATCCATAGCAGAATCCAACTTAAATTATTATCATTTAACCTTGAGTAAAGAGTTAGACATCTAAGAAAATACTTTATGCATATTATTCTCTTAGGTTTATATAGATCTATTTCACAAGAGTGATCTACTTATATCTCAAGTTATTGATTTTTAAATCCATTTAGTACAAAAGCGATAAATAAGAAGAGCATTTATTATACATTGTTCTAAAGTTTTAGATGCTTACGTGGAATAATGCAGCTTATTAATACAGAGATGTCAGTTGATCTGAATTAGCGAAAAGTCAATGAGAGACTACAACTCATTCCCTGTGAATATATATATATATATATATATATATAGAGCATGGCTAAAATAATATGCATAGTACACCCCATTTCGTACTATGCATATATATATAGCTCAATAAATTGAGATTTAAGTTGCTCAATAAATTCTTCATATGAAAATATTGTAGGAAATCAAATTTCGTGATTTTTAGAGCTTTCTTGCTATTTTTTAGATATTTTTTAAAAACAGTCCAGATTTAATACTACAAAAGTGTCATTTCTGGACTGTTTTTAAAAATATTTAAAAAATTACAAAATTTTATTTCCTACAAGATTTTGATATAAAGAATTTATTGAGCAACTTAAATATCAATTTAATGACCAAATTAAATATAAATGACCGCATAGTACGAAATGGGGTGTACTATGCATATTATTTTAGCCATGCTCTATATATATATAACGAGTGAGGTTACGGTGTTCCGCAAAGTACGTGCTTTGCAATTGTGGATCATTGAATCTTCGAATATCATGTTGGCACGAATCACAAAGCGTGATCCAATGGTCCACAATTGCAAAGCACGTGCTTTGCGGAACACCATAGCTTCACTCATATAGAAGAGTGAGGTTATGGTGTTCCGCAAAGCACTTGCTTTGCAATTGTAAACCATTGAATATTCGAATATCATGTTGACACGAATCACAAAGCTGCGTTAATTGTAGGGGGCGGATCAATATAATATTATAGACTATATGGGTAATTTAAATCTAAAAAATATTAATTTATTTTATGAAAATTATGGAGATCAGTAATAAATGTGGGATCAAATTTGGGTATTCAAAATATTTATTTGAAATGAAGTACATTACTATTAGGAAAATTTTACATTTTGGTCTTCAAAATATTTGAAACAAATAAAATTAGTGCTTAAACTGTTTTGAAAGAATCAAACCAGTCTAGAAAACTTACTAAAAAAAATTTAAAGAAAAAATAGGCAGGTTTTTTACTATAGTAATGCTGTAACGAATACTGTGAGAACAGGTCAACGCCGGGTCAGTTATTAATTTATTATTATTCAGGGATACGGATTCGGGAAAAAGTACCTTTTGTCTATTTTTCTTCTTCCTTTTCTTCGTTTTCTTTCTCCTCTCGATTCTTTCTTCACTGATAAACCAGACAAAAATCGCGAAATTCAAAAGGAGCAAAGATGAGCGCTGGATCAACGGGAAGCGCAGGGGATTCTAACGTGGAGACTATTGCACTATTGGGGCAATGGCGGATAGAAACCTTCGGACCTTGTTCATACCGCCGATCTGATTCTTTTAAGATTGGAAATTGGAACTGGTAATTCTAATTTTTCTAGTTTTGTCCTCAGAATATAAATAATTACATTTTCAACTTCGGTTAATAGCCTGAGCTGTGTGATTTCTACTCAGAATAGCACGATATGTTGAGTTTTCAACGACTAGCATAAATTTTGACTTCAATTCGGAACTGGCACTTCGATTCAAGTGTAGTATGTTATATTGTTGTATTAATTAAGTTGATCTAATAATGATTGGTTCAAATTGTGTGAATTGATCTCTCGAAATAGTTGCCAACCATTCCGCCTGTGTTACTGTTATTTTTGACCATGAGCTGCACTCTAAATCCATTTCTGTAATCAACACATGTAAGAATTGCACAAATAGGTTCCTTTCGGTGGAGAAGAATCGGGTGATGCTGATTAGGTTGTACCCAGAACCGTGCCGACGTTCCAAGGAGCAACCTCCATTGGCTCGATTTGTGCTTCGTGTCTCCAACGCAGCTCCTGACCGCCGCTGCTGTGTCTCCCCTGGTACCTGGCACCATTTCCCTGACCATTTATTTATATTTTTTTTCAAAAGATATCGGGAAGGTGTTTATTTTTGCTCAGAAGGTGGTTGATTTGTTTAATTTTTTACTTCTAGTCCATGAGAAAGTATTGCGGGGAAGTGATGACTTTGTCTGGCAAGTAGATTCCATGTTTCATGGGCGTTTCACGGTCGATGTGGAATTTCTAGACCTAAAGATTGCCAGCATTAATGTAAACTAGTTTCCACTCTTATTTATTATCTTTGTTCAAAAATTTATACTTGAATGGACTTGGGTAAATTATCAACCTTATCATGTCATTCCCGTGCAATTCTATTTTGAATCGACCTCATTGATTGTTGGTAAGATGCAAAGTATTGTAAGGATGACCACTTCCATTCTAAGTTTCTAACTATCACATCATTTTCTTAATTTGAAATCGAAATTGCTGAGAATTATGGGTCTTTTGCGAATTTTATCCAGGGAGGTGAGCCAAGTTCAATTTGGCCTGACGAAGGGATGCTGAAATCTCTGGCAAGCCAAAGCAGCTTTCGATGCCTATCGCGCATGCTCTCAGAGTCGATCCACACTGATGTGACAATTCGCACCTCTGACGGTGATCTACGGGTCCACAAGGCGGTGCTCTCCTCCACATCCCCTGTGTTTGCGAGCATGTTTCTCCACGACCTCAAAGAAAACCAATTGTCAACCATAGACATCGATGACATGTCACTGGGCTCTTGCTCGGCTCTCCTGGGGTACATTTACGGAAACATTGATCAGGTTGAATTTTGGAAGCACCGCATGGCGCTTCTGGCGGCAGCCGACAAGTACGATATCACAGACCTGAAGAACTGTTGCGAGGAGAGCCTGATCGAGGACATCGGTCTTGGAAATGTGTTGGAGCGACTGCAGGAAGCGTGGCTGTACCGACTTGTCAGGCTGAAGAAGGCGTGCATGACTTATCTATTTGAGTTCGGGAAGATTCACGATTTGAGAGATGAGATCAATGCATTCTTCGGGCAGGCTGATCGAGAGCTCGTGGTTGAGATGTTTACTGAGATACTTGGTGCCTGGAAACCTATGTAGATGTTGCAACTTTTGGAAGTAGACAGACTTATTCTGTGTACCACCGAAAATAGTACCATGTTTGTGTGATGTCATTTAAACCAAATTTATGGGTGTGATAGTGTATGTATATGAGTGGTACTGTAGAGCGCAAGCACACAAAAAGAAAAAAGGATAAAGCTCCTATGCCCCGTGTTGTGTTTTGCTCATGAGATGTCTCAAAAAGCGTGGCCTTCTAAAGTCAACGCGCGATCAAAGCGTGAGATTCACTAGCGGAATAAATAAGGAGGCAAAATCTGAGGCACTGTATTGACGTCCAAGTAAAAAATGGCACAAAGAATGCAACGAAAAGAGTATACATAACTTACTATTTTCTAATATATGCCGTCTCTTTGTATTCATTTTTCTCTGCTTTTGACCGAAAAAAAATAAATCTTTTTCAACTAAGTTTATATTGTAGGCTTACCATTTGGTAGTTGAATTTAATGAATAAAAAAACCCAAGAATAAAATCGGACCACAGTCCCGGTCATGCACCAACACAGAAAAAGCTTTCTATTTATAGAAATATCACCATTTACATTGGTGCAACCGTGCAAACTATCTTTTCACGTCGTGAACTGAAGAACAACAATATTTTGCTAATATTAACAAGAGTTATCATGGTATCAAGTTGTTTTTCTTTTGTTTTATATTATGTCAGAGTTCTTATATAGGCGTAATAAGATGTCTTTCGAATGGAGGTATTTTCATCTTTAATTCAATTAAATTATTGACACATCAGTTTTAGAAATTTAATATGGGTGAAGTTATGATGTCTTAATTGTGTTGACCAACTTAGATCAGTCATTTAAGTTGTCGGTGTATGATTTTTTATGCCGAAATAAAACACTCTTTTTACTTTACATAGTACAGTAACAAATATATATATATATATATATATATATATATATATATATATATAGGAGAGATCCATAGCCGCCATCAATTTCGTAGCCGTTCGCAACCGCTCCATCATACCAAGTGTAAATCGTCGATCCGGACCGTTGAAAACATTCTTCATACTAATGTAGACTTGGAGACCAAATTTTATATTTTTTGGAATTTTTTTACTATTTTATCGGAAGGGTTGAAAATTGGATGTTTGTAAATCGTTAGATAAATAAATTTTCAATCCATCCGATAAAATAATAAAAAAATTCAAAAAATGTAAAATTTGATTTTCATGTCTATATTAATATGAAGAATGTTTTCAACGGTCCGGATCGGTCATTTACATTTGCTACCATGAAGCGATTGCGAGCGGTTGGAAGTTTGACAGCTACGATACCTCCTTGTATATATATATATATATATATATATATATATATATATATATATATATATATATGTATATATATATGAGGTCCTTGATTTATATTTAAGATTGAAAGGCTTGATCTTATCTCGATAAAAACAAAGAAAGTATATACTGAAATATTTTCCAGTCTTTCTAAGTATTTTGTTAGATCTAAAAAGATCATTATCACTTTTACCAATATATGAAGTAAACACCAGTATTATAGAGAAATTTCCCTCTCAAGTTGTTCTTGACTGTACCTATTCAACGTTTCAAAAATCAAACCTACCTTATATTTAATTTAAAATAAATCAATTGACTTCATTGACCCATTAATTATTTTTGTCCCTATGGTATGCTGATGATCCCCTAAATTCAATTAAATTCACATGGAGCTTATTTCTATTTTCACCTCAACTTTTGTCATAATTAACATTCATTGAAGCTCCAGAGCAAGCTAGAATGCAATTAATAAAATTCTAGTAAAAAAAACAGCAACAATCCAGTCAGACACTTATGCCAAATAATAAATTAGAAAATCAACAAGAAGACTGAATACATAAAACTAACATGATGCAGAAAAAAAATAAAACAAATTATTTGAGCATGTATATTCCACTAAAATTTCCAAATCTTCAATTATCGTTTATCTTCCACTATTGAGTATTGACACAAGAGAGATTGACACGTGGGGAATTATATCTATTCATGATTGCCTTCCCCCACCAAGGAAAAGCTTTCCCTCTATTATTAACTTATCCATTTAACTAATACTATTAGAAGAGAGGTTACTTTCATGGTAATAAACAAATATCAAAGATAAAAATATCACATATAAAGTAACTTTTTTTATGGGAGGTCCACATAAATAGTAGAGTAACAAGTTAATTACATCATTTCATGCATCAGTGAAAGGCAATGACATTTTGTTTTAACATTTCAGGAGGGCTGTTATGCCACCCCAACTTAAGCTTATTTTGTCATTAACATGTTTTGTCATGTACCTTTTTCACAGAAGTAATTAATTATTGATGAAACATGCTAAGAAATTAATCACACACTGATGCTATCTACCTGCAATGTTATAGCAACTACTAGTATGGAAATTGTGAAATAACAATTTTAGATCATTTTACAACAACATTGAAAATTATTACAGAATCTTATGTCTTTAACCAAATACAAATTAAGAGCCTGGGTCCTATCTTATTTTTAAAAAAGAATGAAAGAGATATTTTATTATATAAATAGAATGGTTGGTGCACCTTTTGCTAAAAAGAAATTAAATTTATGATTAATCATTTATATATTCTCTATTTCAGGACTATAGGAAACGCCTTGACAGATGCCTTGTTTCTAGGTTCAACTTCAGACAAATCTAGATATGACACTAAAAGAAAGATGCCTAAAAGTACTGATTAATTAATTAATTAATTAATCCAACTTGAACAGCACCTCAAATATGATTTTAATGTTTGAGGGGCATAAAGGAAAATGTTCCCCTGTGCTTAAAAACTCCCCTCCTCTACTGTAGTACTATCAATATCTTGCCTTTCTACCTCTGTTCTTACAGTTTTGCTCAGTTATCATGAACTAATAGGCCAAAAGCACACACACCAATAGTCTATCTCTAGAGTGAGAAAGTTGCAAAAAATATGGAGAAGTATGAACCGGTGAGAGAGATAGGATCAGGGCATTTCGGTGTCGCCAGGCTGATGCGTAACAAGCAAACACGTGAGCTTGTTGCCATGAAGTTCATCGAACGAGGCCAGCGGGTGATTATTTTCTAAATGAAGTTTTATTTGTTGCTAATTTGCTAAAATAATTGTCATGGCAACTTGAGTTGTTCTGTTTTCTTAGTATATTGAATACAATTAGACTTAATAGAGAACAAGCGAACAACTCCTTAATTAACTCAAATATAATTCTCTTCCCAGTATTTTTGTTAGTAAGCACTAGAATCTGGCTAAAGAAATAGGAAAGTAATATTTGGCCAAAAACTAAAGGGCAACTGCATGAAAAGTGAGAAGTTAGAAATAACTGCCATTAATTTTCATGTAGGCTTGAGTTAATATTTACACAGAATTAGTAGTTAGAAGCATCATGGTGTGTGTAAGTGTGCTTTAGGATTTAAGTTAGTTATGTTTATGGCCTTTCTTTTGATTCTTTAATTGTTGATACTTGTAGATTGATGAGAATGTGTTCAGGGAGATTATAAACCACCGCGCTCTTCAGCACCCGAATATTATTCGTTTTAAGGAGGTATTGCTCTTTAATGTAATCTCTTTTCATTAAAAGTGATTCAGGAATTTTCATAACTAAAATATAGTTTGTTTGCATGCAAATCTCACAAGTTAAAACCTTTTCTTTCAAAGGAATAATTTGTTATGGAAGTATGTTGTGAAGTTATTAGTTCTTCTATTGCAAACACAACAAACAATCAATTTCAAAATCCAAAGCAGTTTATGTTATATAATATTTAGCAAAAATGGATATAAGAACATTCACATGATATATAAATTGTTTTGGAGGTTAAAGCTAAATTATTTTTGTATTTACATGCATGTCTCTATATGTTGATATTTGTGTTACATCAAGAAAGACATGTTTACATTTGTTTACTATTTGAAAGCATTGACTGTGATTGTGATATTTCCGGACGAGATATCCACAATTATTCCGTTGTTGTACTTTTGCATCTGTAGGTACCCTATCAACACCAAAACCAAAAGCAAGATTTTCCAGCATTATTTTCTTTAATAACAAATTAGCTCTTTTATTTGAACATTATTTTGTAATATACCAAATTGTTGTATAACGCTATATTGGATGTAGTCATGTCCGTTAACTGTATTATAACAAAGGAAAAAACATGGTGAATTATCTAATACTTGTAACACTGATCTTGATTTGGGTAACCTGTCTAGAATTAATGTATTTCCATACTTTTAGTTTACCTTTTTTTTTTCTTTTGATAACAAAAATGTAGGTGGTTTTAACGCCAACGCATCTAGCGATTGTAATGGAGTATGCCGCTGGTGGAGAGCTCTTTGAGAGAATTCAAGATGCCGGGCGATTTCACGAGGATGAGGTGCTTCAAGTTTTTAATTCGAACTAATTTAAAATTCTATATATTCTTTAGACACCATTTTAGTTGAATGTATTCATTAATTCTTGTTATTACTATTTTGCTCCTGTTATGTATCACAGGCAAGGTACTTCTTTCAGCAGCTCATTTGTGGTGTCAGTTATTGCCATTTCATGGTAAGAGAAATGCAATTTAAAACCTGATTATTTATACCAGTGACAAAGATAATTTTCTCATATGCCCCTTTTTTCAGAATATTTGCCATAGAGACCTGAAACTTGAAAACACTCTCCTTGATGGTAGCCCGGCACCAAGGCTCAAGATTTGTGATTTTGGTTATTCTAAGGTCATTACAATACCTCCTTGCTTTAAAAAAAATGAAATATTAGTTTTCATATTTTACACATCCTAAAATAAGAAACCTTGTTACCACATTTTTGTTTGCGGATGCAGTCGTCGGTGCTACACTCAAGGCCCCGAAGTGTTGTTGGAACTCCAGCCTACATCGCACCGGAAGTGTTGTCTCCTCGTGGATATGAAGGGTATGAAGGGAAGGTTAGCATTTGATCTATTTTGTTCTTTCTCATAAGTTATTTTTCCTTATTTTTATTAATCTCATCTTGTTTGTATTAAGAAGGTTTGAAATTTTCACTCCTACATGTAGATAAAGTTCTTTCAAACTTAATAGAGAAATAACCCTATTTCACAAACTGTAAAATAGTGAAAATATAGTAAAATTTACTACCGTAAAATAAATAAATAAAAAAACTAAATAAGCATTATTTTTTACTAATGTTTGCAAAATATGTAGGCTGAGTGATGGAAACTGACTGTAACATACTAATACTTGTCAAAAAGAAGTTTTCAAAAATTAATCTATTTAAACTAATAGTACTTTGTAGTTTATCTCTGGTTCATTTTGTGATTTTATTTGCACCACTTAGTAGCCTTCATTAAAATAATGCTACCATTGTTTTGTCACCATCTTGTCTCTTGGATTTTTATGTGGTTTTATGTGATAACAGCAAGAAACTAAATTGGACTTTGCAAAGTTCTGCCCTGTCATTTTCCGATTCTTTTACTCTATCATAACACAAATCAATGATGGTTTGTCTCCCACTTTTACTTTGCTTTAGCATCGATATTTTTTAGTGTTCATAAATCATAACAATGAAATTATGTGGTAACTATGCCACTAACAACATACGTCATGAAATTATGTCAGATCCAACTAGTATACAAATCTGGCAATAAAAGAAGATAAAGTGGCCAACAACCCTAAATAGTGGATAATTACACTCTATAACAGGGAAATTTTCTAGTTATACCCTGCAAAATGTTTAAAAATATTGTATAATGTTCATAAGAATCAACAGAAGCAACACCCCCAATGATTAGTCCTCATGTTACATTCCCAAATCATCTCAAGGCAAAATTTGAGTTGATGTGGTACTAAAAAAAATGAGACATTTGTGATATACTGATGTATGTGTGTTCTTTTGAGTGGCATTAGAGTCTACATGCACGAAATGTGGAAAGAACATAAAATTATAATGTAAGCAAATATTTTTGTAAAAATTTTAATTTGGGGTACACAGGGAGAACAACAGATATGCTGAGGTTTAGCAAGGACTCTAATTCTATTCATTTGGTTTAATTTGTTATGATATTACTCCTAATGGAAGGGAAATCTGTAATATAGGCTGCAGATGTGTGGTCATGTGGGGTAACTTTGTATGTGATGCTTGTTGGTGCTTATCCTTTTGAAGACCCAAGAGACCCAAGGAATTTCAGAAAAACAATCTCAGTAAGTTCAGAAACTTCTAATCACTTGTTTTTTTTTATTTAGTTTCCTTTTCCTTTCTTTCTCAAGGACTTATTATGGTTGCACTTCTGAATCATATTCCTTTTCTATTATCTTTGTATTCTGTAGAGAATTGTATCAGCAAGGTACAGGATACCAGAAAATGTTCACATCTCTGAGGACTGCAGGAATATCATGTCCCGCATCTTTGTTCAGAACCCAGCAAGGGTATCTTTCCTTAATTCCTTGAGATTATTTTTAAGTATCTTAATTTTCTGTTTAATTGAATGGAAACATCATTTTAACCACAAGCTGAATATTTTATCTCCCAAGGAAGTTCAATCTTTGAGAGGAGAAATGCACAGTGCTTTCAACTTCACAACTAAATTATAATTTGACTATTTAGTTTCTCCATGTTTTGCAAAATTACACAAAAATTGATAGAAAGGTTGCATTCAATTTCCAAATATCCAGAGAATCACAATGAATGAGATAAAAAGCCATCCCTGGTTCTTAAAGAAGCTGCCGAAGGAGCTGAGAACAGAGGCACAAGCAGTGTTTTACAGGAGCAATATCAACCGAGCTGCATTCTCTGTGCAAAGCATAGATGAGATACGCAAGATAGTACATGAGGCTCAGAGCCTACCGAAGCTTGCACAGTCCATCCCCGGGTATGGTTGGGGTTCCAGCGACTCGGATGATGATGACGAAGAGGAAGAGGGAGAGGAGGAAGATGTGTACGATCGGACGGTACGACAAGTACATGAGAGTGGTGAATTTGACATAAGCACATTACGCATATAATGAACTGTGAGGAAAATGTTCTTTCCATCTAGTTATAAAAGCTGGGAATGTATGTATGTATGTATGTATGCTAGATCTGAAATTTGAGCTTCGCTCAATCTAATTAAAACTTATAATATACATACAATTTTATAAATTATTTTTATATTATTTTATATACATAAAATTTTATAAATTATTTTTTGAAAACTATATATATGAATTATATACATGTGATATGAAAATAATTATATGAATTATATAAGTTATATGAACTACGCATGATATGAAAAATATACACATAATTTATAGTATATGATGTGAAAAATACTAATATGATTTACATAAATGTTTTACAATATTAAATTTAATGTGATATAGAAAATACATACAATATTAAATATTTTATATGTAGATGGTATGAAAATATATACATCTTAATATTCATACATTTAATAAATAACTTTTTATATTCATACAATTAATAAAAAAAAGAGCATAATTGATAAATCATTAAATATAACAATAAAGAGACAATTAATACAAATATGACAATATGCCAAATAATTCTCTCTTTAATTCATGTGGCGAGTGTGACGCAAAAAAATTTAGCAAATTTCAAACTTTTACACGAGAACTGTAAGAAAAATTGCCACATATTACCCAACCAAACAATAAACAATTCAAATCAAGACGGCAAAAATAAATAAACGATCTAAATTGAAGTGTCGGTGTGTTCTTAAAGCCAACATGCCAACATTACCCATCTTTATACTATTTTAGATTAGATTTAGATAAGCATCATAGCATCTTTAACAGAACTGCAACTACGTTATCAGTACTTAATTATGAACATATTTTGGAAGATACTACATTTAGAGAGAAATTTGAGAACGACTATATACGAGTAACTAGTGTCTGAGTCTGACAGTGTCAATCCGCCAAAAAGGAGATAGGAACTTGTCGTTTGTATGAAAAATGATTTACGAATACAAGATACCACCAAAAACTATACAGTGTTGAGGTAAATCAAGCGTTCAACAATTAAGAACTTTTCTTTTCAGTAGGGAACTTCAAAAGTTCCAATCAGCGTGTCCAATTTGTCTGAAAAGGTTCACCAGTTCTAGTTCTGAATAGAATATTATCTTTTTTTTCTAAACTTCTTTTGTATATTTACAAATAAATTGCAAGTTCCCAAAACCTCTTTTGTTTTTCTTTCTTCCAGGGTTTGATCAATACATACATGAGGGGAAATCCAGCTTTCCTTTATTTTGACAGAAAATCCATCTTTCATTTACATTATACAGATGAGCATATTTTGAATAATAAAATGTCTGAGCAAAGAAGAACCAGAATGCAATTAAGAGGCAACAGAAAATATGCAAAAATATAACTACTTTTTACCAAAATTTAGAAAGAGAGGTGCTTTTTCTCTGACCTCCTCTTTTCCCTATCACTAATTACACCTTCCTCTCAAAATCTCGACCTAAATCCCAAACAGATAATTACACAAGGCCGCCTAATCATCTTTTTTTTTCAGATGATACCAGGACCAGGTCACCTAAATTAAGAAAAAAAAAATAATGCTTCAAGGCATCAAAACTCACAACATATTATCTCACCCACTTCTAAAACTCATCAGCACTACCAATCGAGGCCACATCACTATCATCATCGCCATCATCCTCATCCCCTCCGTCAGCCATCATATCAAGCAATTGCGCTCCTAGTTCCAGATCTTCAACATCATTGTAGTCGCCATCATCATTCTCACTGTCACTATCCAGATCATCCAGGTCTTCGTCATTGTCGCTTTCACTGAGGATGTCATCAGAGTCTCCGCCAGCAGCAGCCAGATCGAGCATTGCGTTCACATCATCACCATCTGATTCCTCATCGTCAGATTCCTCCTCCTCAGTCTCGCCACCGTCATCAGGGTCAGAGTCATCATCAGCAGCTCGTCGCCTGCCGACCTCATAGAGGCGTGCAGAGGAGAACATCTCCTCATGGTCATCCATGGCAACTACACCCACTAGAGAGTCTGTGGGGTCCACTGCCAGGTCAAGCACACCACGGTCCACCTGCAAAAAAGGTGATGTCAACATAGTCCTTTAAACTAGTACTATTTTTCAATAGTAACGACAAATTAACAATTGAGGGGTCAGACTCCTAATTGAAGAATTCCCAGAAAAGGAAGTGGTTCCAAGATGCTGTAAGTCCTGTTTCTTTAAGGGGGTGTTCAGAGTTGAGGTTTTCATTGGGAATGGGTACCGGTTTGATGCTAATGGGATTATTTACCCGCTGAGCGTTTGGCTGCTCTTTCCTGGAAATGGATACGCTATCCCATGGAATCAGTCAAAATCAATACAAATTTTTGGGGAAAATATAATCATCTCAGACCTGATTTATCTTTTCCCACGGAGCAAGGGAATAAACAAAACTAAAACAGAGAAACCCAAACCCATTATTCTCATTCCTACAAGAAAAGTGTAATGCCAAACAGGCAGTAAAGTAAAACATATCTGTCAGTAAAGAAAAGTGTAATGCTTTCATAATTTTGCAAGTTTGATCCTATATCTGTCAGCTCTCTTTCCAAACTACTAAAGAAGAAAAAATAAAGAGGTCGTACATGGAACATTTTTCTATCTAGGTGCCATATGTGCTACCTTGAGTGTTATGAAAAAAGCCAGGTTAGCAACATTTTCTAAGGTGGTAACAAGCAACATTTTTCCACATGACAGGTTAGAATGAATTATACTCTTCCCCAATTACAAATCCCAACAGAAGGATGCCACCTCAATGAAGGCAAGATAACTAAGTGAACTTACCTTACATAACAATCATCCCATTTAACCCCATCTAAGTACTTGAATCTATCTAATAGACCAAAAAAAAGGAGCACAGGAACTTACCTTACATAACAATCATCCCATTTAACCCTATCCAAAAGTACTTAGACCACAAAAGCAAGAATAGGAAAAAAAGGTAGGGTCAAACTTGTAATCCTAAACTAGAAGCTAAAATCAAGACTGCAATTACTAGGGACTAGGAAAGAGTAGAGACCTGGACAGTGGCAATCTCAGAGTAGTTGGAGGAATCAATGGTGCGAAAAGCAGGGAAGAGCGGATGGCGCACACGACGGGTGTGGATGGCAGATGACACATCCTCCAGGTTGCGTCGTAAAATGGCATAGATAACGTCCCCTGCCCCATTGAATGTAATCACTGTCTGATCCAGAGATGGCACACTCCTCAACAGCTTGAACTTCCTCAGGTCCCACACCTCCGAATTCAGTATTACCTGTAATGAGCACCAATCACATCATAATTCAGATAACTGTGGCAAACGGAACAACAACTCTGAGAAATGAAGCCCAAACAAGTTGGGGTAGGCTAGAAACGAAGCCATATTGGATTTCGTTTCCATAAGATTGGCTGAATTTCTACGTTGACTCATCAAGCCTATCACAACCCTCCTCCTTTCCGGGCTTGGGACCAGCTACGTAAAACATAGGCGGAGTTAGCAGTGGCAAAAGGACAATTTTCCATTCTTCAGTGCTCTCTGAAGTTCTAAAAAAATTGCCTTTTTTCTAAATGTAGCCCTCTTATAGTGTTCCCTGTAATCTAAATAAAGTTTTATTTGCACCTTGCAAATTTGGATTCTTTTGCTAATATCAGTCTTAACCTCAGCAAACTCAACATTGCTGAAACTTCAGAGCCACGAATGTTAACACACAAACAATAATCGTTCTTGGAAATATCAATGATTCAAGAAGGCACAATTCAACTTTTGAAAAGAATACATAGATATTCGATACTCACCTCATTGCCAGCAGGATGAAAGCCACCGCCACCATAATCTGTGAACTGATCAAATCGGTGTACTGCACTGGCACTGCGCCTATCCCACAAGACCCCATTCCACAAAAGCATATCATCACAAGGACTGAAGTGAATAAGTGATGATGCATGACTTCTACCTGAACCACCACCAGCACGGCTAGCTAACCCATTATCTGGTAACCTAAGCTCCAAGTTACCTGTCTGCACATCATACAACAATACCTCCTTTTGAGCCTGGTCTACTGAAAGGGCAGCAAAGCGTGCAGCAGAATGACCGAACCTTGCAGCTTTACACCCATCAAATGAGTAAAGAGGCCCGCCCGACATAGAATATGCATCCCACAACCTCACTTCATACAAAGTAGAAGAAAGCACAAACTGGCCCGCTGACTGAACTAGAGTTACATGGGTCTGGTGAGCTGAGTGAGACTCAAGCATGTTACCGGTATTACAGTCAAAAATCTTTAACTCGCCAGAATGATTACCAGTGGAAATTCGTAACGAGTCGCCTAGGAATGTCATGCATGTTAGAAGTGTGACATCATCACGACAGGTACGACATGGCCTAAACCGGCTGTAGATGAACTGTCGGTCACGGCGAGGGCAATGGGCCGCACTGAACTGCTTCTTTATCTCCCTTGCAGCCATTCTTGCCGTGACATTTGTTGGTGCACCAAAAGCACGACTAGGCTCAGGACAGACATGGGGTTGTAGGAGAGAGAGGGATGGTAAGGTTGTAATTGGGGCAGGGCACTGCCAGTGCTGGTGCTTTAGGTACTGTACCACTAGAGAATCTAGTGTCATTCGTTCAATGTTACCAGGTTGCTGGTCAGTCGAGGTAGGCACAAGATGAGACGGTGTGGTTGTACTAGTTGTCACTACACCTGGTATGCCAGGGGTGTAATTTCCGTCATCTAAATTATCCACCGGTATACTGTTAAAATTTGCACGGCCAAAGAGGGTTAAAGATGTAGGAGACAATATTGGAGGACCATCAGTTGGCCTGCGAGTGGGCCCTGGTGTCTGGCAAAGTGGTGACTGGTATGAAACAAGATCTGCTGTTGCAACCTTCTTATTAACAGTTGGAGTTCCAGAAAGGGAATCTTTCAATTCATTGAACTTCCTCTTCATTGGCAGAACTATAGGGGATTTAAGTTGGGCCTCCATGTCAGCAATGGAATCAGGTGCTGAAACAGACACCGAATCTGTAAGTTTCAAAGCAGCATTAGATTTAGTGTTTGAACAGAAGACCAAAGGTTTCCTTTTCAGGGCCGAGTCAGACCGTTTGAAGGTGATTTCATCATCTGCTGTCAAGGATTTTGATGCCTCTTGAAGGAAGCTGCAGTTTGTACGGCTCGAAGGCCATTGTATGGGGAGAGGTGGAGGTTCCTGAAGGGACGTCTGGTGAAGGGGCAGAGGTGGGCCCAATCCAATACCTGATGAGGGGAGCGGTGTTATCTCAGCCTCCTTCAATAGTGTGTCAGCAGTTGATTTTAGACCTGATGCTTGGAGATGTTCATGTATCAATTGCAACAACTCCCTGCACAAAATCAAAATTTTAATTACGTCACGCGGTCCAAATGTTACGAAACTATTTTCCTCCCATTTTAATAACAAGTTACATTTCATGAGGATCAAAATGAAAATGTGTATTGGTCAAGTTTATGGAGTAACCCTACAAAATCAGCCCATCAACACAATTTGAAAATTTACGAATAAAAGTGTAACCTACAACCTACAAAACGAAAATACCAGATGTACCCTACAAGAGTAATAGAACTAAGCTCAATCATCTCAGTGTTCCTTTCAACACAAAAATAAGAAAGACAATAGTATTGAGGAATTTTAACAAGGGTATAAGTTCACATCTTCAATGTAGAAACATGATATTTCCCATAATTTACACAGATAAAGTACAAAAAGCAGATTTCAGACCTAGAATGGTAAGAAATTGGAGTGGCCGCCGCAATTGCTGCTCGCTCAATCCGCCTAAGAGCAGGGGCAGCAGCATCAGTGGCAGCAAGAGTGGTAGCCTTTCCTGAGTTGGTGAGAATTCCGATAAGCTCAATAGCCACGTTGGTGAGCTCTTTTTGCCATCTTCCCTGGTCCCCCCCTGAAGGTTGCCCAGTCGAGTCTCTAATGAGTTCTGATAGCTTCTTCCCCACCTGATAAAAGAAGATAGAGAGGACATATTATTGAAAACCATGGATCTTCTTAGAAACGTCTACAAAACCCCTCCAAATAAATATGACCTACAATTTGTTTGTTTGAATGAATCACTGTATATGGGGAAACAAAACAAGTGCAGTGTAGCAGTTGGTTACTTCGACCGAAATTACAAGACATGGACTACCAATATTTCCTTCTCTGTGCAGTTGACATGCTGTATATAGGCTGAAGTAGAGGCAGTTTGATAGTTGGCTACTCCCAAAGATATTACAAAAAGATGGTTTACAAGGGATATCTTACTGTCTGCAACTGGCATGGCAGGAACTGTTCGCAACTACTAATGATGGATCCAAGCAATATTATAAAAAAGCTTGTGTAGTACACATGTTCTTCTCCGTTCTTCACATTTTCATAACAGAAAAGAGAAAGATACCTGAAGCTTGGCCAATATATGTGCAATCGTATCATCAATGGCAAGCCCCAGCAGCACCCGACATGCAAGGGCCCGGATTGATTCAACAGTCCCAGGTGGCAAGATCATGCGAGAGTTCAACAAATTCAAGAGCACCTTTATCCCATTGTTAGCCCGGACAGCCTCACGAGCCTGACGGTATCCCTGCTCCAGCTGGGCAGCAAGTCCTGCACATCCAGCACCTGAACCCAGAGTGATCCGGCGGTCCCCCACCATTGCTGATGTGGTTGCTGGTGCAGAAGCAGCTGCATTGGTATTGGAAGGGTTTGATGTGCTCTTATCTGATGTGGGAAGTGAAACAGATGGTGCATTATTGCCAGAAGGTATGGCTGAGGGCTTGTTGCTGATCGAAGGAGGGGGGCACACAAGGTTTATTAGGACATTCAAAGCCGGCCGAATGACCTAATACATTATAATGAAAGCTCACATGAGATATGTTACTGTAAATAATTTCAGAAAGAGAAATCATAGTACATATGAGCATACTAAAGAATCAACGGATGATAAAGCTAAAAGGCTACTTATGAGCAGTAACAGTTCAACAAGGCATTTTGTGTACTTGGTGATACTAGTTATTAGGGGTAAGGCATTCAGGCCAAGTAAAGGTAATAGATAAATCCATAATAGTTCTAAAAGATGTAGGACCAATGAATATATCTAAACTGTATCTCAACAAAAGGAATAGGAAATAACCTCAGGATCCACATAACCAACAGCATTGGCAGCATCTAGAATGATGGCCATGCCGACACGATTGTTGCTTAATTGTGCTGTAACAATTAATTTACGGGTGCATGGTACAAATGTCACTATATGAAGGATACCAAATGCATACTGTGCCAAGTCATGTAGATATCGCTCCACTGGGGGTGCCTGTACAATGTAAGAAACGAAAGCTTCTTAAGAAAATGATATAAGAACAAGAAAAAAAAAAAAAAACAAAGGTAACTTGCAATGGGAAACAAATAGTAAGAACAACTTAATGTGCTCAATGGGCCATTTTAGGGAGTTGAACCTGCATGCTTCACAGAATAATACAGAGAAGCATACCTGACACAACTCCAACATAGTAATATGCCCATTTAATGCCAAGAACCGATCCACCACAGGCCAGCGTGCCCGAACAAGATTTGTGCCGAGTTTTCTTTCCCTCTGTATCTGCACGAAAACTGTGTCTATTGCCTCACTGCTGATATCCAGCGGTTTGTATGCAGCCCTGGCTCCTGACCCAATCCGGGCCCCACCACGTGTGCCTTTGTTTGGTCTCAAATAATCAACTAAGAGTAGTAGGTGGGCCCGGAAATACTGTCTTAAAGCAACACAAGTGTGGTATGCTATCTGCTTCTCTGACGTAGTCAGTACTTCTGGATTAGGATTAGGAGCAGCACTACCCCCACCTGATCGGACAGAGGCAGCATTTTGAAGAATGCTGAGAAATTTAGGAAGGCCTTCTTTTGAGTCAAAGGAGTCCAATATTGAACGAAAGACAAAGGCTGATGCAAAAAATATTGCGGAGTTCTTTCTAGCCTGGTCTTGCTGGCAATCGAGCAATTGAAGGGCTAGCTCAACCACACGGTTGACCACATCAGGTGGCAGTGCAGAAACACGCTCCATAATACCCTGTAAATGTTTTAGGTCGGTTTCAGATAAATAAGCATTGTTACAAAAGAATAATTATAATGAAATCAGGACTAACCTGAAGAGAACCAATGGTAAACAAGCACAATGCTAAACCCACAAAAGTATGAGGCGACCTTCTAACTTCTAGGAGCTTCTGGATTCCACCACGGTCCACGAACAGAGCTGCGAATTTCTTGTGTGCACCAAGAGCATTAATGAGCTTGATCACCTCTGGTAGTAACAGTGCAACTGTGTCCTGATCCTTGATGGTGCGTTGCAATAATGCAAGACACACATCGACTCCCTTTTCATGCAAGATGGGGCCCAACGCCTCCACATATTCACCCAGAATTTCAAGGCACTGGATAGAGTATATTTCACGAAGCTGACAGAGGGGCTCCAGATCAGGTATTGTGAAGTCCTCCAAAGCTGCGTCCTCACTTGTGTCTTCAGGCTTCGGTTCCTCTGGCATAGTGTTGGGTTGATCAGAACTGCACAATGCAGACAACTGAGTAATATGGCAATGAATAAATATTAATGCAAATGGAATATTCAAGGTACCATGTGACAAATTACTTTTTTCTCCTTTAAAAGTTAATTTACTTTTACTATGGTTATTTTCAGAGAACAGATTCTTACCGGGAGACATCAGTTGACATGGCAGCATCAACGACAGTAGATGCAGCCTCATTAGCTGCAGCCAATGCAGCATCTTCATCACTATTATTCTTCCAAACCTAAAAAAGCAGATAATTAAATTAAATAGGAACCTGCAATCTACAACTCTATTCTCCAATTAAATTTTCACACCACCCATTTTCTTAAAAGAGGAGAGTTCAAATCTCCATTTCTTTGTGCCTTCAAATCTAGATGTTCATCTAAGAAACAAATCAACTCATTTCTTTTCAACTTCATTTTTATGAACGGTCTAGATTAGGAGGCACAAATCAACAACAACACAGAAGATAGCCTAGAGATGACATTCAGAGCACGTGAATTAAGTACAAGTATTTATCTCGTACTATACATAAGCAGAAGGTACAGCACTTCTCAAAATCTAAAGATATGATCTCTTTCATATGCTTCTATGCTTTGAATTGTTTATTAAAAAAATACACTAATATACATTCTAAAGATTAGATAACAGAAGATCTGGCCATGATATGCCTACTAAATGCAATTGAACAAATTCACACATGAGTAAGCCCACGAGGAAGGTTTAATTGCAGGGTAAAAAAGGAATCCAATGTTTTATTTTTAAGCCAATGACAAAGGTCTAACTACTGGATACAACAACAAAAACAAAGCCTTTCTCAAACAATGCAAATTGTGCAAGATAGATGATTTATTACCTCCAAGGCAGCACTTCTCACAAGCTCAGCTGCAGCATCACCAGCAGCTTTAACTGCCTCATAAGGTGCACCAGCTGCCCTGGCCTCAGACTCAGCAGCTCCAATAGCTCTCAAGACTATCTCTGAAATATCCTTTGATCCAATTACACACTCTTTCAGCCTCTCATCGTTGCTTTCGCCACAGACAGACCCAACATTTGAATCCCCAGAACCCAAATTTCTTTTCAAATCAAAATTCTTTTTATTAGCCTCCTCAACCTTTCCCATTGACCTGTCTCTCAACCCGCGGTTTGAGCCCGGTGTCATTAGTGTTCTCTCATGTCCTAAGATGCCCTCACCAGCCTTTCCTTTACCTCTGTTCTTTCCTTTTCGAATCTTTAGTGAGTTTTCGTCGGCTAATTGCCCTTTCCCCTCGAGTACCTCCAAATTATTGGTAGCATCTCCATTTTCTTCTGACATGTCATATGAGCCAGCCATCTCTGGTGAAGAATCAGTCAACTCAGACCTCAACAAGTCACCATTTGCATCTCCTAACAGTCTTGGTATGGTACCTTTGTCAGAAACTGGATCAACTATCCGAGATTTGCCCCTAACATCATCCTTGACCCTGAGAGAGACATCTGCCGGAGGAAGGGTTGAATTGTCTTTATGACTTGATGTGGCATCTCCAAGGACTCTAACCCGTAAAAAGTGCATGAGCTTTGCTGAAACACCCAATGTCAAGCTCTCTTCCACCACCGGACCACCACTGGATATAAGAGGAATAAATAAAAAGGTATTTTCAACGAGAAATGCAACTTAGGCAATTTATTCCTGGTTGGTGCGGCATATAACTTCATCCCATGAATCACAAAAACTGATAAAAATTGGCATCCTACATACACCTTTCTATAATTTTTGTATTTTCTCAAGTATTTTAACCAACCAATGTTGTACGGATAAACAGTTGAGAAAAGCCAGCAAAATTAGCGGAGAGTTGAATTAGGCTTTACTTCCATGACTGAAACTTCACTCTTCGATAGTTCTTTTTTCTTGTTAAAATAATGATATCTATTTTGACTTCAGTTTATATCAGTTTCAGGTTTGTCGAGGAACATCCACAAAAATTAATAAATAGCTGTGATAAATAAGATTATTACCCATTTAGAGCTATAGCGAGAAGCCCGATAGAATAGGTTCTCAACAGCTCAGTATCTGTTGGTTTGTTCTTCCTCAAGTGCTTCCAGTTGCCATCATTCCTGATACCAGAAGTGGCAACATCATCCACCACCCATCTTTTTATATTATCCACAACTGCATCGTCAAACACATGCGGAAACTGGCCAGTGGAAAAAGGGATCATCTATCAGATTACACTGTTTGCTTTATTTTGTATCACAAATACTAATAATAACCAAAAAAATTATAAGAGTTAATAATAGTATAGTGCACTATACTATATTTTAGAGTACAAGTGAAATACCATTTCACATGCCATTTAAAAAGTAACAAGCTAGTTTTCAAAAAAAAAGCAAAAGTTAGAACTACCAGGGACGTGAAAAGTTCTAGACACGTACAAACAAGATTCCAAAATTACATGAGATAAAAGGAACTAAATAAAATTGAGCAAAAAAAAAAAATACAAACCAGCCAACCAGAGGAGCAGATAATTAGTAACCGAGCAGAAGCTGAGCTAACACTAACAGGACATCGGTTATCTGACAGAAATTTTGAGAACACCAATTCGTAAAAATCATCATTATCCTGAAAATGTAAGCATAGAAAAATTGTGAATGAAAGGAACTAGTTAAGGTAAACTACAAAGGTAGACATAATACATTAGGATAAAAATTTAATCACTTACCCGGATTAAATTAGTTAGTTTCCCAATGGTGTGAGAGCTTCTTCCATTGTTGGACAAAGAATTCGACTCTTTTAAGTACCTAAAAGAAGACAGCAATTTGGGATGAGCAAATAGAACCCTTGAATTAGTACATTGTCACGTGGGGTTATAAAAAAGTAGTAAAGTTAAAATTTGTTAATTATCATGGTTACCTTCATCGCCTTAATTTTCAAAAAATTGGCAAAGCTCGCTAAGCAACACATTACTCGTTTAAAAAAACAATTAATAATATGACAAATCACACACATTGATACAAAATCTGCAAATAACCCCAAAGTTTCTCAAAGAACCCCCAAGATCAAACAAAACAGAATCAGTACCTAGCTTCATGCAACTCAAGCAATGATGCAAGGCTGTGAATAAGCTTAGGGTTAGGGTTCAATTGAGTCTCTAATATTCTATTTATAAGTATTTGTGCTTTCTCCACTGCTGCATCATCGACCTCATCTCCTTCTGCTCCCTTCGTCGACGTCGACGTCGGCGCCGGAGCAGTCGCAGCCTCCTCAGAAGCTGGAGGTTCCGGTTCCGGTTCACTCATGGCTCTCGAAATTGCGCAGCGATAGATAGGAAATGGAGAGAGAAATATAGAATTAGGGTTTTCGACGTTCGCAAAATGCAAAGAGAAAATAGAGAGGGAAAGAAGGGGAAGAGAAGGTTCGCTTAATTTCTAAACCTAGAGAAACTGGCGTCTGTGGTGGTAGGATACACCGCAGGAACAAAACAATATTGTTCTATTATTAATTCTCGGAGTGAAACGAAATCGCGGCACTTTTTTTTCATTTTATTACAAAATGCAGATACCTAATCACATAACAATTTTTCCTTAATTTTCATGTATAAAATTCAAATATTTTGTCACTATTTAATATTCTATAAAACAATGCAAGGGAGCTCAGAAATAACTGTGAAAATAATTAAGCTAGGTAACCATTCAGTTTAAATCGAACAGGCCAGAACAGATTAATTAATTAATTTGTGCAGTAGAGGATTGTGTTTCAATTTGGGCCGTTCAATTAAAGATCGACGTTCGACTGTTATTAATATTATATGATTCAGAAAAAATTTTATAATTTAAATTCTAATAATTGATTTAATCATCCCAAACATAATGATTTCGCATGTACTAATAAAGAATTCACACATAGTTGAATAATGAATACATGGAGCATGGCGTACCATTAACGCCGAGTCGCCGCCATGGTTCCGATGGATTGGTTCATAATCATAATCATATCCTCCAAAATGAGTGCTGAAAGAGCGAAAGAAGAAACCCAGCCCAGCCCAGCCCAATTTTGTAAATAAATTCAATGAGCAGTAACAGGCCTAACTATTCAATTAACAAAATCCAAAAACAAACTTTATACTATCAAGTCCAAACAGGGATTCTTTTGTAACTTCTTTTTCCTATGAAAATAGAAGTGGCAGGCGCTCCCTGCTTGTTTCAAAAAAAAAAAAAAAAGTCCAAACAGGGATTAAAACGGGCCGGTTATTTCAAATTATTTCGAACATTTGGGCTTAGTTCCAACATGTTCCTTTATTTTTGGTGGAGTCGTCAAACTTCTTTCAGAATTTTAGTTGGAGTATGTATACAGAATTTTAGTTGGGGTATGTATACAGAAACAGCAAAATTAGCTTTTTGCCACCCTATAACACCTTCATTGTTTATTGCCACTCTAAAACACATTTTTTTAGTTTTTTACTCTAATTACATATTTCTAATTAAATCTGGATTAAAAATAATCAACTTTTTCTTTTATGACGAAATTGCCCTCTCTCTAATTCAATCAAACTGATTCGACTCTGATTCGAATCGCACAACCCAAAACACTCGACAGAAGCTCACGAACCCTAGCGCAGGAACCGTGCCTAGCTTCGTCGACTCCCCGCCTTCGTCGTCTCTGTGCCAGTCGTCAACAACCCCATCAACAATGTCGTATCTCCGTCTTCGGTCGAATGGTGGAATCCTGGAGGTCTACAATGGGGGATTTCTGATCCCGATCAGCACCTATCTTCTCTAATTGCCCGATCCCCTATTGTTTTCAGACCATAAAGAGTATTTCTAATCTGTTTTCAGCACTTGAACTGAATTCTCACAAGAATCGATTTTCAGCACTTGAACTGGACAAAAAATCTGATCTGTTTTCATACCAGAATCTGATACGTTTCTGGTCTGTTTTGAGCTGTTTTTGGTGTATTTCTGATATGTTTTCAGCTGAAAAACAGCTAAAAACGCCTGAAAACAACACTTGAATATTTCTAGTACGTTTCTGGTCTGTTTTCAGCTGTTTTTGGTGTATTTTTGCTCAGTTTTCAGCTCAAAAACACCTGAAAATAGCAGCTCAATCCGTTTCTGTTATTTTTTGTATGCTATTTTCCCGAATCGCGTAAATAACCGTAACCGAGAAAGAGAGAAAGTATATTTATCGATACGAATCCGAGTTAACGAGTATGAATCGATTTTTGATGTCTCTTTCTCTCTCCCTCTACCCCTCTATTTATACTAAAATGAGGAGGTTACAAATTACCAAAATACCCTTGAAATAGTGAAAAGACCAAAATGCCCCTATGGACATATGCATGTCGACACACAAAAAATTTCATGAAAATCCTTGCCGACCTCACTTGCCGACTTCCATTTTGGCATGTGCCAAAAAAGAGTCAAATAAAATCAAATGCCACATTAATTCTAATTGGCATTCCCATTTTAATTTTGATTTGTCATGTGCCACGTTGACATGGCAAATGAAAATCAATTTCATTTGGCCATATCCTTTCTTTGTATGTCGACATGAGCCAAAAAAAAAAAAAAGTCAAATGCCACATCAAACATTTCTAAAAAATGTATTGTGCCGACATAATTCTTTCCTTTTATTTATTTATTTATTTATTTTTAATTACGAATTTAATTAATTTTTAATTAAGGTTTTAATTTGATAATGACTTTCATTCCAAATTCAAAACCATAATCTATAATTAAAATCTAAATTAAATATATATAAATATACATAAACATATAATTTTTCTCAACAATTATATTTCTCAGGTTTTGGTATTTGTTTGGTTGCGGTATGATTTTATACAACGTATCGTATACGTCTATAAATCCAACCGTTGTTTTTGCTTGTCATCTTATATGACATATATAATTTAATCATATCATATATAATTAATTATAACCATCTTAATATTAATTATAACCTATTTATAATTAATCATTAATATTCTCTGATTAGCTCCTATACGGTGTGACCTAATAGGATCTGCGTTATGTTGGTAAATAGAATAAAAACCATTTTAATTTCTATAATCATAGGAGGCATCTGACATCTGCGCTATGACCATCCAATTACACAGACGATGTTGTACTTATGCAATATCACGATCCACTAAACATTTTAGTCGTGTTAATTCTTTCGTCTCACAGTATCAGATTAGTTTCAAGGCAGGTGTGTGTCATCCTTGCAAACTTAATCTTTTCTCGATCTTGAGCAGACTTATCAAATATAATTACTCTTGTAATTATACCGCATGCAGTTAATCCTACTCCATCAAGGGGCCCAGTGATACTGTAACTCGTATCAAGATACGAGGGACAATAGTACTCTCAGTAAACCATCACTACCTCAACTAAGCTATGTATACCGAAAAGCTATCGTTATGACTGTGTTTTACCGACAGCGTTAGATAACAATCACACATACACATCTCTTAGTAGGAGAGATGAATACCTCATACTTTAGAACTCAACACTGAATGAAAACATTAATGACACGTACACAATTCCATTTAATGTTTCATTCGAGGTCTGTCAAATATCATGTTTCTCTAACATGTATTCATGCGATTAAAACGATATCTCATGTCTATGGTTTGTAAAACTTAACCATCTTTTAATCCACATTCTAACCTTGTAACGGTAAATTAGTGTTCCTGCTAATTACCTTGGTTAGAGACTTTTAAGAATATATATCATCTATATTATGAAGTTTCACAATTCCAGTTATTGACTCAAGTCAGATAAATGAATGATTCATAAATTCAATAATACTCAAGGTAACAAAATAACAGTTTATTAATCACTCAATTCATGAACAAAGCTTTATGATAATTTATCGTATTATTGACTTCTAGATTATTACAAACTAACAGATAATACCCGCAACAATTTATCTAACAGACATCTCTCTCGATGTTTCCCCTAATCTCTTATCTTCCTTTCTCGCTCGATGAAAAGTCCTAAGATCTCGTCGCCTCCTTCCTCTAGTGCCTAGCCTCTTTCGTCGGTTGATAACTTTTGCAAGGTAATAACCAGATCGTCCCTTCCTTTCGTCAGTTCATGCAAAAGAGTTGATTCTCAGTTGTTTTCAGTTGTGATTCTTCCTTTTTTTGGTCTCAATTCTGATTCTTCCTTTTTTTGGTCTCAGTTCAGGCAAAAGAGTTATTGATCGCCTCTACAACAAGTAAAAGATAGGGGAAGTTTTGATTGCAAATGGAGAATTCTATTAAGTAAGTATTTAAATTGTTTGGGTTAACTTCATTTAGTTATCGATTAGGCAAAGATTGTTGACAGTTTAGGCAAAGATCGAAGGATTCTGTACCAATTACTTATACCAATTTATGTTTTGACAGTATCATGCGATTTTGTATAGGATTGACCCAGCAACCTGTTTCAAAGTAGAGGTCAAGATCGAAGGATTTTGTAACAATGAAGATGATGTGAGAAAAATATATGTGAAGGGAAGTGTTGGCTCAAACAAGCTCTTATATTTGTTGATTTGCAAAACAATGTTGAATTTTACAAAGTTTTGTCTTTTGAGATATTGTGTAGCTAATTTTCAAGAGGAGTTTTGCGGCTTCAAACGATCTCCGATGGGCATAAAAGTGATCATGTACGGTCTAGCCCGATACCGACTGTAGATTCCGTCGCTAGCTTTCCAACACCACGAAGAACGCTGAAATCGGAGTTACGAGTCAAAAGTTATGATCGTTTGAAGATGAAGACACTCAAACATTAAGATCAAGATCAAAATGAAGACATGCTTAGGGTATTTAGATTTTAGTTTATTTAAATTTGGGTACAAAAGAGCAAGGAAATCTAAAACAAACAGGGTATAGCGTTATAACGCTAAACTTGGTGTTATAACGCTAGATGTCCAAAATGGTAACTTCTGGCCAAACCTTACATCGAACTGAGATAGCGTTATAACGCTATATTTGGCGTTATAACGCTAAAAATACTGAAAGTTCAAACTGAATTTTAAAATAGAAATTGAATCAATAAAATTTCAAAACATCAAGAATATGTCTTAGATATATTTTAAGTTTAGGAATATAAACTTTATTTGATAAAAAACATCATTTAAATTAGTAGCAAAATAATCAACCTAAACTTCCAGAGAGTTAGCGTTATAACGCCAAGGTAAGTTGAGGTGCCAAAAACTGGCTAAGTACTGAAATTTCTGTAGGAATTTGGTATAGCGTTATAACGCTAACTTTGGCGTTATAACGCCAGACAAATCCCAACAGTCAAATTTCTTGTCCTGGCACTAGATAGCGTTATAACGCTATGTTTTGTACATAACTTAGCGTTATAACGCTACCATAAAATTGGTACCAACGGTCATAATTTTTGTCTATATTCAAGATAGCGTTATAACGCTATCTTGCGCAGAGTTGCTTTTGGCCAGATTTGAGCCCTATATAAACCTTTCTCCCTCAACAATTGAAGAGCTGATCATTATATTCATTCAACACCATTTTTACAGCAACCATTGAGCTCTAAACCTTAGCCAAATCCTTGCTCTTAATCCCAAGTTTAATTAGCTAAATCTAATCTAGGGATTATAGAGAGTTGTTTGTTTGAGTCATTGTCTTGTTAAAATCTTCCATTTAGAAATTGTCAAAGTGTGAGTGTGTGTGTGTTGCCTTGAGCTCCACCGGAGTGTGTAAGTGAGTTCAAGGAAGTCGGCTTAATTTTCCACCGGTGTGTGTAAGAGAGATAGAGTCCGGCATCGGGTTAGGGTTGGCGGCTCCACCGGTGTGTGTAAGAGAGCCCCAATTTCGAAGTTGTACGCTAAGCAAGCGAGTTTTTGTTTAGTGGAGCGGACCGGGCTTGTTACCGCAAGAAGCGGGGGCATCGGGGACCCGGAGACGTAGGCGAGGCATTCGTGCAAGTCGAACTCCGTCAACACGTGATTGAGCATTTCTTTCCCTTTTCTCTATTTACATTTATCTCAATTCAATTAGTTTAAATTGCTTGAATTGTTTGTGAATTGAATTGAGTTGTGCTTGAATTGATCAAATTGCTTGGTGAATTGCATAAATTGAATTGATTGCCATAGTTTGTGAAATTTGCAATTTAGGTCCCTATTTGGTTGAACCGATAGAAATTAATTAAATACCTAGTCCCCTAGGTTCTACAGGAAGGACAATAAGATGGGTGGTTGATGCAGATAGGTTTTCACTATGTGAGTTGGTTAGTTATTTATCAGATGAGATAAGTTGGGGCAATTGTCAGAAATGAAGGATATGGAGGCTCGATGATGTGGAGTTAGTATCAAAGGCACAAATACTAGAATTGTTTACCATGTATGAAAAAGAAAGAACCATTCCACTTCGAGCAATAGTGTGTGACATAGATGAAGGGACAAAATGGTAGTGGCACACATGCCACTTTTCCATGCACACCATCTCAACCAGTGCCAGTGATTGCACATGGAAGTCAAAGCCAAGTAGGGAGTTATGATCCTGATGATAATGCATTGCAGAAGGAGGCATTGGACCATGAGGTATTACCAGAAGAGGCACTGCAATCTAATGATTCAGATGCTGAGTTTGAGCCTGAAGAATATGTTGGCTTGGATGATGAGTTCATGTATTGTTTTGACGGTGAGGATAATGTTCAAGATGAAATTAGAGGATCAGATTTTGTTTTGGATGGTACTGCTCATGACTCTAGTATAGATAATATAGCACAATGTGAGCCTATCGCTGTACATGACCTTGAAAATCCTAAAATAGAGGTTGGAGCATTATTTCCTGATGTGGCTGTATTTAGGAAGGCATTAAGGCATTATGCAATCAAGCATGAATTTGAATATGTTACGATTAAGTTAGACAAAAAAAGATTCATAGGAAAATACAAGGAACTTAGTTGTAAATGGAGAATTCATGCCTCTATGCTACAAGAAGAAAACACCTGCATGGTAAGATTGTTGCAGCACTTATTAATGCCTTACATTTATTTTGTAGAAGAATATGCTAATTTGAATCTTCTTGCATTGTAGGTTAAGGTATTACCACATGACCACTCTTGTCCATCCACTAGTATGGTTGATGGCAAGATGGCTACTCAATCTTGGGTATCATATAGGGTGGTTGTTTGGTTAAAAAAGAATCCTTCGGCTGGTGCTAAAGCTGTCAAGGAAAAATTAGAAGATGAGTATAATGTTAAGGTAACATATGGAAAGGCTTGGTCGGGACGAAATGTTGCTATTAGAGAGGTTCACGGATCATGGGATGAAAGTTTTCAGATGTTATTTAATTTTAAGCATGAGTTGGAGTCAAGGAGTCCTAGGAGTATTGTTGAGATAGGGTGTGAAATGGTTGGCAAAAAGATGTTGTTTAGCAAGGTATTTATCGCATTGAAACTCTGTGTAGATGATTTCCTAGCTGGTTGTAGATCATACTTGGCAGTTGATTCAACTCATCTCACTGGTAAGTATACATGGCAATTGGCAGCAACATGTGGGATTGATGGCCACAACTGGTTGTATCCAGTGGCTTATGGGATTTTTCACACTAAAACAACAGAAAATTAAACCTGGTTTATGGAGCATCTTAAAAAGGCAATAGAAACTCCACAGAATCTAGCAATATCATCATATGCTAGCAAGGGACTAGGGGTTGCCTGTGCAGAAGTCTTTCCTCAAGCTGAGCATAGAGAATGCATGCGGCACTTGATGAAAATTTTCAAGAAAAAGATACATGGAAAAGATTTTATCATGCACATGTGGTTAGCAGCTAGGGCATACACCATAGAGGAGTGTGAATTTCACCTTGAAAAGGTTAAAGGAATTTCAACCAATGCAATTGATTTTCTCAAGAAAAATCACAGTCACCTTTGGTGCAAGAGTAAGTTTTCTGAACATATAAAATGTGATTATGTGAACAACAATATTTCTGAGAGTTTTAATAGCTGGATCAGAGAATTGAAGGGGCTGCACATTGTTGATCTTGTTGATCATATTAGGCAGCTAATAATGATGAAATTCGACATAAGAAGAAAGATCAGCAGTAAGTTTGAAGGAAAAATACTGCCAAATGTGCTTAAGGAGTTGACTGCACTTAATAGGTCTGGAAAGCACAAAATATGTAGAAGTGGTGATAATTTGGCAGAAATTAGTGGAGTTGACTCAGAAGGCAAGGTTTATAGGCATATAGTCGAGTTGGATAAAAATGAATGCACATGTAGAGAGTGGCAAATTACTGGAAAACCTTGCTTACATGTCGTAAAATTCATGTGTTCAATGCGAGGATCCAGTCTAGAGCAACATGTCCATGAGTACTATTCAGTAGCTAAGTTCAAATTGGCATATGCGGGTTATGTCACTCCCATGAAAGACAAACAACAGTGGGTCAAATATAATCCAGGGTTCACACTACATCCACCACAAATGAAGAGGCCTGCTGGCAGGCCAAGGAAGCAAATAATTCCAGGATGCCTCGAACCAGGGTCTAAAAGACAACGATGTAAAAGGTGTAGACAATATGGACACTAGCAAAGGACTTGCAAGGAACCCGTTCTGTCGAAGCCAGTCGGTATTGTGAGATCTAGTCCAGCTAATCGGTACTGTTATACTAATTTCTTTCTTTTCAAAATTGTCCAATTACGTGTTTTATGTTATATGCTAATTTCTTTCTTTTACATCTAGAAAAAGGAAGGTCAACACATGAGCAGGCAATCCAAGAGGGGACAGTTGATATGAATTGGATAGTTGCTGTGTTGGAGAAGAATTAGAATTGTTGTGTTAGAGAGTTGCTGTGTTGGATAGTTGATAAGAATTGGATAGTTGCTGTGTTGGATAGTTGATATGAATTGTTTGTTATTCCTATGAATTGTATGAGTTGTTGGAGAAGAATTTGTTATGAATTTAATGTTGTTATGCATTGTTATTAGAGAGTGTTGTTATGAATTCCGATGAAATGTCATTCTTATGTTGTTCACAGGCACTTGTTTGCTTTAGTTAATTTGTTATGAAATGTCATTTGTTGAGGATCACTAATTAAGAATTGAATATAACAGTATAACAGTATCACTAGTGGAAGGAAATCATTAAACGATGTTTGAGATTCAAATAAATAACATACAATACCATTTCAGTACACCACTAATAAGACTTGTTATGCATAACAACCATATGCATAAGAACCCTATGCATAACAACCCTACTTCACTAATAAGACCACCAAACCAAACAACATAACAACCATATGCATAACAATTACTTTTCTAAGCCTCTTAATATTACCTCCTAATGCGTAAAGCTGAGTGTATTCATTCTTTTGTTCTCCAGTATCCTCATTCGTTTCTTCAACTTGCTCATCATCAACTGGCTCGGTCAATGCTCCGTTTTGCTGAAGAAATTTCTCATATTCTTTCTCCCACATGAAAAAACTACACCGAGAAATCCTCTGCACCTAAATCAGCAATTGAAATAGGATGTCAACAATTAGCTAGCACTGAAAATTGGTTCATATGTGTACTGGCATTGTTCAGTTTTTTGAATCAGCAAATTTAGATTTTGCTGGTAAAAACACTATTCTATTGATTTGAATTAGTAAAATTTAGATTTTGAATCAGTAAATTTAAATTTCACTGTCAACTGCAAACTAACAAAAGATATGAACGACAACAGCAGAATTGTGGCAGATAAAATTTGAAAACAAAATTGAATTAAATCTGTTGATTCAACCCACCTCGTAGGAGCAGTACTTGGTTTTTTCACTCCAAAATTTCAAAACAAAATTGAATCTACAAATTAAATCTAACCTTTTGATTGTTTGCACACTTGTAAAATATCTTTTCTGGATTTGTTGGAGTCCCGCTAACAAGCTTGACCAGATAAATGTTACTGCAATTAGGGCACTGGACAAGCGGCAAAAATCTAGATTGGCTTGCAATCGAGGTTGAGGACTCATTTTCGTACGACTGAGAACAATATCGTCGATGCATTGTAGGGTGTTAACAAATGGGAGGAAGCAAGGAGATAATAGAAGAAATTTGCATATGCGATTTGTGACAAAAAAGTATGAATTGTGATTTGTGACAGAGAGGGCATGAAGTGTAAGAGGAAATACGAAAATACATTTGAATACAAATATTTTCTAAATTAAAATACATTTGAATACAGATATTTTCTAAATTAAAAGAGTTTTGCGGTGGCAATTTTTAAAACATGAACTTCAGAATGGCAGTTTTCAAAATCGATAAGTTTAGAGTGACAAATATACAATTCTCCCTTACAAAATGGAGGATTCATTGCACCATAAGGAAATGCATCCTCAGGAAACACTTATGCAATCAGAAACACACACAGATCTAGACGCAAACACACACACAATTTCAGGCTGATAAAAAAAATGAAGTTATAAGATTAGGTCGGACGGCTTTTCGAAATTAATACACAATTATATAGACTAATGTCATACCAAGTTACATGATTTTACAATTAATGCCCCTAACATAGTTCACACATCAGTCCTCTCTATACTTCATTATTAATTAAACAGAAAATAATATGAATCATCACAAATCAGACTTTCAATTAATTAATCGAGCGGGAAAACCGGTTGGCTTGATGATGAACCCAATTCATCAGAATTAGAGGAAATCAGACTATCAAGAAACTTCCAATCAAATCTTTGACTGCTCTGTTCTTCAGAAATCGAGTTTGGAATGCCATCGAAGCCGTTTGACAAACTCGGGCTGTTCAATTGCGGAATTTCTGTATACTGTTCCAGAAATATTTGTTTCCTTTGGAGCTCTCTGGTGCAATTCAAGGATTGACGATGAATATCTGATCCTTGGTAAGAAAGCATAGAGTTGCAAGGTTGATTGTAGTACAACGGGTTAAAATTGTTGAAATACGGCCTTTGGTTCGGGGTAGGCTTTTGAAATGCACGGCACACCACCCATCCTTCTTCCTAAAAAGTTTGTATTCATTTATATATTCATGAATCTAAATTAGTATGATTTTCATGCGTCTTTTGTAAGTAACTAGAAAGAAACAAATATACTTGAAGAATTGTAGATAAGTAATTGGTAAATTTGCACTAATTCATTAAAGTAAATTTGATGGAATGTAAAGAAATTAAGGACGTGGGATGAAAAAAGTATTAAAAGAGGATTGTAAATACTCCTCTTTTTGTTTTGTTGAGAGAGTTGGATTTAAATATTCAGAAATCCTTACTGAAGCATTGCAAATTATATATATTGGCAATGATGGTGGTGGGTCAAGCTCATAACGAATTAAGGTAAGGTAACAAATCTATTTCGCAATTATACGTGTCTAACAATGTGAATGTGTTCTATTCTAATATATATGTTCTTATGCACTTCAGAGAAAATTGAACTTGCCTGAACTGGTGCAAGTTGGCCTGATTGAAGACGATACTCATGCATGATCCAGTCGGTCTTTCTCCCATTCGGTGCACGCCCCTTGTAAAACACCAGTGTTTTCCTCATCCCTATGACCCTTGAATTTGAAACCACCGGCTTGTCTCGGCCCGTTGCTTTCCAAAACCCAGCTGTGGTTGCCCTGTTCGTGCGAGTTCCGCTCGGGTATTTGCGATCTTTGTAACTAAAGAAGTACCATTCACTTTGCTCTTCATGGCCGTGTTTGCACCTCTCTGAATTTAAGAATAAGTATCCTTTATCATCCATCAATACATACATATATAAGAGATGTTTACTCCTTGAAAACATATTAGATTACATTACATTGCAAACATATATGTACTTCCATTCTATATTTATAATGATCAGATCTCAGTTTGATTTTGACAAACTTTATATATATTGGATTACACTCAACTCAGTCATGATGCAACAAATTTTGCCTCCATTAAATATACTAAATCATGAAGACATTATTTTCATTCTTGCATCTGTATCATGCATAGATAATATTAATAATTAAAAATAAAAAGATAACAAATTATACCTTGGAGATCCCATGGCTCGATGCGGTACAGATCAACGTCCCGGATAATCTCGAGATCAATCTTCTGTGACGTGACTTTGCGCATAAGATAGTAGCCTACAAGCTCTTCTTCTGTGGGGTGAAACCTAAAGCCAGGTGGTACACAACAATTCTCCTCTTCCATTGCTAGCTAGTGCAATCTCTGAAAGCATAGCCTCTTTTATGTTAGTGTTTGAAAGTGAGAGGTGTGGGGCATAGAAGCCTTTAGAGCCAAAAAAAGGGAAGGAGATCTTAGGTGCCATGCCTAAAGACCTCACACTCTGCTTGTCTTTTCTCTTTTTTTATTATAAAATTGTATATTTTTTTATTCTAAAAGATCCACTATTTATTCCTAACTTTGGATTTGATCATCTTTATGTAAATATTACAAAAATATGCAAGATAACTTCAGTTCATTTGCCTTGGAGTAATGTGATATATATCTTTAACGAAGTTATGTTGGTGACAAAAAAGTGCAGGGACAAATGAATTGATCAATTAATATATATCATATAGGTTACATTATTATTATTATATGTATAAATTCTAAAGTTCAGGATTGTAAATTTCTATTTTGATATAAAAAAAGTATTGTAAGAGCTAGGAGAGTAAAGACAGCAATGGATTCTAGACAATCAAACAAGCAGAGAGTAAATGGGCCCTTTTGAGAATCTGGGAGCACTCATGCAAAAAATATGCAAATTGCACCACCATATCTATATCATGATTAGGTCTACTATAGTAACAAGATTTTAACTTTTAGTGGTGCCTTATTTTCCATATGAGCGTTGCTTCCTTGGATTTGATTCCAGGGTTAATCAATATTGTGTATGCCGATTTGGCCGAGTATTCCTTGTTGTTGGTGAAGCGCCATTCCAAATTATTGTTCGCGGATCGTTCAGTTGCTACCTTAAAAAAGGATAGTAGTCCTAGTAAATCCCTTAGAAAGAATGAGGGGATTTGAGGTATGCTGAAGGACGTATTATCGTCCTTGGGATCTGGGAGAGCATAATGTTCACTGATAAAGTCTGAGAAGCACCCTCTCTTTTTCCCATAAATTTGCCATGCCCATTTTAGTAGTAACGCAGTGTTCATGGTTTTGAGGTCCAACACCCCCAATCCCCCGTTATCCTTTGGAAGGCATACTGTGGCCCAGTTTACCGCATATCCTCCGGCGGTGCTTACGATCTCTCCCTTCCAGAAGAAGCGCATTTTGATCATTTTCATGTGCTTGATCAACCATGCAGGAATCCGGAAGGCCTGCATATAATGGAGGGGTAGTGCACTGATTGTTGCATTTATCAACACAATTCTTCCTCCCTTTGATAAGGTTTTCCTTGTTAAAAATTATAAATCTTGTCCCTGGAATCCGGTCCTGTATGTATGTATGTATGTATGTATGTATGTATGTATGTATGTATGTATGTATACAATATTATTTAATAGTCACTGTATACCGAGTTAATTTCCTTGTTACACCTTGCAGAGGCCACGGTGTAAAGTTCATACAAAAAGGTAATAAGAAGTTTTAGACTTAGACATGTATAGTACTATAGTGGAAGCTAGGTTGTGTATACAGTATACAGTATACATATATGTTTCTTTGAGTGTACTTCAAAACTAGTTGGATGGGATACTTCCACATCCACCACCCTATACATCAAATTTTAAGACGCTATATATGTGGCGTATATGCATGTAGCTATCATGAGGCGGTTCACTGTGAGATGGATATATATATACCAAAGGAATTGAAAAATGGAAGTAGGTGGATCCGGGTTCCAGTAGCTCGCCATATATACACCACTACACCACCCCCTATATATACTTTTTCTATTTTCTATAATTAATATGGTCTTCAGACACAAAAAAATATGCATAAATTCAGAAGTAGCTAGCTGGTCCCCAGACTCTCCACCAATGGGGTGTATTGTTGACAAATATTGAAGCCTCCATTTGGGTTTTAATATTTTCTTTTTTTTTGAGGCAAGTAGGCATTGGCCTACTTAAATAATTTTATTAAAAAGGAAAATCGGAATATGTACATTGTTATAAAAAATAAAAAAAAATTCGTTTTATCCCTCTAAGTCTAAGTCTAATCTCTATATACCCTTGTAGCATCACATTGTTGCGGTCGTCTATATAACCATACATTGGTGTCGTGTGTAATCTGCAGCAGTGTGAGGTGAGTTGGTTGGCTTGCTCCTTGAAAAATACGCCGATTGCGCTCTTTCCATATTGCCCAACAAGTAGCCTGGATCTTAATATCCCATGCGGCGGTGTGCTCCCTGAATAATCCTTTCCTTGTAGACTTCCAAAATTTAGAAACGTTATCTGATGAGTTGAGGAGATCGTTGGTAGTTATATTCCCCGGTGTTAAGCTGGACCAGATGCTCTGAGAATAGGTGCAAGTCATGAATAAGTGTTTGGTTGTTTCCAGCACATCAGATTGACAGAGGGAGCATTTGACTGTAATGTTGGCCCCTCGCTTGTTCAGGTTTTCGATCGTGTGTAGTCTATCTCTAAGGAGTGTCCATATGAAGATTTTAACTTTTAGTGGTGCCTTATTTTCCATATGAGCGTTGCTTCCTTGGATTTGATTCCAGGGTTAATCAATATTGTGTATGCCGATTTGGCCGAGTATTCCTTGTTGTTGGTGAAGCGTCATTCCAAATTATTGTTCGCGGATCGTTCAGTTGCTACCTTAAAAAAGGATAGTAGTCCTAGTAAATCCCTTAGAAAGAATGAGGGGATTTGAGGTATGCTGAAGGACGTATTATCGTCCTTGGGATCTGGGAGAGCATAATGTTCACTGATAAAGTCTGAGAAGCACCCTCTCTTTTTCCCATAAATTTGCCATGCCCATTTTAGTAGTAACGCAGTGTTCATGGTTTTGAGGTCCAACACCCCCAATCCCCCGTTATCCTTTGGAAGGCATACTGTGGCCCAGTTTACCGCATATCCTCCGGCGGTGCTTACGATCTCTCCCTTCCAGAAGAAGCGCATTTTGATCATTTCCATGTGCTTGATCAACCATGCAGGAATCCGGAAGGCCTGCATATAATGGAGGGGTAGTGCACTGATTGTTGCATTTATCAACACAATTCTTCCTCCCTTTGATAAGGTTTTCCCTTGCCAACATTGTAACTTTTTTTGGATTGCCTCCAAGAGTGGCAAGAATACCGTTTTGGTTGGCCTGTTAATTGTGAGCGGAAGTCCAAGGTACTTCATCGGAAGTTTTTGTGGGGCGCATCCTAGAATGTATTGTACTACCTTGAGTAGTTCAGCTGGAACGTAGAAGTGTGCGAATGAGCTTTTTGCTGGATTGATGGCTAGCCCGGATAATCGTGCATATTTGTTCAGTACTGTGGTTAGGCCACGAAGATTTGCCGGGTGCGCATCAGATACTAAAAGTGTGTCATCTGCAAATTGGTATGCAGTTGGATGTAGTGTTGGTACAGTCACGAAGTGACTTCTCTCCTGATCTAGCATGTTTTGTAGGGTGTCTGCCACCAAAATAAAAAGAAGTGGTGATAAAGGGTCCCCTTGACATAACCCCCTCTGGTGGTAAAAAGTGGGTCCTAGCCTACCGTCCAGTCTGATTGAGGAGGAAGAGGAAATAAGAATGTTCTTTATCCATTGTATCCATCTCCCTGGGAAGCCTCTGGCCCGTAACACGTTTAGGAGGAAATCCCAAGAGATTGTATCAAAGGCTTTTTTGAAGTCAATTTTGAGTACAATTGATGGTATCCGGAGCTTATTCCTCAGAATAATAGATTCCCTAGGGGTTTTAATATTTTCAATTTACTGTTATATTGTTTAGGGGAATTTAGATATCCGAATATATATATATATGTATGTATATGTATATACTCATAAATGTGTCGTTTGGTATAATAGTATGTACTCTCTCAAACAAGGATTGGTGGCTCGCTCACTCTTTGGATTAACCTATTCCTAATTTGAATATCATAATGCATGCATTTAACTATAAGCACGCCATTAATTATAACTTAGCATTTCATAATTCTAAAGCAATGAAACTAAATAACCTAGATATTAATTAATGAGAACTAGCTACTTTGCATATACACTTGTCAATTAGAACACACACCATTCACATAATTATTCATATAGTGCTAGACATCATAAACCAAAATATTAAATATATAAAATAATTAGGAATACATAATGACAAAAACTTAGATGCACCATTCTAGGTGCCCCCTAGGTACTCCAATCAATCCGTACCATTCAAATGCATCAAGATTCGCACCATACATTTCAATCAAATAGTACAAATTGATTGAAGTACCTAGAGAGCACCTAGAATGGTGCATCTAAGTTTTTGTCATACATAATATATGCACTGATCAACCAAAGAACAAAATGATTCTAGATTGTGAAGAAGTTATAATAAAAAGTAAATAACTCACCAAACAGTAATTCAGGCAGAACTAGTAGAATATATATGTATATATGTGGCCAGAGAAGGCTTATGTGTAGCGTTGTACTTTGAAAGAAAATAATAATAAGTGATTAGGAGAACAATGGGACCTTTGCTTATATATATAGGTTAGTGGTAAGTAATGCCTAATGGAATGGAAACACATTAATAAATGCGTGTAATCACATTGATAGTTACAGACGGAATGTTAATTATGTTTTGTATCCCCATCACCATCATGAATTGCGCGTGCGCAAGTTAGAAAGGGACAGATTTTGAGCTCAGAGGTAGGATATTGATATCGATTTTATTATGAATTTTTAGTTGAATTATACTGCATATTATTTGAATTATTATGCATGTTATTTTTTGTAATGAAATAATTATACATATTGTCAATTTTATTATGCATCTTTAGTTGATTTATTATGCATGTTATTTTTTGTAATGAAATAGTTATTCATGTTAATTTATGTACTGAAATAATTATTATGTTATAACGTGCATAATAACTCAAATAATGTGCATGATAACTCAAATAAAAATGCATAATAAAATCGATATCAATAGTTGATATCAAATATGGTATCTACGAAACATTATCCTTTAATTATATATTTAATTTTAGAGTGAGTCTTCTATGAACAAAAAAATTAAACTCAAATTAATTGTATTCGTTGATCATTATCAATAATTGTACAATCAAGTTGATTTTGCATCGATAGTAGTGAAATCAAATTAATTTTGATCCATAGCAGAATTTGCCATAATTATATATCACGTTACTGAAAATCGATCAATCCTTGGGTCACTAGCTTAGATTTGATAAATTGTATTCCCAATTAAACTCAGATCCGAATCAGATTATCAGATCAAATACATTATACATACAATTAATCTACGGCTACAAGCTAAATAATTCATATATAGCTAGTTCTATAAATTATTAATTTCTTTACAACGTATGTAATAACAAACTTAATCAATTATGAAATTAATTAATCGTTCCTATCTCATTAAATAAACAGCTCAAATGAGCATTGTACAGAAACAATAATTAATGTAACCTTTTTCTTTTTTTAATGAAAATCTTGGAGTAGGCCATATGCATGCCTACTTTCCTCAAAAAAAGAAATTAATTAAGTGTTCCTAAATGATTTTGACCACCAGCCTTTATTAGTAAATATCTCTTTAACTAAACTAATTATTTTGTTATTTAATAGAAAACATCATCCACAAGACCACAATAGAGAGAATTAAACCCATAACTATATTAATTATTTCGCTAAATTTTAGAGTGAGAAAGAGAAGTGGTCTATTTGAGAGGCAGAGAGAGGGGGGGGGGGGGGGGGGGGGGTCCATAACTAGCCACTACTGCCGCAATATTGTATTCCAAGACTTGCTGCTTTGATTTGAACCCAAGTTTGTTCATATTTGGCAATTAATTTAGAGATAAATGCACTCACGGTTCCATGTATGTACCGTATGATTATTCATTATGTAATCTCCGTTGATCTAAAAATAGGATAATGTTTCGTAGATACCACATTTGATATCGATTTTTTATGCATTTTTAGTTGAATTATCGTGCACATTATTTGAGTTTTTATGCATGTTATACCATAACTATTTCAGTACAAAAAATCACATGTATAACTATTTCATTACAAAAAATAACATGCATAATAATTCAAATAATATATACGATAACTCAACTAAAGGTGCATAATAAAATCGATAACATTTATAAATATTTCATTACAAAAATAACATGCATAATAACTCAAATAATGTGCATGATAACTCAACTAAAGATGCATAATAAAATCGGTATCAATAATCGGTATCAAATATGATATCTACGTATCAGCTCCCTAAAAATATATGTTCCCCCAGCATATAGTTCTAGTTTAGGAGAGTGCTAATATACATCATACATTGATTAATGAGGAGATTTAATTAGGAGAACGCTAATATACATCATACATTAATTATTAATGTCAATGAGGAACTGCAGTCCAGTCAGTATACTGTATACATGACGATGGTCTCACCTACTCTCTGTACAAGTAATTACAAGTTCAAAATTCAACAAAAAAAAACCTTTAAAATACAATTTATAATTATAGAAATTAACGAAAATTCAACAAGAAGATCACATTATAATGATTATTTTGACAGTCTTAAAATAAATGTTCAAATAAGTTTGATAAAACAAAGTTATAAAATTAGTGGATTATATTAAACTTATAAAATTTATATTGTTTTAAATTCATATAGTTAAAATGTTATATTATATTTTAAAAAACTATTAAATATGAACGATGATGGGATTTTTTATACACTGCGGCAAATTTGGTCTTTATCACCGGATTTTGGGCCGGAGTTAAAGGGGGCGGTGCTAAATAAAATTAAGATCCGGTGATAAAGGTGAAGGAGTTATCACCAGTTTTTATTGGAAATCTGGTGATAAATCTTTTTTATTATTATGTTGTTAATACCGGATTGTTTTAATTGTCCGGTGATAAAGCAATTAAAATAAATATTCCAATAAATATTCAAATAAGTTTGATAAAAAAAAGTTATAAAATTAGTGGATTATATTAAACTTATAAAATTTGTATTGTTTTAAATCATACAGTTAAAATGTTATATGATATTTAAAAAAACTATTAAATATGAACAATGATGGATTTTTTAAATCTAGAAATAATTAATCCTAATTTTCCATTTATAGTTGTAATAATAATACAACTATCGTTCTAGTAAATATGGGGTCGATCCACAGAGACACAATATTCAATTTCATATATGAGTAACTTGATTTAACTAAAAAGAAAAAATGATTGTTTGATTGGTTCAGAATTATAACTAAAGTAAAAGTATGATTCTATAAACAGAGATGACAAATTAGGATTTCCTAGAGTACTACTCATGTTATGATTATAAAGCTTGATTTTGAATTATGAAGGAACAATTTGGTATTGTTGACACCAAGAGGTATTTCTACGTTAATATCTTATCTAAATTAACACAAATTTCATCGCTTAGTGCTTGGTTGAACTAGATCAAATTACTGTCTTAATTAACCTAAAGAATTATCTTCCACCCTTCGGTACTTGAACAATTTTCTTGATTAATCAAGCAAGACCCTTAGACAATTAAGCATTTGTGTACTTTGTTTTTGTCTAATCTATTCTTTATGGTCATGATTTAATATTCAATTCTTTCAAACATAATACTAAACCCTAAGTAAGCAATTTAGTTACGAAAATATAAGCAATAGAAATAATGAACAGATCATAAATAAAAATCATGAATAAACTAAATCATAACACAAATCTTCATGTTACACCCTAAAAAATATAAATACAACTTAGTCTGACATGACTAAGTACCAAAGCAAAATTGAAAATAAATTAAAGGAGAAAGAGAAAGAATAAATCCTATAACTTCTCTTCTCCAAACCATTCGTGCAGAAGAGATTTTCTTTTATAGCTAACATATACCCAAAATAACTATTCAGAAATGAAATCCTAAACATATCATTTTCTGTCTAATTATGTTCAAGCAAATTTTTTATCACTATGAACTCCGAATTTGAAGAAGTTTGAAACATTAAAGTTCGAATCGTCAAATTTTCAGACATACTATCTAATTTAGATAATTTATTAATTAGACAGTACTTTGCATTTCTGCAATTGTTATTATAAATATCATAAAATTTGATAGTTCGAGTGAGATGAAAATGCATTTAGTTCTCAACAAAACACTAAGGGGTTGTTCGGTATTATGGGTTTTTCTTGGAACTAAATGGGAATGGAATATATATATTATATAAATGGTATTCGCTTGTTCAGAAGTAGGGATGTGTCATGAGTCCTTAGCCACTGGCATGGTCTCCGGTCGGCTCCTATCATACATGATTCTGACTCGACCTTTATTGGTAAGGGCTAGTTGCTTATAAGGTCCGGAGCTTAGAAGTGCCGGGCTCATTCTTAGAATATGATGTAATTTCAAACTCTTATTACAAATAAAAAATATATATAAAAAAAACAAAAAAATAATAAACCCTTTGAGTCCTATCCGACAGTTCATAAATCCAACCCCTTAAGTCCTGAGGCCTGAGAAGGGCCGAGTCTTCTACCCACAAAAAAAAACCTCTATTATCAGCAACTATAAAGCCCTCTTTAGATCTGACTATTATTCGGTCCTCTAGGTCCAGCTCTTCTAAAATCCGATCCGACTCTTTGGACTATCACAATCCAGAACTCCAGATTTGTTGGGTATAAATCGTTTAATGTACCACGAAAACAGAAAAAAGCAAGCAAATAATATTGCTGCTTTTAAGAGGTGCTTTCCGATGTATTTGTGATTTCAAATAAATAAAATAGATCATATTTTATCTTTTGTTTTAATAATAATGATGGATTAAAGTTTTTGTATAAATTTGAAATATTTATTTATATGACATCTTTTTAAGGATGCAACACACCCATTAAAAGAAAAAAAAAAGTCCATATTCATGTTTGTTTAATTTAATTAGCATTCAGTGCAGGCGTGCAGCAAAAAATATATGAAAAGGTTATTTTTCGTGTGTTGAAAAACATGGTCAGTAGAATTGTAGAAAGAATGAATCGGCACCAAGATTCGTCAGCAAATCTATCAACCAAAAGCAAAGGAACTAACTACTAAGTGATGAAAAACATTGCTTTCCACAAAATCACATATACTTTCCTAATTAAACTGTGACTATGTTTGAATAAAAAGAAGCTAGTCTAAGAGGATTCATTTAATTTCAAAATTTAAGTTTCTCAATCTTAACTTTATTCATCTTTCTAGAAGCTTCGATGATATATTACAGTGGGACGTACTCAGGGACGGATACAGGATTCTCGTCAGGGGTTCAAGATTTACGGGTTTTTTCAGGGTTTCGAAATGATGGTTATTCTTAGAAGAAAAAAATTTACATGATCATTTATGCAAAAAAAAAATTCAAATACATGATCATTTTTGAAAAAAAAATTAAAATATATAATCATTTTTGAAAAAAAAAATTTCCAGGAGGTGCATCTGCACCAACGTGGCTCCGCCACTGGACGTACTTGTACATTAGGTACAAATATCTCAATTCTCAAAACCAACGTTTGACACCACACCACCGTTAAAAAGCAAAAGAACCACAATGAGAAGCTAATTGAAATAGAAATGTGCTAATAAGAAAGCTCATCCATTAAAAATTATACATTAATTATTCGACTCATAAAAATATCACATAGCATTTCCTAAGTTCATAGTTGTAATAATGCAAAAATTCAATCATTCTCATGAAATAAAAATAATACAATCGAATCTATGTTGAATTTTTAACACTTCGGTTGAGTTTCATCTCTAGCCTATCCAACATGTTTGGTACTAAAATTTTTGTTATTGTTGTCATTGTTGTTGTCTATGTTCATTCAAGTGATTACCTTAATTCAAGTGATTACCTTAATTCATAAATTTTTAACATATATCGAAATTGTTGTTGTTGTTGTCATTGTTGTTGTCTATGTTTGGTACTAAAATAATACAATAAGCTATTATATATATATATTTCAAGTGATTACCTTAATTCATAAATTATCTATGTTCATTCAAGAATAATATACAACAACAACAACAACAAAAACAACAACAAAGTATTTTGTTTCAAATAAGTTGGGGCAGACTAGAAAGTGAAGTTCATATCAAATTTCATTTTCACAAGATTAACTAAATTGTTACGTTGGCTCGTCAAGTCTATCACAATCTTTCTTCTTTTGGATCTTGAAACCCGCTATATAAAAGGTAGGCGGAGTTCTAGCCAAGAATAATATAATTGACAATAAGATTGAAGTACCGATTTAGATTTAAAAGGAGAGAAAGATAAGCTTTGTAGTATTTATTAAGTATTACTCTAACACTTATGTTTTGAAATCCTTGTCAAAATCTATTACAGATGAGGTCCTAGTATTTTATTGGAATAAACACCGCCCATTCTTTGTTTTGTCACACTTTTAGAAATAAATGGGGTGGCGTTCAAGTTATAAGATGGATTTGATTTGTTCCCAGATAGTGTGTTTGTTGCTCTCAGATAACCAAAAAAGAAGAAATAAAAAGCATGGATGGGTCCGGGAGAAAAAAAAAATGGCTTTTGTACCATTGGGTCGGTTTGTAGACCCCATGCCTTTGTGCTACCAACAGCTTCTAAACTCTCCATTATAACAGCGATTTTTTTTAGATCAGAGAGAGAAAGAGCGTTTCAAATTTGACCCTTATAAGGTTAATCATCCCTTCTTACATATCAATAACTAACAAATAAGAAGATTTCTACAAAATTACCACTCAAATAAATTACAAAACCATAATCGATCAAGCTGGAGTAACTTCAGAAAGCTTGGTTTCCTTCTTTTTAACTTAATTTACAAACCAGTCAGCCTAGTAAGCCTTATTGGCAGCTAATCAGAAATTATCAAATTAAGAATCAAATTATGGACCAAAATATAGTGTTTCTCAACCAACAAGACAAGTGATAGAAATATAACTTGTTTGTTTGGTCCAAGACCAAAGAACGGAAATTAAATGCTCACTTCTTCGAAACCCCACACAAATTCCCAAAACTCACAAATTGATATATACATCTGATTGAATACCAACGACTGGTACCATCATTTTCCAAAAGTTCTGTCCAAACCACAATCCAACTTTATATGAAAGAAACATGTAAAGTTGAACGCAATTACAAAAGGAAAAGCTAGTCAAAAATTTGAATCATCAGTATATCTGGAGAGAATATCAAACTGGAAAATTTTGTCGCATACAAGTAGAAGTAGGGGCCAAAATATTTTTCTCTTTTTTTCTTTTCTTTTTAAGAATAGACCAATAGTGAATGTCCCAAAATTTCATCTATACTGCAAAATTTTGTTAGGTTCTGTAACTCTGGCACTTTCTGTCAAACAAATGGAACAACATATCATAACAACTAAAAATTATAGCATCCCGAAATAACAAATACACTACTGGGATCGACACGTAATCCTACAGGATAGATTTGAACTAATCAAGCAAAACTTAAATCTACACCCAAATCAGTAAATAAACATATTTATTAGTCCTTCTTAGCACGAGCCTGTCTGGCACGATGCCTTAGTTCCGCTCTCTTCCATTTCACAATCAAGCCACATAGTGTGATCAAAGTATTCACCTAAATATTTGGCGAGAAAACAACAAAATAGAAAAATAAGTGTCAACATTCGAAAAGGAAGCCATACAAAATTAATGAAAATTTCCTAGTGCTGCTTTAACATTTATGATTGCAGATGCCATTATTTTCGTAAATAATCCAACAGCCTCATTTCTCATTAAGAAATACTGGTATTCTTATTAACAGATCTCATTCCAGTAAAAACACTGGTAAGTGGCTACGTATACTTGCCACTTGCCAGTACTCGCTGATGCTACTTCTCTCTCAGCTCACTATTCTCATAAGTACTTTTTCCTTTTAGTTCATTGTAGATTTTTTTTCTGTTATTATATTTCTTTACTGTTCATACAATCTTACTTATGACTAACTGGCACCAAATAACCTTTTGGTCATAGTTTAACACCGTCTCATAAAACCAGACCAGTATGCATTGAATCTCAATTCTCATCAGGTACACATTGAACCATATACAACCAAGTATCACCGTATACAGGCATAAAATCACCAGAATGCTAATTCACAGTCAACGTGTAGTAAATGGTGCAACACAATTTTACTATCTGACAATGCCTCTGAGCAAAGTATATATATACAGAAGAAAATTGTGAACAAATGAAAACATACCACAATAAGGATGGTAATAAGGAGAAGTGGGCCTGACCAAAGTACTGAAATGAAGAGCCCATTTGAATCAAAATAATTCTGGCTCGAGAAACTCTTCCAATTCTCCCCCAAGAAGCTATTTATCCTCTCAGCCATATAAACTCCAACAACTAAATTTCCACAAAATAAATACATGCTAGTAGCAGTAAACATCACTCTTCCCATGGATTATTGGAGCAATAAACAATTATATAACCAAAAAGGGTGAAACCCAATGAAGAATAAATCTGGTGGGCAATACCACACCGTACTCTATCAAATTAATAACCTAGATACTGATAAGAACCAATGACCATATGGCTGTGCAAACATTTCTGTAATATTTAATACTTTAACAGAAAGCTTCTGTATTTCTTCTTTCTTTGGTTTACTGATCTGATTTTTTGGCCGAATTAAGTTCTCGAAAAAGTGTCAAATATGGAATTAAGAAAAAAGGAAAAGCAGAGCGGGGAAGGGGGGAGTAAGATCTTACAAGCAAGAGATGAGAGAAATAGCTGAAAATTCACTCTTCTCCTAGAAAGGATTACCACTAGCAGAAGAACCACATAAAATGTTAACAAACCAATCAGCCATGATTCCTATAATCAACATAGTGCCCCTTTATCAGAAAACTCACGGCATCAATAAATTTGACTTCCGCCCCTATATTTCTTAGCATTATCTGTTAGGGCAGAAATTGCAGAAAGATGCAAGGGACAAATTTATAAGCAAACTTAGTTGTGATAGGAGTTTGTTGCATTTTGGTCTCATCTCTTGTCACAGCATTTCAAAAAGTTAGAACTATGAATGAATATTTTTTTTAAGGCCCTTGCTGTATTAGAGGTGAGGCCCGATCACCCAAATCTTTTAACTTTTAAGGTGTCCAATTCCCCTTCCTAGTTTTTTTGGGGCTTGAACCCGCGACCTTAACAACCCCATGACACCATGTTCAAAACTATGAATGAATTAATAATATACTTGAGCTTACCAGGTTATCAGAACCAATGGTGATAACATTTCGTATATTCAACTTTTTCTATAAATGTAACAAGTTATCAAACTCTTTCTCTCTAAATTCAATTAATTTATAGTCTGTCAATGTCTCCAATTCGACAATATCCTTCCATATCAACTATTATACCAAACCACCAGCCCCAAAAGGCGTGTGTACAAAATTCAACAATGTATTTCGTGACAGTGTAAAGTAACAAAACCTTGAGTGTAAGTAGAAAAACAAAGAGAGAGAAAAAAAAAGATCGCACCTTCCAATCAATGGCGTGGAAGAAGCCGACGAAATTATCCACGGCTGGTGCGAATCCGGATCGGAGCTCGGACGAGATCCGGTGGAGCAGATCCGAGAGCAGATCGACATGCTCGTTCATCGCCACCTTCACCTCCTCCACTACTCTATGCACTTGCTCCATTTCTCACTTGTCTTAATTCTGATCCTGATCTTGTGCCAGAAGGAGAAACGATCAACTGAGATCTGAATATCTATCTCAGAGAGAAAACGAGAACTGTGAGAAGGGAGGGAATGAGATCTTGCAAAAACACGGTGCGTGTGCGCAGTCAATATTTATTTGCATTGAGATTAGTGCAAGTTATAATATAGATTTTTGAATAAAATCTGAGCCGTCGACGGTAGAAGAACAGCTTCCGGGAGGTAGGGAAGTACTTAGAAGACTGGAGAAAGATACCATTATTCATGAAGGTGGGACCCATATCTCAGAGGAGATTGATAACAAATCAGAAGTTGCCGGATCCTGATCCGCTGTCGCATACTCGCATGGGACCAATCCGACCGCCAGATATGATGCAGGGGTTGGGTTTTATGCGCACGTGCAGTCCAGAAAAGATCGGACGGCTTAGAACTTTCGTGCTGGAGCGTCTCGCGGTAATGAAATCCTCTGCTGCACATTTTTTCAGCATAAAGCTGCACTTTTATCTCGATCGTTGGATGAGCAACGGTTCAATTTAATAAAACAAAACCTCTTGTGAATCATGTAATTGATTTTTACGCGTTGATCTATAATTATACGGTTCAGATTAATATGCAGCCCTCTACTGCGCAAAATGATGCAGCAGAGAATACGGTTCCGCGTCCCGCGCGATAGCTGATCGAAAAAAAAACAAATCAGAAGTATATGGGTTTATAGTAGGGCACACACGGGTTGACCCGACCGTGGTCCGACTCGTGCCCGATCCGACCCGGGATTCAAACTCGTCCCGATCCATGGAAAAAAAATCCGTGGATCTACGGCGGGGCGGAAAGTCCCATTTTTTTAAAACCCATCCCAATCCGTGGCAAATCCGTCCGACCCGTGCGAACTCATGCCAAATCCGTGTGAACCCGCTCAATCCGTGCCCAACCCGTGCCAAGCCCGTGCCAAATCCGTGTGAACCCGCCCGACTCGTGCCAAATCCATGCCAAACTCATGCCAACCCGTGCCAAATCCGTGCCAACTCGTGCCAACCCGTGCCAAATCCGTCCCAAACCCGTCCGAACCCGTGCCAAACCCGCAGAATACCCGTGCCAAATCGGATTTTTTTGGAAGTTTTAGAATCTCGTATGCAGCATCTCTGACAACACTGGAAGCTGCAGTAAGTAAGATAAAAGAAGCCATGATGCATCTCGAGCCTCCTGTTGCTGTCTAATAGGTTATTAGTTGCATTTTGCTAAATTTTAGTCGCAGCAGCTGTGGTCTAACTTGTTGTTGGAAACTTGTAATAGTATAATTAAGCATCTATAGAGTGAAATGTTATAGTTGAGGTTTTGGAATAATTTAGGCAGAATAAATGGGATTTTGTGTAAGCAGGGCTGTGTAATTGTCTGACCATTGATCTTACAGTTTTTGTTTTTGTTTTTATTTTTATTTTTGTGTTTTGGATGTTGTTTGTAGTTTGCATTATTCTTGTAGTATCCCTTTTCCTTAAGTTTGTAGAACAGGAAAAAAAACTAATTGTGCTGATAAAAAGAAAAAAATAATAATAAAAGAAGAGAGGTACTCATCTATCACTTCAGTTTACGGACTTGTAGGTATTTAGTTTAATGCCAATGCCCAATATACACTCGTGCATGCAGCTTTTTATTTTGTATTGTCGTTGCATTAAATCTTTGAAAAGTGGCAAGCTTATGTTAAAATACCTTCCATACCTTCTCACTTCTCAACCCCTTGAAATGCAAAATATTGTTAATGCAATATCCAAAAATTGTCTAAACAAAACTTGTTATTTATTAGCAGCTCACAGTCACCTGTCACCACATCTTATGTTTAATCCACAGGGGGAAAAAAATAGTGTTCACATTTTGTTAAAGATAAAAGGGGGGAACTCATAACAGATTATACCCCATTCCGGTATACCAAGTCTTTTTAAGACTACTCAAAACAGAAAGAAAAAAAAAGACGAAAATAATTAATTAACTCTGAAATTACAGATTAAATGTCTTCTTTATTAGGTTTGGCGCAGGTCCAAGAGGCAGATCTCTTAATCAAGGGTTTCATGGCCTTGTCTTCTCCTAAAGAAATCATACCGAGGTGAGACGGGTCTTCTAACAACATTTTGGACACTAAGTACCCTGCAATCGACCATGTCTGGAATTTTCTTGCTTGTTTCCCGACGTACCGACCAAGTGTACCGTCATAGTACTCCGGGCAGCCATCCTTCTGGAGCCGGGACTCGGCAAGCTCAATGGCTTTTCTCGCAATCTGAGGCCGGCCAGTCTTTATGCATGCGGCTGTGAGTAGCCATAGAAGCACTAGAAAGTAAACAAGAAAGAGGAATTAGGTACAATTTTTCTCCAAGCATATAAAATGATAAGAACAACTGCAACACATCCCTGTGAAGCTAAAAAAATTTGCCATGCTGTGCATAACCTAATTACATATATAAATATCATAAATTTGCTCCAAAATATATTAGTTTGAATTTCCTGTTTACTTCAAAAAGTATACTAACTATAACACTCCAAACATTTAAATTAGTGTCGATAAGGCAGTGGCTAAGAAAATATCAAAATAGCTTTTATAGGTGAAAATTGTTAATTATTATGCATATTTTCACTTAGAAAACAAAGTTTAAGATTTCAGTTCTTTGATAAATATTAAATAGAAAAATAATAGATGTCTTCCATATAATTAGTTAAATGTCATCACGTATGGTGATGTATTCTTTGTTGGTGCGGTGATGTATTCTTTGTTAGTGACTTCACGTATTGCAGTCTTTGAGTAAGCCCTATTTGAGGTTACCCTATTCTATAACTTTGAGAAATCTTGAACCAAAGAGCATGCATCTTATCTAATCCTATATACAGTAAGCCCACCCCAAAGAATGGCCTATTCTGACCTCCCCACCCAAAGTCTTTGGCAGTGGAGCTGATATACCCACTGGCCACAGGTTCTCTGCCCCTGGCAGAGTGAAGTGACAGAAGTCTTAAGAATACATATAATGTCAGTGAGACAAAGGAAATTGCTCCAAAAATCTCCTCTAGCCTAATCTTGGTCAAAACATGCAAAATTAAGAGCAATCAAAAGGATGTTGTTGCTAACCAATTAATAAGGTCCCAACTTGCATGCAGCATCACTTTAGAACTTTTCATAAAATTACCTGGCCAGGAGCCACCATTGTGGTAGCTCCAACGGGTGTTCTTGGGATCACAACCGGTAACGATGCGCCATTCGTGGCTCTCAATGGCAGGGTAAGTTACCTTGATTGAGGGGCACCTCCCCTATGAGCTCCTGCCACCGCTCCTCTATCAAGTCCATTATCACCGTCGACTGCTCCGGTGTAGCTAGTGATGAAAGGATTGCCACAAAATTTCCCAGTGCAAACCACCTAAAGTCCATTCGGGCAGGGCTCACATTTCCTGTTTTCTTCTTTTTAGAATCATATACGCCATTATGTATGTGTTGGTTGTATGACAAAGGATGGATTTTCCTAACTTTTTCCTTTTACCTTTCCCTTTCCATGTATTGGTGTCAAAGGCTGGGTGTTTGTTGATTAGCTGGATCTATTTACCGGCATACTATTAACAATACTTAAATTGACCCTCAACACAGCAGTAGTGTGTATATCCAATACCACAATGATATTGGATCTAGCCAGTAACATTGCAAAATCCCACAAGCTCAATTCATACCTATGAAATAACCACCTCGACAAGGCATAAAGTCAAAGACCCAATCAGGGATAGAGTCAGGAATAACATTGAATTTGTTTGTTGCTGTGTGGGAATATTCCTCAGTCTTGTACCGATAAATGTCATTTAGCTGCTGGAAGTCAAGCCAGAAGTAGCTCCTCATATGATAGCTCAGTGCATGTAATCTCTTGACAATTCGCTCAACAGATTCCTTCCCCTCTGCATCGTGTTTTAACATGAAAAGCGCACATCTCAAAGACATAAAAAATAAGGATTGGATTTCAATTGGGTAACCATAAATGCCCTGAAAAGAAAAACATAATATATTAAGTAACAGAATGGTATACTGACTTGATGATGAGAAGCTACTCTTTATTGACCACTTACTGGAAAGTTCGAAAACTGCACACTGTTTTGATTTTGCAAACATAATAGTTAGAGGCATCAATTCCCTATTTTAAAATGGAGTTTTACCAACATAACTTGTATTCTACATCAGCCTCAGCCTGCTACTGGAAACTTCCATCTCATGACCCTACCCACGCAGAACTTCACATGGAGAAAGGAAAAGATCAGTCACATATACTTCATATGGTACAACCTGTACAAGTACCAAAATCTGGAACTGGAGAGAGATCCAAAAATACTTCTGATTTGGTTTATCATCATTCAGCTATAAAATGCATTCATAGAAGGAAAAAATTGCAGAAAATACATGAAGCAAGCATACCTAAATCCTTACTTATGATACAGAAATATTACAAATAAATGTTCTGTATTTCCATCATCTCTCAGTTCCCTCAGCAGTATAATCCACCAGAAACCTGAATCAACAGGCGCAACACGCCCAATAGCGCTCTCTCCAAGATCTGCTATGAGAGTGTCAGTCTTGCGTGCTGGGTCGTGAAGCACCTTAAAGGAGGCTGGCATAGCACCTTCACCGAGTTTGAACCGGTCAACCCTCTTCTCCCAGCCTTGCAAATGGAGGGTTTTCAGGAGGAAGTTCTTTACTATTTCAGGTTCACCATTCATGAGGAACGCTAATGCACTTGGTACGAAGTCACGGACAAACACCTGGTATACACAGATAATTAGTGGTGGAATTTGAGGTTTCAATGCACAATTTAAGATAAATCTGGGTAAACTAAACTTAACTGGGACAGACTGATGGAGCTTAATTGTAAATCATGAGGCTAATTTTTCACTTAAAACCATCCATTGGAACTGGAATTGCCATGAGGTTATTTATATAATGGACAAGTGATGGTAGATCAAGAGGCTATTTTTCATTTAATTACCATCTTTTATTACTGGCACGATACCAAATTGCATCTATTTATAAATTGTAAACCTCATTTCTTTATCAGTTCTTCGCTCATTTAAGTGTTTAATAACACAAATAAGAGATGAATCAAGGCTAAAATAGGATTCACTACATGTTTTACATTGCTTCATTTCATTTTCCAATCCTTTCTCATACTGCAAATGTTTTAAATTCATTTTTACAAATCTGAAGTCTCTTTCTTTTAGATTTACATTTTCTTTTTTTGCTTTATTTGGTAAACAACTGGACAATGCAGGCCGAATTACACCAGGCTAAGATTTTCTGTTTCAGGCAAATTTGCAAAAATAAGAATCAACTGCCGCAAAGTAGGTTATAGATTGATGCATAATTGCACAACTAAGAGTCATCAAATATATAAAAAATTCATATATTATAAAAGCAAACAAAAGATATATATAATAATAACTACCTGATCATAATTCAAAACCTCCTCCGAGGCATGATCATAGGCAGCAATGGTCCCCACCGGCTGCCCCTTGAAGAACACTAAGGATCTCCTGAGCGCCTCCCAAGCCTCACCCACCATGGGATGTGGATCAAACGCCTCGTTTCGCGATGAAAAAGGCGTACCAAAGCCTGACGACCTGTACCCTGGTGAGTACAAGCTATCATAACTCTCCAGCTGTCGCACATTTATTGTGAGTTCGCTGAAGGATCTCTCATCAAAGGACCTCTTCCTCTCTATCTTATGTTTCGGCTTGTCTAAGAGCTTTGATAAATCAAGGTCATCGGCATCAGTCACTGATGATGTGGTGGCCCCGCCTTTAGAATTGTCTGGACCATCCATTGGCTGAAAAATAGTGGTTTAGAGTGAGCCGAGGTGCCGAGGTGGTGATGCTGGGCCAAAGGTGTGACAGCCTTAGTTAGGTACAAGAGGGATTGTGCATTTCAAAGAATGATTTCAATTATATGTCTGGTTTAGCCAATTTGTTGCATCATTTTGTAGATGATAGATAGAATTGCACAATAGGAAATGAAAATTACAGAAGGCCATTCAGAGATTAAGGGTTTAACCAAATAAACAATCAGCTGCTCATTAACAATTACACAAACCAAACATAAAATCTATATAGACTATCGAAAATGTTTTAATTAACCATGGATTCTATTCACCCTGGCATTGTATTTCACTGGAGTGCATCGAAGGATGGAAAACTAGACGGAGATAATTTTGCAAATACACATCAAGTAAATCTAGTGGAGGAATCGATACCACATCAACTAGGTAACTACCTCTAATACTTGCAAAATTTGTACACAAAGAAACAAGAACAAAAAAGAATCAAAAGGAAAACAGTTCTTTGAAATGTACAAATTTTACTAAATCCACCCATTTCTCCGGAGAATTTCGAGAAATCTTTCGATGAGCAGTCGGGGAACGCATACCTTAGGATATTCAATGGAAAGTTTTCACAACTTTGAAGGAGATCCGATTGGATAGAGAGAGGGAGATAGGAGGAGAGGAGAGAGGTTTTATAGAGATTAGAAAAGGGTTAAAACTGTAGCTTTCTGAAAAAATTAATACATTCTTACTCTTATTACTATGGTATTACTTCACTGTGCGTCTGTGCGATAGAGGCAACCGGGAGCAACCTTAAACAGATTGGATAATGTTGTATGATAAAGATACGATTTAAAGCGATTGATAATCTAGTAGTATCGGAAATTATTCGATGATATTCGTATTTGATACTCTGATTATATTCGAATTTATAAATAAAAAATATATATATAATATGTTTTATTGAATTTTATATGTAGATTACAAATTTAATTAATTTATTCATACCTTATTTTTTTTATAATTTATTGATATATTCGAATAAACATACGATAAATTTAGAATTTTTTATTATTCGAATTATATTATTATTTGTATTTGTACTGTATTCGATGTTCGATTAATTCATAGTCATATTCGAAATTATCTATATTTATATTCGTATCTTAAAAATACAACAAATAAGATACAATAAAATAATTATCCGTTATGCATAAAATTCGTTTACATTACTGGAACAAGCTGTCAATGCCACGTCAGCATCCGGTCAAACAGGATTTGCAGTTTAATAAGTTGCCTTTCGCCTCTCTCTATTTGTATGCTTAAATGCTTTAATGTCCTTTAAACGACTAATAATTAGTAAGAGCATGATTAAAACAATATGCATAGTATACTCTCATTTTGTACTATGCATATAGATATAGGTCATTAAATTGAAATTTAAGTTGCTCAATAAATTCTTCATATGAAAATATTTTAGGAAATCAAATTTTGTGATTTTTAGAGCTTTCTAGCTATTTTTTAAATATTTTTTAAAAACAGTCCAGATTTAATACTACAAAAATGTCATTTCTGAGCTGATTTTAAAAAATATTTAAAAAATAGCAAGAAAACTCTAAAAATCACGAAATTTTATTTCATACAAGATTTTGATATGAAGAATTTATTGAGCAACTTAAATATCAATTTAATAACCAAATTAAATACAAATGAGCGCATAGTACGTTATGTGGTGTACTATGCATATTATTTTAACCATGCTCAATTAGTAATTAAAATACAAGTTTTCTACTTTCTTGTAGTGTATGTATCAAAAGTTATTTCAAGACGGATCTAACAAAATAATAATATGAAAGATAAAATATGCAATGATTGTCGATGAAACTTTTTTTTATCTTTTATCTTATTGGGTAAGGATGTAATTTTTTGATACTGGATAAGACAATCTAGGTTAGTTTATCGGATACGAATATGAATAAGATTTTTTTTATTGTTACCTTATTGGATAAGAATATAAAAATAGCTATTTCATACTAGTTATTCAATACATAAATTATATAAATATAAATATATGTAAATATTATAATTTATTTTATATCTTATAACGATTAGTTAAATTAAAATCTAAAAAATATAAATACACCATTCAAATAGACACGTTTGCTTTAGTATTAAATAATGCACCATTTCAATATGCATGTAGTGATGAAAAAAATGATTTGCATTCTATTTCATTTGGTAACGTTTAATTAATAATTGGTAAACAATTGGTTTAACAGTAAGTGACATGAGAAAAAAAAGTATATGATTTTATATGTAAAATGTTATCCATTGTTGCATTTTATTAGTATATATATTTATTTGATATTATTTATATGTTAAAGTCATACATATTTTATTAAATTTTTATTATCGTTACTTGTTATCTATCGTTATCTGTTCGTTACTTGAAATTTGTAATGGATATGGCTAAATATTTTTTTAACAGAAATAGATAAAGTATGAATAAAAAAAAATTAAACTGATATGAATATGAGCGTACATCCACTCTTATTTTATCCTACTCATTGAAAACCCTACTAATTCCTCTCCCCTAGTTTTGAGTTGTAATAAATGAAATCAAATGCAGAGATTAAGATCCTATCCAAACAATTTTTACAAATGAAAAGTTGGATAATACCGAATGATACGAATTATATCATGACACTAATATCGCTAGAGAAATGCTAGGCTACCAAAAATTGAGAAAATCCAGATTTTATGAGCCTTTTGATTCCATATTTGCACTTGTAAGATCCTTGAGATACAATTTCGATTTTTGCACAAATGTCCTAAATATAGATTTTCTTTTTTCACGTTAAGCCTTTTTATAGTGAATTCGATTGATTGCGACTTGACAATTGGTATGACTTATAATGTGATATCAAAATTGCATCACACTGCCTTTTGGAAAATATTTTGAGTTACTGACATATATATTATGGAAGAAAAGGACATAATATTCTTTTATTTTTGAGAAAATCGCATGATATTCTATTCTTGTTTGACTTGTTTATATAGTCGTGGATGCATAAATACAATGTTTCCTTCCATCATACTTTGAGAACTTGTATTATATTATTTCGAATAAATCTTTATTATTTGTGTGCTCCAAAATAAGTTGACTAAAAATATTTTAATTCAGCACAAGCAAACAGTAATTTGTAATCTTCATATTGTTTTTATTCAAAGGCAGATAAAAAAAGCATTGCATTCAATAGCTAGGTTTGAAGTTGAATATTTCTTCTTCAAAAGATATTTGAATTTGACATGTTACTCAAAATTGGATAAACCTGCATCGCTTTTAATAGCATCTTTTCAACCTTTCCTTTTATCCTCGACTAAATCAAAAGAGTAGGCGGCTTCAAATTTGTATGTATAAGTATAACCTCATTGGGAATGAGATCTTCTAATGTGCAACAAAAATATTGTGCGTGTTGCACGATAAATTTCAATATTTGATTTGCATCAAGATTCGTGCAAGCTAAATTTTATAATATTAGACCTTTGAATTAAATCTGAACCGTCCGTAATCTACAGCGTAGAAAATCTGAATCGTTCGTAGCTGCTGCGCGGCAGAAGAACAACTTCCACCTCTTTGTTTCTATTACTCTGATGTTGATTTGAAGAGCTTCAACGGTCAACATATTTTGAGCTCCCCCATAAAATGCCACCAAATTACATCTTTGGTGGTTGTGGTTGCTGAATGAAAAATGCAAATAAATATATAAATTAATGATAATATTGATATGATGAAAATGGACCAAACTGATCGAATTTTATATTCTTAGCTTGCTATATAAACAGAAATATCATAAGCAACATCAAAAGACAGTATAATACACAATTGGGAACGTGAGATCTTCTCTTCACGTCTAACTTCCAAATGAAAAGAGGCACAGCCAAATTAAAATAATTCGAAATAAGAAGGGGAACTGGTATATTGATTTCTTCATTGATTTATTCATCGATTTCATGACGGTTTCAGTTCAGTTCAGTTTGTATGTTGTTTTTGTTATGATGCATGTTTTTTTTTCTGTATTGTTGTTTTTTTTAATATGCATATAATTGACTGGACGTTTCACTGAAAATGAAAGTCACTATGCTTATCGATGCGGACTGAACAAATTCAGTTGCATTTATTTTGAAAATTCTTCTAGTTATGATGCATGTTATTTTGATTATTATGCATATTCTTTTTATTAATTTGCATGTAATTAACATGCAAAATAATATTAATAACATGCATAATAACGAAAATATAATAAATAAGTAGAAAAAAAAACAAAATAGACATAACATATAAATCATAAATATTTGAACTATTATGCATAGATGTACAATAACAAAAACAACATGCATTATAAGTAAAATAAATTTTCATCGGAACTCAACTGAACGCGTTCAATAGAAATCGGTGATGAGATCGATACGAAAATATGCTGAACATTTTCCAATACTTAATGTGTGGTTTGTGTAGCCGAAAATATTGTCGAATGTTCGAGAGGGAAATAATGAATTTTGCACGGCTCAGTCGCTATAATAGAAAATGCAAAAATTATGGAATAAAATGAGTTTATCAACGAATTGTCAAAAAATGTGGAGGAAGATATCAACTACTTTATGTCTCTTCATAATGAGTGTATCATGAGCAAGATTAAAATAATATGTGTACTACATTTTATTTCGTACTATGCGGCTATTTATATTTAATTTGCTCAAAATTTAAGTTGCTCAATAAATTATTCATATCAAAATCTTGTATGAAATCAAATTTCGTGATTTTTAGAACTTTCTTGCTATTTTTAAATATTTTTAAAAACAGCTCAGAAATGACACTTTGTAGTATTAAATCTGAACGATTTTTAAAAAATATTTAAAAAAATAACAAGAAAACTCTAAAAATCACGAAATTTTATTTCCTACAATACTTTGATATGAAGAATTTATTGAGCAACTTAAATCTCAATTTATTAAACTATATATATGCATAGAACAGAAGGGGTGTCCTATCCATATTATTTTAGCCTTGCTCGTGTATTATATAATATATAGGATAACAGCGGTTGGCGCTCAGGTACCATTCCAGCAGCACAATGCAGTCAATTTCAACAACTCCAAAAACGCAACATGATTCTCAATTCTAAAATATTACATGAATCATGGCATGAAACTAGTACTTCACCATGGATTAGGGGTAAATCAGGTAGGAGAGACGGGAGGGGGAATGAAAAGCTGAGAGGGGGTGTAGAAGGAGATTCAACTGAAGAACTGGACAGCTCCGGCACAAATACAATTGGAGTTGATTAGTAAAGTTAGTTGAGTTCGTTGAGTTAGTTAGACCGTTATATTCTGAAAGAGAGAGAGAGTGTTTGTATTTTTATTATTTTCATCAAATTATAAATGGATGTAATCAATAGAGCTGTAACACAATGAAATGAATGAATAAAGATTCAATCTTCTTCTTCCTCAAAATCTAATTTGCTTTATGGTATCAGAGCCTTGACGAGAGCAAACGCTCCAAGTCAATGACAGATCCTCCACTTCTTGTTGTCTCCACTCGACGAATCCACCGATTCAATTCTCTCATCAAATCAATACGATTCTCAATTCAGACAACTTCTTTCTATGACAATCTCAAATCTTATATGTCCTCAAAGGGCATGGTCTCGTCGGCTTCATAGATGGAACCAAAGCTCCACCAGCTCAATTTGTCACAGATGCAACTGAAATTCAAACTCCTAATCCAGATTATGTGATTTGACATCAACAAGATCAACTTATTCTAGCTTAGATCTTCAATTTAGTTTCACCTCAATTACTTACATAAGTTGTTCGTTGTGAAACTTCTTCATCAGTATAGAATGCCCTCACTCAATTGCATTCCTCACAATCCATGGCCAAGATTCTTGATCTCAAGCTTTAATTGCAAACAATGAAAAATTTTCTTTCTTTATTTTTATTTATTTCCCTATTGCAAGTATACATGTCACATGTGTACTTGTGTAAGCCTCCCTCCTTTGATATGATACTAGGAGAGGGACGTGACTCTCCAACTGTAGCTGTTCAAAGTGTTGACTTTAATAAAAGAAAAAATTCAAAGAAAAAACAGTGAAAATAATGTAGCGGTCTACATTGTTTTCGTTGTTTCATGGTGTTACGGCCTATCAGAGAGATAGTCTGTAGATGTTCTTAGGATGAAGTGGGTGGAAAGCAGTTAACCGGAGAGGTTAACTGCCTGTCTTTTGGTTTATGAGTTTTGCTGTAAGATTCTGTGGTCTTAAGAATCTGATCCCCCTCCCTCCTGGACGGAGGTGTATTTATACCGATAATGTCGGTTCGCCAATGGTCTCAATCGTGGGCAGTTACTTAGATCGTGCCATAGTGGAGTTACACTTAAGGCGGTTTAATCTGGATGCTATTTTGGGATATGCTATTTCGGTTGAGTTCCTTTGGGGAAGTGTTGTTTATACTCGAATCTATTTCGGGTACTTGTAGGCTTTTATGGTCCTTCCGAAAAGTATTAATTCATGGGCTTTCTGATTTTGGGCCTTTGGCAAAATGGTCTATCACATGACATTGTAAAATTCACGGAGTCGAAATGTTTCACAATGATATATCTAGATATATAAAGATCAAATTTTCCATCAACAATGATATTAGAATCAATTATAATATTGATAGCTATCAATATTAATTTAATCGAAGTTAAAATTTTATTTATATTAGTCATAAATAAATTGAAGAAGACGAGGGCTAAATTTTCGAGAAAAACAAAATAATTTTGCACTTTTGCAGTTTTGCTTCTAGGAGAGCTACACCTTTTATCGGCAAATGTTGTCTGCACTCGGTGTACATCGGGTTCACAGCTTTTTTTCAGAAAAAAAATTGAACATTGAAGGAATCAAGGCCCCGCAGGCTAACTCAATTAAAGAAACAAGGATTACAAACTACAAAATAACACAAAAAAATAATTTGAATACTAACAATTATAAAACACAAATTTTATGTTGTTTTAGTTACAGCTAACGAAGAAAATACTGAATTTTGCTTATTTCAATTGAACATAATTATAAAAAAACAATTATTACGGAATAAAAGTTCTTCATGTGAAATTCAATTACTAAAATTGATGGACAAAAACTTACGTACTCCAAAAATTAGGTACGCTACATATTTCATCTCATCCGATTCGTTCTACTCCTCAAAATTGATGAAAACCGATTTTCGAAAAAATGTTGCAGTCTAATAATTTTCACCAATTTTGAGGATGAATTGAACTAATCTCAAGAGAGACACTTGGTATTGGTACTATTTCAAGATGATCCATCTTCTCCACGATTTAATTTGAGAAATGAAGAAAATTGACGATCTTTTCAATTGTATTTATTTAGGTAATGATGTTAGATGCTAATGTGATTAGTTTGTTATATTTGTCTTGTTAGTTGTCAGTTGTTGTTATGTAGTTTTGTTATTTGTTATATTTGCCTCAACACACACACAAAAAAAAGTGGTAGCACAAATATTTCTCTAAATACTATTAATCAGAATAGTTTTACAAAAAAGTTTTCTTTTTTGAAACGTTACAATTTACAAAGAAAGGTTGGAGACCGGAGGGAAGGATGCATACATACAGTAAGCATGGAATTCTTTTTCTGTTTGATCCTAAAAAAATAAGAATTACATTCATGACCCTACTTTCAAACATTTGACAGTTATGGCTCTATTTTTCAGCGTTCAGCGTTCAGAAGTGTTTTCTGGACGCACGCGTTCAGAAATAGAGGTCACCTAAGTTTACGAAGCAAAAAAAATACCAAGTACTTTTGAAATCTGCGTTCACGTCTGAACGTAGCGTCTGAACGTGCGTCCAGATGTGGCGTTCACAACGTTTCCTGAACAAATCGTCCAGACGCGGCGTTCAGACGTGAACGCAGATTTGAAATTTTGCATCATATTTAATCATTTTTGACGTTTGTTTTTCAGCGTGAACGCTTGCGTTTAGTCTGAACGCTGAACACAGAAAAGTAAGGCCATGGCTGTCAAATCTTTGAAAACAGGGTCATGAATGTAATTTTTATTTTTTTGAGGGTCAGACAGAAAATAAATTCGTAAGCATGACTATATGTTCTGTTACTATGCTTTGCAAAGCGCGACAAAACGCGCGCTTTGCGATTGTGAAACATTGAATTGCTCTTTGTGATTTGTGTCAACATGATGATCAAAGATCCAATGATTTCACAATCGCAAAGCGCGCGTTTTGCAAAGCATAGTAGCGCATACATATATATATATGACTATTAATTATTCGAGAAATTCGATTTGTTAGACCACAATGGACGAATTGGAACGTCCAATTTTGAATTTTAAGTTTTAACAGATTTTATTTAGATAAATTCTGCTTCGTTCGTTTAATCTCGAATTAGAATAAACAACATATATGCACCCCTTTGCATGCATTTGACGAAAAATGAATCCATTTCTCTCTATAGTCCCGAATGAATCCACCCTTTAAAATGTTTTGATTTGTTCGTCGAGACAACGGATTAATAAAATAAACGATAACATCAACATTTTTCAAATTTTAAAGCTTTTCATTATAGAAAATTCATTTTTCTTGCGTATTATAGGAGGTAGCTAGCTGTCTGTCAAGTTCCCAATCATTTTTTTTTTAAATCGAAGTTCCCAATCATTAATTAGCATATATATTATTAGTTGTCTGAATTCCCGATGCTAAACTTCCGATCATTAACTAGTTGTAATAATTTATGCAATAATCTGTTTTGTCTTGTGATATTTTGTGGTGGGTCCTATCTCTTTCCAATAACATTCCGACGCCATACAAAAAAGTAAGAATAATATGTTGTAGATATTAAATTTGATATCTAGTCGATATTGATTTTATTATGCATATTTAGTTGAGTTATCGTGCACATTATTTAAATTATTTTACATTTTATATCATAACTATTTCAGTACAAAAGATAACATGTATAACTATTTTATTACAAAAAATAACATGCATAATAACTCAAATAATGTGCACGATAACTCAACTAAAATGAATAATAAAATCAATATCAATAGTTGGTATCAAATATGATATCTACGCATCAGCTCTCAAAAAGTAATCTCTATATGTTGAAATCCCACAAAATACATTGTATATAACATTCTTTTATACATACCAATATGATTCAAAGTATTATCATGTCTATAACTTTTTACAAATTTGAGAAATCATCAAAATAAGTCATTGTCAAAGCTATTGACTTTTTCTCTGGCAATGATTTTATTTTTGTTATGTGGACGTACTTTTTATTGATGCACTAATGATGTTGATCATGTCATTCTGTTACGAGAAAAGAGGACATATTGACTTAATTAAACAAATTAAATGTTTCACTTTTCGCAAATGAAATTAATTGCTTTTATAGACGCAATCAAACGGACAATGAGAAACTATTAATTGCCGGATGGTTCTTTTTTTTCCCTCTTTATTTGTTGGTTTTTTTTTTTTTGGCAGTTTTGGCATTTTTTTTCCCCAATAGACAATGATGATAGACTGGATGTTCTTGTTTCGACTTGATTGATTTTCACATCACATGGAAATGGAAATAGGGAAATCAAGTATTATATTATAACTCATCTCCGAGGTGGGCCACCCTCAACGACCGGCTTAGGGCTGTCAACAGGTCGGGTCGGAAAGCGAATTTGGTGTCGCGTAGCACCAGAGCAGCGCATCTGGAACAGATTGGACGTCCATAAATTATTGCGCTGTAAGCAACGAACAGTAGTAATTTGATTCAGGGGGTCTGCATTTTTAAAGTTTAGTTTGCATGAATCTTGACGCAATTGAAGGATCCAGATCTGTTGTGCGTCATGTGCTGCGCGGCACAAGATCTGAACTCGATCGGGTCGTGTACAAGTATTTTCGCATTCGTACTCATTTAAAATTGATCTTGTTTTTATTCTATCTTTATCTAATTAAATAGTTTACTCGTACTCTATCGTTATCGGTTAAAATTACAGGATAACATACAAAAGAATAAAATTTGTATGGTTATTATTTTCCTAATCTTTATAAATATACTATAAAAACTTATTTATTTAATGCAAACATGTCTCTAAATAAATATAAAACTATAAATATAAATATAAAATCGATTTAACTCAAATCATTTTATCAAAATAATCAAATTAAAATGCAAATATGTCATCACTTATCTAATTTTTCTACTAATATTTTTGTTTATAATTTACCCTATAGGATAACGGGGTACGAAATAATTTTTTACTGTATACTTGCTCATTTAATAACGAAAAATAAATTTTACCCGTATCGAAAACAAAATTATATCCATATATATCTAATCAAATACAATATAAATAGAATAAATGAGTAAAAAAGTATCGTTGATGTTGACATGAATTGAAAAAAGAGGACAAATTTATTGGTAATGGTTATTTTTACAATTAAATTATGAATTTGATGTAAATTTCAAAAAACTTAAAAATAGAAAAATATAAGGAAGAAACTTAGGTACTTAATAGATGAGTACATTGGATACTTCAATCACACGGATCGTTCAGATATATTATGAAAATACAACTAAAATTTATATTATATTTTGATCAAGAATATATTATAATATAAATTTATTAAAATTTATGTTATATTCTTGATCACTATATTATATTTGAATATTAAAAAACTAAAAATGGAAAATAACATATAATATATTATGAATTTTAATTGTAGTTTGATGAAGAAATTCAATTAAATTTATAGATTGATTATATTTAAAATTTCATCTAATTTGAGTATCATTTTATTTTCCGTATTTCACAAAAAAAATGTAATTTTACAATTATTCATATTTAATTGTTTTTAATGGAGTATTAAAAGACCGTTAAGTATATAAATTTTGAAATACATTCCATATAAGTTGAACAATATGTTTGAAAACTCTTTCCTTTTTTCTCTACATTTTTAAGAGTTTATTGGAATTTATTTAAACTTCGTTTATCAAAATAATGATTGTCATTTGTCAATCATCCCAACTAGAAAGAAAGATAGTACATGTCACTGTCAGAAAGTAAGATGAAATGATTTAAGAGCAGGTAGAGGAACTGATCAAATTAGGCGATACTATTTGTATTTTGTAGTAACCTTCAGTCTTCAGTTGCATAAATTAATAAATAATTAATAGTACTGTTGACCCCACTATGCCAGCGACTTGGTTTCCAGTTTCCACTGATGGAGATTGGAGTCTGATCATTGCGTACATTTTATTATTTTAAGAGTATATTTTGCAAAGAAAAAAATTCCCAATTAAACAAAGGCCAAAAGTAGGTTCAATAAAGCGTACACACCTTCTGAGTTATCATTCGGTATAGCAAAACATGGTTTAAACATCATTTAATTAATCAATTTGTAATTACCCCTTGATTAGGTATGATAAGTACCAAGTCAACTTCTTCATTGCTATTTGGTTGTTCCAGAGAGAGAGACAGAGCAACAAGTCACCCATTAAAGCAAGAGAAAGAGAAGGATAGGAAGACAGAGAGGGAGAGGAAGAAAGGGTGTCAGTATATCAAAAAGAGAGGGAGAGAGAGGGAGCAAGAGGATGGATTCTGATCCGCTACTCGAGCAATCAGAGCCCTTGGTCGGAGTAGTCGATTATCGAGGCCGTCCCGTTGTGTCGCGTGCCTCCACCGGTGGATGGAGTGCTGCAATTTTTGTCTTAGGTAAGTGAAGGCTTTCAATTTCTAATGCTATTGCTAGCAATCTTCTCATCTCTTCTAATTTTGGAAGCACAGAATTGGCAATTTTACTGGTAATTCCTCAGAATTTAGTAAATTTATATTGGTTCTGAAATATCAAATATGTAGGTTTGGAGATTACAGAAAGATTCTCATATTATGGATTGTCGTCAAATTTGATATCGTATATGACCGGACCGCTCGGCCAATCAAACGCTGCCGCCGCCGCGTCGATCAACGCATGGTCAGGCACTTCTTCATTGTTGCCACTTTTAGGTGCATTTCTTGCCGATTCCTTCCTCGGTCGATATCTAACCATCGTTTTTGCTGCGCTTCTTTACATTACAGTATGTTCTTTACTCCATTCCTTCTAAATATTTTGAAAATAACAAAGAGATGAACTATGTTTCTTTTTTTTTTTTTACATATAATCGCTGAAGTTAAAAGAAGCGAGAAACTACTATACGCGAAACCACAACAATAAAATGTTTGGGTACAAAGTTGTTGCTTGATAACAGCGCAAGTAGTAACTTGTAGAGTACAGCGTGTACATGGGACCATAATAGACACGTGTCACATCGTGAGAGGGCGTTGTCATTTTCACGTTGGCGACGCATAAACCCAACTGTATCGGCCACGTGTTTGTTCCTGAATGGCCTTTTTGACGCTGAAAGATGCGTTTTTATTTTTTAATCAATTAAATATCTGTACATTTTCTGATCGTCCATCAATGTCGCCAGATTTCGTTGATAACAAAGAAAAATACATGATGCCAATATATTTTTTCATCCATTGGCGGAATGACCCATCTAATTATTTTAAAATAGTGAGCAAAGCGTGATGATATAATAATAAATTAGTGTAACTAATCAAAACTTCTAAAAGATTCGATTATCCCATCTAAACATCAAAATATATTTTATTTTCGTGAAAACTTGACTTGTTTTTTTCTGCCTCTTTTTTTTTTTGATTTAACTCATCGTCAATATGTTAGCAAACATTACCTAAACTAGAAAATCTATATAAGAGGGGGCTAAGTTGAAAGTTTTATACGATATCAGTATTATGAGGAGGAAGAAGGAAGGAGGGAGCTATCAGTATTAATAATTAAAAAAATATAAAATCTAAAGGAGAATTTTGCACATTTTAATTTAGAGATTTGGCTTAGTCTCCACAGACGGGCTTAGTGATGACTAAAGTGAGTCATGATTTTCTCTTGAATTTTAAAAATACAATAACAGAGTATTTATTTTCTGAGTTAAATTCTATTTTGAGTATGAAATGACCTCTTCTTTATTATAATTATTTAATATACACCAATAAATATTGGATTGGTCCCTCTTAATTTTGCCTCGCGATCTGCCAAATATTATAATAAACAGAAGACAAATTTGAAGAAATTCTAAGTTCAAAATCTCATTGATTGCGTGTTAAATGAAGAAAAGAATATAGAAAGAAGTTAAGTTTTCATGAGATTATGAGATATTAAGAAATTTTGACGAAAATGTTGAACATTTTACAAGATTTGTTGTATACAGGACAATTATTCTATAATAATTAATTGAAGTATTATCCTTCAGGCCTTGAGCCCAAAAATTAAACATATATTAAGTGAGCCCCCATAGCCATAGAGTAACCAAATTAATAAATAATTGACAACTAGGCTCGGTCCAATCCAAATATATGCACTTTGTATCTTTATTGTATTATTATTATGCACTTAACAACAGTTACATATTCTTAACTGTTAAAAGTTGGAATTCATAATATTCATTTCAGGGTTATGGCATGCTGACACTCTTTGTCGTGCTTCCATACCTGAGGCCACCTACATGTACCAACGGCGGCACAACCAACGACCCAAGCACATGCGGGCCGTCATCCTTCCAACTAGCCTTCTTCTACATCTCATTATATCTTGTGGCATTCGCGCAAGGAGGCGATAAACCGTGCGGTGTGACCTTTGGTGCTGACCAGTTCGACCCGAATGACCTGAAGGAGTGCACTTCACGTAGCTCATTCTTCAACTGGTGGTACTTTTGCATGGCCATCGGGATCAGCATAGCAGTCGTGGTGATGAGTTTCGTGCAAGACAATGTCGGTTGGGGGCTAGGGTTCGGGATCCCTTGCCTCACCATGGCTGTCTCTGTCTCGGTTTTCTTGGCCGGATCAACAAGGTATCGGCTCTACAAGCCGAGTGGAAACGATCAATTTTTGCAGATGTGGAGGAGCTTTGCTTTGCTTATCAGAAGCTGGCGTGCGGGCAACGGTCATGTGAAGGCACACCAACAAATTAGTGAAACCAAGTATGTAACTCTTAAATCTTTCATAAATTTAGTTCAATATTTTCATCACAAGAAATCATAATGATAATACAAAAGAGCACAACAAAAACAGCAAGAGAAGACTGAATTTGAAATTTTAACATGCATTTTCAATGCCGGTATCCAACCACTGATCCATTGCACGTTGTGCTTATCATGTACAATAATTCTTTTGACAGATCCTTAGTTCTCGAAGAGAACGGATCCAAGGAGGACACAGAGAAAAAGATGGAGGAAGCAAAAGGAGTGCTTCAATTGCTTCCGATTTGGGCAACATGCCTAATTTATGGCACGGTATTTGCTCAAATTTCAACACTATTTAACAAGCAGGCAAAAACTCTAGATCGATCGATCACCTCAAGTTTCCAAATACCTCCGGCAGCAATTCAAAGTGCCGGTAGCATGGCCATCATGGCTTTTGTGCCAGTCTACGATCGGATCCTTGTGCCGTTCGCGAGAAAATTCTCAAAACACCCCACTGGCATCACCATGTTGCAGAGGATTGGTACTGGTATGGTGATCTCAGTTTTGACTGCGGTGGTATCAGCCCTCGTCGAAGCAAAGCGGTTAAAGACAGCTCAGGATTTCGACTTGGTTGACCAACCAAATGCCACAATTCCTATGAGCTGGTGGTGGTTGGTACCACAATACCTGCTAATTGGAATTAGTGATGTGTTCACAATTGTGGGTTTGCAAGAATTCTTCTATGATCAGATGCCGATTCATTTCAGGAGCATAGGACTAGCTCTCTTCACGAGTGTTATGGGCATTGGCAGCTTCATCAGTAGTTTCCTCATCTCACTTATAGATAGAATCACCAGCGAAAGTGGGGATAGTTGGTTTTCAAATAATTTAAATAGAGCTCACCTTGATTATTTCTACTGGCTTCTTGCCTTTTTGAGTATAATAGAGTTCGGGCTCTTTCTCTGCTTTGCCAGGGGTTATGTTTACAAGAGAAAATGTATTTGATTATTTATTTGTTAAGGCTTATTTATTTTGCCTCATGTATAGAATTGTATATACTATATATATGGCCAGTTCAGATGGCTTGTACAAGGATGAATTATTTTAATTGTCTGATAATTAAATGAAATTTCTACTACTAAATGTCTAAAATCTCTTTTACATGTTTCAATAATCGGTGGCAGAATGAAAATAAACCTGTTCTAACTTCTAACTATATTTGAAATCGTCTATCTTATTTATTTCCTTGTATAAGATGTTTGAAATATGGTTGACAATTGTATGTATAGGTTAAAGTCCTGATATAAGACTTATACAGAAAAAACGAGGTTTGTCATATTTTTTTACTGAATTCTTTGCTGTTAATTTTAGTTCAGGATCACTCGTCTTTTTGGTCCCTCCTTACAAATCCTGTCAGTTTCTGGTTTGTTCTCAGCTTCATCTGTGACCTTGTTGAGTAAAGTGAACCAACCAAATCCTATCAAACAAGCAGCATGAAAGGAATACAGTATATGGTACTGGTACCATCATTTCCATTTTTTTTTTTGAGAAAAAGTGGAGGTACCCACCGATTTCATTGAAACCACAACCCCTATTACAAGCTAAAAGTCTTTAGTATAAAACTTCTAAATCCTTGAACTACCTAAAACCTATCTTGACCGGTACAGACATTTGTACCTGTAAATGTATCAAAATGTTCAGTACATCAGTCAATTCCATATAGCAAAACAGCAGCAAAAACGACAACAAAACACAAGTCACAGTCATAACAAACAACATCAGATCAAACAACATTTCAGAATTCAAGATATGGGGCGCTTCTAGACAAATGTTCTGCTGGTACTCTTTCCGCCAAGTGATCCACCTGTTCCTTCACCTCCATCAAAAAGTGTTCCTTCATTTCCATACTTATTAGCAGGTGCAATATCAACTTCACCAAAGAAAGGGTGTCACCATCACTCCACACACCATGACACCAATACACATGAAACTGATATTGGATGAAGTTCATACGCATGTTCTTTATGTGCTTCTTATTATTAAGGAAAATTTTGTCTGTGCCACTGAAAACTTGACAAAATCATAGATTTGTCATTCAAATCAATTTCTCTCTTATTTATCACTCGAAAGCAACATTTGCTTCTTTATTTATCAATTTTTTAGAGTAAATCTATTGTCCCCCTCTCTCCTATCCCCCTCTCGCGTCCCCCACTACGCGACAAAAATAATTCTCCGATTCTTTCCATAACTATCGAAACTTTCGTTTTTTTTCATTTCTTTGTTCCTGCTTTTACCCATAAACCTTGAAGAACTCATCCAAAACCTTTGTCCCCTCATCGCCTCTCTCTCGATTTCTCGCCTCAGACATGGTCTTGGAGATTGAAGAAGCTCCGGCGCTCAAGCGATTGAAGGTTACAAAGGTGTTGCGTCGTTTGTTTCATAATTATACAATTAATTGCGAGTTGGGAGCGAGAGTTAGCTATTTATGATTTTTTTTTGTTCTTTCTTTTTGTTCAGTTAGAGAGAGAAGAGAGATTGATTTCACGATATATGCTCTAAGGTTGATATTCTCCTTCGTTTGACATCTTTTTGCGATGGAGTATGATACACTGTAGGATCTAATTTCTCTTGTTCTACCAATTGATAATGTTGTATTTGTTTATTCTTTTCTACACATTGGAAAAATTTAGGAGAAACAACACCTCTTCGATTTATTTATTCTGCTAGAACCTGCGAGTCAAATGATCTGATAAAAGCTACCTCGTCGAATTTCTGCTATCAATGCCTTCTCTATCCTTGCTTTATTTCTTTATCGATTTATTCCATTCTGAAGCAGGGAGAATCACCATGGATCTACTTCACTACCAAATTAGACTTCTCGTTTTGGAAGCAATGATGAAGCTTATGTTATGCAAGTCTATATACAAGAACATACAAGTCTATATATTATAAATTACAACTATTTATATTGAGTCTAATAAATGGTTTTGCTAGAAGTGGTTAAAGCTCTTTAATGGAGGCTGAAAAATAAGTTTTAGAAAGCAATTGATTGGATGAAATAAGAAAGGAAAGGGAATTCCTATTTATACCATCAGTCCGAGACAAATTAATTTCAAACTTATCGGTTAAACGTTACACAACATTTATATTCGTTATGTAATGTTTTAACAAAAAATATTGAAATCTGTTTGGCAGAAATGTTACCGTTATTTTGAAATAAATATCCCACAATGTTATATAACGATTTACAACGTTATATAACATTCTGATTGTTTTTCATTTTTCTAAACGTTATCCAGAATGTTATATAAAGTTATAAATCGCTGTATAACATTATAGTTGAATTTTTAGCAAGTCTCTGGTTCTAGCAATCTGTTTTGTAACCATTTCTAAGATTTTAATTTGTACTGAATTTACACAACGTTGTATAGTTTTTCTTTTGTTTTGATTGGTTTAGACTCAACCTCACTGATTTAAAATTATTAAAAACACAACTAATATACCCTAGCATATAATTAGTCTTCATAATCTTGTTCCTTGATATCTAGTAGCTTCTTTCTTGCATTTCTTTACATTTTTGTTTTAGCTTTCTATTAATAAAAAATCTCACAAGAAATATGTTAAATTCAAATTTTAGTTTTGCAATCGAAGAATACGATACATTTCTTAGTACAATATATACATTTTGCTTTCATAATAATTGTCAGTAGTGAAAAAAACTATAAGTTGATATGTTGGAGTAGAAAAAATGATTTGATAGCAGTATATGTTGACCCTGATAGATTTTGTTGTTTTCTAATGAATTTTGTATCTTCTTCAATTGAGGATCGGAAGGATTACATTTTCTCACATCATAAAACCACATATATCTGTATTTTTTAATGATGGTATGCAGGGGGCAGATTTAAAATTTTCGTCAGAGAGGATTAAAATCTATAAAAAAAATTAGGGAAGACAAAATGAGACATTTTTTTAAAAATTCAAATTTTATGTATATTTTTTCAAAAAAGTTGGCGACTTGTACAATATACAAGATATATTTTGCAAAGAAAAAAATCCAGAGAGGACGGCCCCCCATTCTTACTACATCTGCCCCCTGATGGTATGGTGCTTATGTCTAATAAGCATGTTTTTTTTTTCTTCTTTCTAGAGTGTTATCTCTTGTATAAATCAAATAAGCATGTTTTTTTCTTAATGGTGATATGATGCTTTTGTAGAACTATTATCAGTTAATTGAAAGTATATCATGTATGTTGACCGTGTTGTTATCGATTTATACTTTTGACTTTTTTTTATTTATCCAAAATAGTATAAAGATGGGTGCGTGTCGGTTTTAAGGACATGCCGACACTTTAATCTTGATCGTTTATTTTTTTTACAATCTTGATCTGAGCCATTTATTATTTGGTTGGATAATATGTGGCAATTTTTCCTGCGATTTTCATGTAGAAATTTAAAATTTGCTAAATTTCTTTGATTGCACTCGCCACATGGATTAAACAGAGAATTATTTGACATATTATTATATTTGTATTAATTGTCTCTTTATTATTATATTTAATGCTTTATTAATTATGCTCATTTTTTTATTAATTGTACGAATATAAAAAGTCATTTATTAAATGTATGAATATCAAGATGTATATATTTAATTTTATACTATCTACATATAAAATATTTCATATTGTAAGTATTTTTCTATATCACATTGAGTTTAATATTGTAAAACATTTATATAAATCATATTATGTGTATATTTTTTATATCATGCTTATATAGTTCATATAACTCATATAATTATTTTCATATCACTTGTATATAACTCATTATTTTTCATAAAATAATTTATAATATTTAATGTAATACAATAATATAAAAAAAATATAAAAAATTATGCATATATTATCAATTGTAATTAGATTAAGCGAAGCTCAAATTTTCTCATCTCATCTAGTATTATGGGATTGAATAATGACGATTATTTGTCAGAATGGTATGAAAAAAAGGTTTCTATTCGCAGGGACAGCTTTTGGAATGCGGAGAAGTGGAATTTTTGCTTTAGACAGACATCTCGGCCAAATGGATTACAAAGCACTTGCACTGCACCTACGTTACATCAAACTAGAGAACATTTTATTCACTCCATGTACATTTTATTTAGATTGCTGAATTATTTCGAAGCACATATGTGTCTTGTTGTAATAGTATCGAATAAAATAGTCATGGAAATGAGAGATACTAGACACACATTGTCAACTATTATTTGTTCTAATTGTAAACAACACATCAAAAACTTAATACATATTAATACTGTAATACCCTACAAACACCAATGTGTCTACTGGTGTTTTAAATCAATTCAATCTAGTTTCAAAACTTAATATATATCCTTCAAAGTACAATTAATCACAGCAACACAACTCCAAAAGCAAAACTGCCCCGATTGATTGCTATCTTCTCACGAAACTTCAAGATAGCTGAAAAAGAAATATGATTGCTTAAAATGACAGCCAGCTTTATTGACACAACCCACAAGGAACATTGAATAGGGTACTCCACCAGAGTTGGTAGAACTTGAATAAATTTCAAAGCTCCTACAAAAAAGCCACCCGCAAATACCAATGAACGGTCTAGATCATTTACATGCCCACTCATAAGTTATATTACTCTATAGTAGATAAGGACTTGAGGGCTCCCATTGCACGAGAAGTACAAGACCACAAACCACTCCACAACACAGATGACAGCTGGACAAATGATTTACATTTCCTCTGCTATGTTCTTGCAGATATAGGAGATTTGGTTCATATACTCACTTTAGAAACTCTGGTCCTTAGTAGTTAGTATCACTACTACGCCCACCCATGTTGGTGCTACTGATTTCTCATGTTATTGGGTCCACGACCAGGACCTGAAGATCCATATGGGCCACCATGTGTATAGTTGGGACCACTACTGGTACCTTTAGGTCCACCAGCACCAGACATACCACTGCCTCCATATGGTGGATGCATAAGACCTTGAGAAAGATACGGGCCATTGCCATAACTGCTTCCTTGGCCTCCCCTATTAGGGTTATAACCACCAGCAGCATTCGAACCTTGTTGGTATCGGTTGGGGCCGCCATAGGGTTCACGAGGCTTATCGTAGTAGTGCCTTGGGCCACCAAAAACCATGGGAGGCTGAGATCCTTGCATTGGCTGATTCAAACCTGGCCTCATCGAAGGGTGTGGCTGACCTAAATGCTGGATAGGAGGCAATCGGGTGGGTGGTTCAGCTTTTGTCGCTTTGCTGCCTCCTCTTGCTGCCTCTGCTGCTGACGCTTTTTCTTTGTCTGAAACTCGTGTGACGATTCATACTTTGGAAGGCTGCAGTATTAGGGGGAGAATATATAAGAAATTTCCTGTAGTGTAAATGCATGAACAACTCTAGGTGTAAGGGCAGTTGCTGATTCTAACCTTTTAGGATCGCAAGGTAGTAGATCTGTCCAAAAGTATTCTGCATCAAGTGCATCTTTTGCACAAATTCTCTGAGGTAAGATGTACAGAATAACAAAAACAACATTATTTAAAACTAACAGATAAAATTTAAAGAAAAAGAAAAGAAAATTATAAAATGACCCTAAGTTATGATCGACATAAAAAATTAAGTCCCTAGAAACTCTGATAAGTTTTAGTGGGAGTTAGGTATACCAAAGATAGATACATTAGATACTCCTAGTCACTCTGGATCGTTAGATACATCAGGATCGAACTGTCCAGAGTGACTCAAAGTACCTAGTTTATATATCTTTGGTGTACCCAAGTTTTTCCCAAGTTGTAGTTTGACCTTAAAATATTGCAACCGGTCTGGTTCACCCATTAATTTCAATCTAAAACTCAAAGTATCCAACAAAAGAAGACCTGAACAAAACTTCTATGACTTCCACAATTCAAGTGATGCGTACATTGCACAAATCTCAGTATGTACTCCAAAGCATGTTGTTTCAGACCAACTTATCAGAACTTACTATAAAAACAATGGCTGAAAAGCCAAGGATAGGGAGCTAATCCAACGCCGAAATATACTCCAAAGCATGTTGTTTCAGACCGACTTATTTAGAACTTACTATAAAAACAATAGCTGAAAAGCCAAGGACAGGGAGCTAATCCAAAGCCGAAATGTATTGATTTCCAAAATAGCAAGCAATGATACACATAAAGAAAAAACAATTAAAGGTGTGCTTACACTTTTCGAATCAAGGGTCAGCATCTTCTCAAGCAAATCAAGTGCATAATGGTCAAAACTGCCAAATAGAAAATGAATTAATGATTCAGGCAGATCCCAACAAATCATCCAAGATGAACCCATGAGTTATGCTGGTACTTACTGCTTAAACACTTCTCTGATGCGTCTTTTCAAAGGGCGTGCCGGCTTGAAGTCATTGTACCACGACATTTTTGTCACCCCTGGCCAATTGATTTCATATAAAGTTCCACATAGCTCAAATATCTTGTTCAGCTGCTCTAGTTACATTCACGGAACAGTACAATTGTTGTTACTCCAATTGTTTAAGAAACATTTAAGTAATGAACTTCCATGCAGAACTACGAATCTTCAATCAAAACAAATTAACACAACTGCCTTCCAGTATTTCTTGACGGCTTATATAATATTGGTGAACTCTCAATTAAAAAGAAAAAAGAAAAAGAAAATCCAGTTCATTATTTCAAAGTAAAAGATTCACAATTTTTGGTATACGAGATGAGAACTGCAACTTTACTAGAACATAACAACAAGATAAATGACAAAGAAAATATATTACTTCATTTTTTCCAGGCAAAACAGGCTTTCCGTTGAGTAATTCAGCAAAAATGCAACCAACTGACCACATGTCAACTTGCGATCCGTACCTTGTGCTTCCCAGAAGCAGTTCTGGTGGTCTATAAAATAACAGATGGTAAATAAAGACTGCCAGCCTGCATGTTAATAAAAGCAAATTGAAGTTTCATGTCAAGACTTGAAGCATGGAAGAAGATTACCTATTCCAAAGAGTTATGACACGGTTTGTTAGGTTAGCATTTTGATCACCAGCAAAACACCTTGCCAGACCAAAATCAGCCAGTTTCAAATTCCCCTCATTGTCAATTAGAAGGTTAGAGCCTGCTAAAAAACAGTTAACAATTACACAACAAGAAAACAACATATAAAGAAACAAAGAAATAGACAAAATAGCACTGACAAGAGAATTGGACATTATACAAACCCTTAATATCACGATGGAGAACTTGATTGACATGGCAATAATAAAGACCAGTTAGAAGTTGCCTCATGTAACACTGCAAAAATTAAACAGTTGTGGAAAACGATGAACATTTGCAGGTATAAGTTTTGAAGAGGCGAAACTAGTACAATTATGTCACCTTAATCTGAGGAACGGTGAACCGCATTCCCGGCCTATCTGACAAGCCTGTAAGGTCATGATCCATGTATTAAAAAACCATGTAGATGCTCCCTTTGTACTTGTTGTCGTCAGTTGGTAGTTGAAACAATAGAAGTGCATCATGATTGTATCACCAAACAAGAAGCAAGAAACTAATATTTTATTTTATGATGGAACAATATATTACTTGGTCTGCCTTGTTCATCCTTTTTTGGTCTTGGAGAAATTCAAAAATAACACACATACATAAGACATTAGTCAAAGCAATTTGAAATAGAAATTTAAGGATCAATCATCCCGATTGAAGATATTGTATTTTAGTCCCAAATATTTGAATCTAGTAAATATTTCATTGATAAACTCAATGCTTTTTAAGTTTGCAAAATTAGGCAATCCTTGATGGTCCATGCAAAATCACTAGAAAAGAACTATACCAGTACAGATGTCACTATTTAGATTTCACAATCGAATTGGAAAATTGAGGGGCTGAGATTGGAACTTCTTAAATTCAAGGATGGTAAACCAATTATAGCAGAAGCCAAAAAGGAAAGATTCAAGAGATGTGATAGAAATATGGAGAAGTGACAATCTCTTTCATCTGAATAACATTTTGATGATTTAGCTTCTTCAGAATCTTGATTTCACGAATTGCATTTATGGGAAACTACAAATAATCCAAAATATGAGATTTCATTTTCGAAAAAGGATTCACTGAGAGAAGAAAACCAATGATGAAATAAAGATGTCCATACTCCTTCTCTTTCATTGTCCATTCTAATCTTCTTTAGAGCTACTATTTCTCCAGTACTTATCTCCTTAGCCATATAGACTTGTCTGTAGGTAAAATCAAAGCAGGCTCAATATTTGTATCAATGAAATCTCCCTAGTTCATCTTCAAGATAAGGAAAAATGGGTCATACCATAATCAATATCAGTGAAATCTCCCAAGCTCATCTGTTTACTTTTTCCCACATAGATTAGTGCAGGTTTCATAACTAATTACCAGGTTAAAACCTCCCGAATTCTAACAATTCAACAAAAATCATCAACTCTTAGCAAATCATCTTCAAATCAAGAAATAATTGGAGAAGTTAACAAGTAGACTAACCCGTAGGTGCCTTCGCCAATCTGCTCCAGCTTTTCGAAGCAATCAACGCCTCAAGAACCCCATGTCGGGAACTCGTCGAGATTCAGCTGTCCTAGAAAACCTAAAATTCTTATAAAATCGAGAGAGTAGACGGGCAAAGGGGTGGAAAATTGGCAGGAACCTGATATTTTCTCTTTGCCAAAGCTTTCCCCGAAGAGAACCGTTGAATGCGGAGGTACACGACGTCGTACATGTGATTTAGAAATTTAGGGATTGGCAACAAATGCCTTTGGGCCGTCGTGCGTACGGTCACTTCCTTGGGCTAGAGATAGTTAATGGGCCAAGCTTTTCTTCCGACTAGATCAGAGTCAGACTTGGGCCAGGGATCCGACGAAGATTTAGCAAATATTTATTGACAAAGGTTATTTCAATAATTATTAAAATGAATTTAAAAAATAAAAAATGAAAAAAGTAATATATCTATGAACGATATTCATTTAAATTGCAAATATTGCAAGTAAGTGTCATTTGATATTTCATCAAATATCATTACAATTGCATGAAATTGGAAATGATCTGTATTTAATGATTTTTTATGATATATCAAATAGTATGCAAATTGCATTAAATTCGAATAACAATTGATATGTAAGATTAAGAATATATCAATAGATTAATTTTTACTTCTAAAAGTTTTGAATTTGTTTGAGAACTCATTGTTAAATTTGTCAAAATAATCACTGGAAGTTTTTTTTGTGTGTGTTGGCCATCTTTATGTTAGTGTTTGAAACTACTATAAATTATTTTAAGATATCAAAGTTTTCATTTTAAATTTTACTTAAATTTGAAATACTACCTACCAATGTTAGCTGAGAATACGCTTATTATTTTTATCATTATTAGAGGTCCTCTTTATATTAGAGGTTAGATTCGACATTCATTATGAATGCAATTTGTTTTTCTCTCCAACGTTTATTTGGACTTGAATTAACCTTAGCGATAGTGAGGTGCCACTGACCATCCGTATCGAACACTATGTTGGTGTGCATACTATTATTGTTTATTAAATTAGCAAATAACATAGTCAAAATATTCCAATGTAATAAGAATACACAAGTACAATTTTACTAATTTAGTACAAGTTGTCTATAAGTGATACATCATACTGTGCAATTATTTTGTTAGTAGTAATGCCAATGTTAAAAACAATATAACTCTATTTGCTAATTCTAAAAAACTAGTTATATTTTGCCATGTCAACAGGATTGAAAACGTATGGACAACAAAAAAGTTAAATTAATATGATACAAAATTACTTGTTGCAGCCGTGACAAATAAATTCAATTTTTACAAAATTTGATATTCTAGATATTTACTATGTGATAAGTCAAAATTGTATATTCAAAACCTTATGATTAATTGTATAAAATAAGTCAAAGTTCGGTAGTTGTAGGTTTAATTAGTCAAATTTTAGCCCAAAGTTCATGTTACTATCCTAGAAATATTTTGGAAATGCAGTAAACGAATATTTGAAGCATATAGAACCCTATCTGGATGATTTGGAGCGAGCCGGAGCAAAACTGGAAAGAGTATGCATTCTGCATACTTGACTATGGTCGGAGTCACATCCATTATGGTCCTAGTCAAGTCATCAACCCTCAGACAGAGCTTGTGCAGCCAGATTACGGTCGTCGCCTTCTTGGTTACGATCGTAGTCACCACCTTGCAGAGAAGAGGAATTCCAGAACTTAGCCGAATTTCTAGAGGTTTCAGCCTTTACGATCGTAGTCTCCTTGGTTATGGTCGTCGTCAACATTTTTCAGAGAGCCATAAATATGGTACTTAGTCAAATTATGGGGTATTTAAGCCAAATTTTGGGGTATTTAAGACCACTACAGCCACAATCATCATTGACTACACCCATGACAGGGCACAAAAACTACTCAGATTCAGTTTCTTCCACTAACTACGGCCGTAGTCATCCTTGATTACGACCGTAGTCAGAGTCGACATAATAGTTATTTTATATTTTTGGGGATTTTTTTTGTAGTTTATTTCAGGATTTTTGTCTCCCACATATATAAGAACCTCCAGAATAGGGTTAGAACATATTTCTTTGCATTGAGTTAGAGTTTAGGAAGTTTAGAGACTTAGAAGAGAAAAAGAAGAAGAAAGAGAAGAAAACATTGCACACGTCATCATCTTCAACTTGGTTTTATCTTTCTTTATTCCCTTTATTTTCTTTGGAACTCTCTTTATTGTTTGTAATGATTTGTTTTTTTTTTATCATGGATGGCTAAGTATTCTCTAGAGTTTTTTACGGTTATCTTGAAACTTTGAGGTATCTTACTTGGTTATAGTTTATTTCATGTTATGTTATGTTATATGATTTGTTCTTTGTTTCAATTGATTGCAATCTTGATCAAATTGCATAAGTTAGAATTTAATTATTTTAATTGAGAAATTGAATTGTTAGATCCCAATCACAAAAAAACAAGGTAGATAACTGATGCAGAGTTTTATCAACCCTAATTATATATGTAAGTTGCAAGTATAGAATCGCCAATTGTAGTATTTAGGGGTCGAATTCACAGGAACAAGTTGATTTTGATTTCAGATTCTAATAAACTTAATCTAAGTGAGAAAAGATTTCAGAATTGATGTGTTTGATTTTTCTAAACTAAAAACAAAAACTAAATTATAAATCGTGATTAGGGTTTGTTATGGGTACACTTTTCCATTAATGTTGATACTTACTTGGTAGTAATTTTCTAAAGATATATAAAGATACGATTTGCAAATTTAGTACCAAGGGATATCTCTATATTGGTATCGTATTTAAACTAGCAATGACTTTATCTCTCGGTACTTGATTATACTAGTCTAAACCATTTAAGAGCTACCGTCTTAATTATTCTAAGTCATTGTAATTCTCCTCTTGGTACTCATTTCGCTAAAATAATTAAGTAAAATTCTCAATCAACAAATATCACGTTTCGATACTTAGTCTATTGATTGTCCTACTTCCAATGGTCAAGATCTAACATTCAATTTCCTACTTGTAAATATTAAATTCTAAGATGTGTAATTTGATCAAGATTGCAAATAATTAAAATAGAAAGCAAGTCATAAACAAATCTTTGAAAATATACTAAATCAAACAAGCATACAACATAGTTTCAAGTCATCTCTAACAATACTGTTACGGTAAATAGTTAAAGAAACCTTAGTAAATAATTAAAAGAAAGAAATAATAAATTGTGTTGTAGTAGGACATTTAATGCATTTATGGTGCCAAGGACCTTTCTATAATTTGAAACCTTACAAGGGGTTATTTGCAAAAGTTTCATTTAAAATTGTAGAAGACCTCATTTCTTTCTTTCTCTGGACACTTCTAACTGCCACATAAATTCCTATCTTTTCTTCCTTCTTCTCTTCTTGCCGTGGGTTAACAACAAAAAGAAGCATTTCTTTGGTACTTGTGTTCACACCCTCATTTTCTATTCCTTTCCTTGTCGTGGGTCAACAAACAAGGAAATTCTTTTGTTCTCTTCTTGCTGTGGGAAAGGTCAAAGCACAAGAAACATTTCCTTTGGCACTAGTTGTGTTCACACCATCAAGGTGATGGAAATTTTAATGACTATTCTTCCTTTCTATTCTTTTCACCTCTTTGCTGTTGCTTCTCTTTTCTTCTCTTTTGCCGTGAGTATGGTAAAGCAAACAAATGGTGCAATTTGTATGAGGGTTGGTTTAACCAAATGAAAATAATTATGCAACATAAGTAAGTGGTATTGTTATATAAATTGTAATTGAGGGTTCATGCACACCAAAGAGACTATGTTGTGAATTGTGTATAAGCATGTTGTAAGCATGTGGTATTTAATTAAGTTCATGTTGTGTATTACTTCAAAGAGACCATGTTGGGTTTAATTACAAGGTTATACTAGTTAAGAACCAATATAAAGGTATACATGGCCTTTATGTTACATTCAATTGTCATTTGTTCAATTACCAATTAAGATCAATTAAAACCTATAGTTCAATCTTAAAAAGGAAGAAGAGAAATATTAGCAAAACTCAAAAATGTCATTATTTTGGTTTAGGTAGATTTACGGGAGATCAGGAGAGATTGAATACAGACGCATAGCGATTCGATACGCAACGACTACTCGGCAGATGCGTAGTTTTACTTTCGGAGTTACAAGAGGTTTGATACTGAAATGTGAATATGACATGTTGCATTTTGATATTCGATTGAATTGCATATTTTGGAAATTCATCATTCATGATTATATTGATTACTTGTATTGCATATTGGAGTATCATTTTGTCTGGTTACCGATATTGTTTGTTCTCCGTTATTGATCTTCTGGAATGATATGGAATTTTGCAAAAGAAATGTAATATACGAAGGACGAGGATCGCAACCTGACTTCGAAAAACAGGATCTTTATGTGCATATAGAAATTGTCCCCTATTGTGCCCAGTACCGGTTGGGAAAGGGGAATATATTACTTAATTGGACCTAACGATGAGACGTTGGGTCAATGATTTTGATATGTGATTGTTTGAATTATGAAATGTCTTGAAATGATGTGAATTGATATGGAATCTGAACTGAACTACCAGACCTATATTATTATAGTTTGAATAGTAGAACCGCTTGATACCATATATACTCGAGACATGTTATGTTCCTTTCTACTCTTATTGTTTGATAATCGTTTTCATTGATTATATTGCTATATTATCATTTTCTTTGCATATTGTGGATAATAAGTTTCAGGTACAGGATTTCTTGTATATACGAAAGTAAAACTAAATATCGCACTGGGAAATTATATTTCTCATTACGTTGTTTATACATTTTTGCAGGTATTGGGTTCGAGGTGTGAGACGAGTCAGTTGTCGAGTAGGCCTTTTGACCATTTGTATAAATCATAATACTATATCAGTGTGTATATTTTGTGCATCGGGTTTTCATATTTGTTGTGATGTTGATACTTGTGAAAATCCCGATTTCATGTTGTACCTTTTGTATATGAATACTTGTAAAACCTTTGTTATGTATGATCGTTTCTTGTTATATTATTGAACCTTTCTAGTGTTGTTACATCTGAAATGGTATTATGATTATGTGAATTGTAACTGTTATATTGATTATGTTTGATTGTTAGCCTTACGAGTACATTTGTTTATGTATTCGTGGCGGGGATGTCATGCCCTAGGTTCCGGGGTGTGACAAATACCCTTATACAAACTTAGCCGTACATGACTAACAGGCAGAAAATAACAAAGTATAAGTGTTCTAAAGAAAAGGACAAGAAATAAGAGATAAAAACAAAATTATGCGGTGAATTGACTTGATCTTCTTCTTCTTCTCTCCTTGACTTGATCTTCTCTTTAATATCCATGCATTTTATTCACAATTCCAACTTGGTTGTTGCTATTTGGATCAACTTGTCTGTCCTTATTTGAATCATCTTTTGTTGGTACTAGTAAGATGCCAACGCGATGCGGTGAAATAAATAATATTATAATATCTTTCGTGTCTTTCATAATAAAGTATATACAAGATTTAATATCTAATGAACCAATTATATTGATGTACATTTTTTATATTTCGATTCATAAACTTTAAAGCGGGATTTAAAAATAAAATAAAATATGGTCAAGTTTCTTTCTCAAATGTCTATTTTTGAAAATATATGTTAGTTTATTGCTATATTCCTGCATGATTATAAATATTTGACCCCTGCTTTAAAAAATTACACAAAATATCATAAATAGCAAGATATATGTCAGTAATAAATGCTACAGAATATCTTGTCTCCATGAGAAGATATTACATGCTCTTATTATGGTAAGAGAATTGAAAGTTTAAAATTGAGCGGTTGTGATCGAAAGAAATGACAATCTCACGCTCTGTATTGATCTGAGAGGTGAATAGAGGTTTGGAGTCAAAAACTCCAATCTTTTTTTATTAGTAGTAAGGATTAGAATATATGTGTGTTGATATTCTATTTAATCAACTTGTTTATTATTATTTGGATCATCTTTTGTTGGTATTGATGAGACTTGCTATAATTTGTATTAAGAGTCGTCTTTCTAGATATTAAGACTTCGTTGTACAGTAAAATAGTCATGAATATCATCTTGAAACATTTGATTTTTTGTTTTCAATGTTGACAAGTTTTAATATTAGAACAAACAAATCTTAATATTAGAACACACAAGTTTAAATATTGAAACATGCAAGTCTCAATAATTTAACAAGCGAGTTTCTATATTAAAACATGCAAGCATTTATATTAAAACAAAAATTCTTTATATTAAAATAAATTGTAGCAAAATTATCATAAATTTGCAGCAAATTTATAATATAAAGACATTGTATAAAGACTTAGATAGTAGTTAATAGATAATTGGTGAAAATTGACTAGAACTAATTAACGAAATGCTAATTAGCGAAGCAGAGGTAAAACTACCTATGGTATGATAGTTAGGAGCGGTGGTTAGAGGGATTGTTAAGAGAGACGATTAATATAAGCCTAAATTTAATTTGATATTTTATTACCGACATTGATAAAGAAACTTTTATTTGACGGAAAAAACTCTTTTTAAAATTATCTAAATACCATAAAGCACTCACCAATTACTTTCGTACCCCATACATCTTACAATTCGTGTAATGTGCAAACCAAAAGGTTCGATTCTTATCTTTAAATAAATTCAATAATCTTTATCTAATGATATTTTAGATTTGTTGCTGGTTCATAAAAGCATCGTCTTTGCAGGATGTACAACAGGGGTGCAAAAGCACAATTTTGGATTTGGGACTAGGTTGGTTTTGTCATTTTGTTGTTTGAGGATGGTTTGTTTAGACACCAACTTGCGGCGTAACACGACGCTCCGGTGGGTTGCAACAAGGGCCTAAATTAAATCCGATACGAGAATGTATATTATTTTTGGATCAAAATAAAAGTGAACCGTTCGATTCAAGAAATCAGACGGTTAATTTAAGTTTGAAATCTGTTGCGTGCGAGTTGAATTTGTCTCCGATAAAGACGTCAGACGATCAACCAGAAATCACGCTGGCCCGCTGAATTTTGTATTCCACAGCGAACCCACCTTATTTCTTTATTCAAATTTCGACTTTTTAACTGATTTGGATCCGCATGTGACTCTTCTAGACTTCATTGGATCTGAAATTGCAAATGGACCCAGATCCGCTTACACTTCACAGCCCGGTTTTGCACTTCTGCTTGCCGTGCTGCTTTCGACGAACTACCATCTTCAAACAATATATCCATTTTTCTTCTTCTTTTCCATTCTAAAAGAGAGAAAATAAAGGAAAAAAAGAAATTCCCCGAAATCATCATCCCTTCTCTGAGTTCTCTCAGCTCATGTCATAAATAAAATCCACTTTCAAAACAACAACGAAAAAAACCCCAGTAGTCTTTTCAGATTCCTTACTTTACATCTCTCTTCTCTCTCTCTCTCTTTCTCTCGCACGAGCACACACAACGACGATCAGGGAAAAATGGCAGCGGCGGCGGATACGTGGAAGCCTCAGGAGCAGGGTTTGAGAGAGATCCGTGCGCTCATGGAGCAGCAGATCACGCCGGGCTCCGATCAGGCGCAGATTTGGCAGCGGCTCCAGCACTTCGGCCAGTTCCCCGATTTCAATAATTATCTCGTTTTCATTCTCGCTCGCGCTCAGGTTTTCTTTTCTGTACCCTTCCTCAATTCGCTACTTCATTTTTTTTCTACTGTCCTTCTAGTTAGCTCGTCTTAAGTAATTATCTAGTTAGAGCTATTGCGCTAAGTAAGGTTCTATAATCATTTAGGCGTTAAATGAGATTTTTATTTAGTTGGGAATTATAAAACCTTGGACGAATCGTGAAGAGCGGGTTTATTGATAAACTTATTGCTAATTGTTTTGGGTTTTTAATGGAATTACTGGAGAGAGATGTAGTTATCATTGGATAGTTTGTGAAGGACAAAAAAAATCCAAAATATCGCCTTCTCTATCAATGAGTTTTGCTTAACTCTTATAATAATGGACTTACTGAGGAATATCTAGTTATCATTCGGTAGTTTTGAAAAGCCAAAAAACAACAATATCCGAAATTCCGTCTTCTGCATCAACTTGTTTTGCTTAACTCTTATAATAATGGAATTACTGGAGGAAGTATCTAGTTATCTTTCGATAGTTTTGAGAAGCCAAAAAAACAACAATATTCAAAATTCCGGCTTCTGTATCAAAGAGTTTTGCTTAACTCTTATAATAATAGCAGCAGTAAAGTACAGTAATGATGACTTGATGATAGTAACAGTAAGCAGTGGTGCTAATGCTTCTTTAATCTTTAAATGTTCTTATTTCTTTCACACAAAAAAATCCAGGATGCTAGAATTGAAGTGAGGCAGGCTGCTGGTCTATTATTGAAAAACAATGCTCGTGCAACTTTCAGCTCTCTATCTCTTCAAAATCAGCAATACATAAAGGCACAGCTCTTGCCATGCCTTGGTGCAACCGATCGAGCCATTCGCTCAACAGTTGGTACAGTTGTAAGTGTGCTCTTTCAACTGGTACGGGTGGCTGGCTGGCCGGAGTTGCTTCAGGCCCTTTTACAGTGCTTGGACAGTAATGACATGAACCATATGGAAGGTGCCCTTGATGCTATTTATAAGGTATCAATTGTTGGTACTCCTTACAAAACTTTAGATTCAAGTTATGAAGGATTTAATGGAACTTGATTTTAGGCCTGTTTAGCCTTAATTGATTGGAAATTGTGTGATTGCGTCTCATGTACCTCCCCCCCCCCCCCCCCAAGCTGCGTAATTAAGCCTCTTGAGTTCTGATACCAACTCGAGTTTTAAGTTCTAAAAAATTTTAAGTTGCTGAATTAAGTCGTAAACAAGCATAAGCAAGGAAAAACATGAAAAGGATCGGTCAAGGTCAAGTCAGTATTCTAACTGATCTGTACTTTATGAGACCTCACATGCCTGATGTGGCAATGATATCATTGATGTCACTTTAAATGATGTCCAGTTAATTGCCAACTGTGTAATTTAATCCTCATTAAGTCCTTGGAGGACTCAGTTGTGCTGATCTACCTTTCAATTATACATAAAACAGCCTGAAAAGAAAAAGAACAACAAATGGTAACAACGGTTTGGCAAAACTGGTTGGGGTACTTCACTCCACTGAAATTAACCCAAATATAATTGGCAAAACTGGTTGGTTTCCTTCTTATGTTTGAGATACCGCATCTATCCTTTGTAATTGACATACTTGTTTATTGCCAGATTTGTGAAGACGTGCCAGAAGAGCTAGATGTGGATGTACCAGGTTTGCCTGAGAGGCCAATCAACATTTTCTTACCTAGACTTCTACAGGTCCATCTCGCTCTCTCTCAACTTTTATGAACTTTCAAAGGTTTTTCTTGTACATTCAGTATTTCTTTTTCTCAATATAACATTCTGTTTTGATGATTTTATTCAGTTCTTTCAATCTCCACATGCACATCTTAGAAAGCTAGCACTGGGATGCATAAATCAGTATATAGTGGTCATGCCTTCGGTAAGTATCTGCCTCTCTCCCTTCCTCTAATATTTGAGTTCTAAATTATATTTTCTGCTTATGTGTTATATGTTTACTGCCCCAACTTTGTTTGGGACTAAAGGCTTTGTTGCTGTTGTTGATGTGTTATATGTTTATTACTAGGCACTGTACATGTCAATGGACCGGTATCTTCAGGGTTTATTTGTGCTAGCTCAGGATCCTACTGCTGATGTCAGGAAGTTGGTATATATTTTTCTTCTATTACTAAATTGACTAGTTATTCTTCTTTTTACTTCGAATCAATATGTACTGCCATATTTTTACTTTATTCTCCTTAAAGCTTCAATAAGTCCATTTTGTGTGATGCAGGTTTGTTCAGCATGGGTTCAACTAATTGAAGTTAGACCATCCTTCTTGGAGGTAGTCATCACTGTCAAGTGTCAACTTAGATTCTTTTTTTAGTTCTAGTCCATTAGCTTTTTAATATAATCAAATAGTTACTTTTAGCTTATGCAACTGTACTTTTTGCAACATTGTTTATCACCTTTGCATGTCTGTGTAAGACATGCCTTTTCTGCAAGGATGTCTAGTGAAAAGTTCATTGTTTGTTAGTCCCAATGGACCTGCCTTTTCTGTTCTGCTCAGATTTTCTTTTCTCATTATTACTGATGTAATTATTTTTTTTTATTGCTAAATATATTTTCAGCCTCATCTGCGAAACTTAATTGAAATCATCTTAAGAGCTAACAAGGATCAAGATGATGAAGTTGCACTTGAGGCTTGTGAATTCTGGTATGTTTTGATATGTGCTATACTTATAACATTTAATTTAATAATAAATTTAAAGAAGGCACTCAAGTCTTTTGTTGTCAGATGGTACTAGTAAACAGATTGGCCTAACATAAAACAGTGAATAGATACAATGTAGGTTTTGGTTTCTGGCACACTATATGTTTCCATGTTGTTTTATTGGATCTGATAGTTAGGCCATTGTTTCAGGTCTGCATACTGTGATGGGAACATGCCTCCCGAGGGATTGAGAGAATACTTACCTCGCCTGATTCCAGTAGGATTAAATTGGTCCCTAATTTTTTGTTTTTCTAAATTGAACTTAGCAACTTCGCCTTGATGCCAGTATTTTCAATATATGTGATGTTATGTAGATCTTGTTGTCAAATATGGTGTATGCTGATGATGATGAGGCCCTCGATGATGCTCAGGTTAATCCTCTAAAATTAACTTCTAACATTGTTCCTTATTGCAGCTGGATTCTTTTACCTAGTTTATTTATATTGGTATTTTTGTCTACAGGAAGATGAATCTTTTCCAGACAGGGATCAGGTAATTAATATATTTCTTTTGGATGAAAGTTCTCCATGCGTTCATGGTAGGCTATATAATTAATCACTTATCTTGTGACAGGATCTGAAACCTCGGTTCCATTCATCACGCTTTCATGGAGCTGAAGATGGAGAGGATGATGTAATATATTCTTTCTGTTAAGTTGAAACCTTTTTGTTTTATTGGTATTTTTTTAAGAAATAACTCAATTTCTCTACGTCATCCAAAAAAAAATCAGATGAGACTAATTGAGGATAGTGTTTTAGTTTTTTTCCTACATTTTTATTTTCCTTACAAGTAATTTTTTGTGGTATTGTATTTTTGTGAAGCAGGATGATGATGCAGTAAACATGTGGAATCTGCGAAAATGTAGTGCTGCTGGTTTAGATGTTCTTTCTAATGTATACCATGACGAGATCCTTCCTACATTGATACCTCTGATTCAAGTTAGTAATTTCTTTCTAATGACTTGATCATATTTATAAACCCTCTTTGCAATGTTAAAGCACAACTAGACTAAATTTCTCTCTTTGTTCCTTTGAAACCTGGACTAACTCTCTCTCTCTCTCTCCCTCTCCCTCTCTCTGTTTCTGCGTTTGCCTTTGTTCCTCTTCATCTATCTGAAGCAAAACCTCTCTAGAACAGATGATGCTTCTTGGAAGGATAGAGAAGCAGCTGTGCTGGCCATAGGAGCTGTAGCCGAAGGCTGTATTAATGGTCTATATGACCTTCTTCCAAATGTATGCTATATTATAATATTTTCTTATTTGGTAATGCAAACAAAAAACACTGGGATTGGAACCACAAAGTGAAATTTTGGAGTCAGCAAAATGATTGCAAGACGAGGTCCTCTATCTGCTCTATATTTCACGGTGTTGGTGTTGCTAAACTGCTGAGTAAAAGCAAACTGTAATAGATTGTATGCAAAGGTTGCAACCTGGTACTTTCATGTAATAGGGTGTGTGGTTTTGCTTTTTAGTCAACTTGAGATATAATATAATATATATATGATCCAGTGGTCTTCACTGTTTATCCTTTTGAGTACTGTGGAAGGAATCATGAACAACGTATGTCGGGTGACAAATTAGAGGCATCAAATTAAGTATATAGTGTTAAACTTTAATCTACTAACTTCCGCTAAACTTGGATAAGAAGTCACAAATGTCCACCTGCGTGCATTCTCATGAAAAACTATCAGGATAATTCTATTTTGAGCATAACTAGTTACTCAAATTCAGTGGTTTGCAAAGGTATAGCAGATTGTGGACTTGGTTTGCTTGGGTCACAGTTAAAATGTTGTGATCTTCTTAGCTTTAAAATTTCAGTTATTTCACATTTTATTACTTACCAATAAAGGTAGAATACTATATTAAGATTGACACTATTGAGCTGGTTTTTTATTCTTTCCTTCTGTAGATAGTGACATTCCTAATTCCTTTGCTTGATGATAAATTCCCGCTGATAAGGAGTATCACCTGCTGGACACTTTCTCGCTTTAGCCGATTTATTATTCAGGTAGAAATTCACTTAAACAAAATGATTTGTGTGTATGAATGTGTATTCTGCTGACAGAATGTCATTATTACAATACTGATACTTTCTTTCTTAGCTAATTCTGTTAAATTAAAAACTATATTGACTTTATGCTGGCATTGTAATAAATATTATTTTGTCAGAAAGATGTGCATTTATATAGAACAGAAAAGATCTTATAGGGTTATTATAGAAAAAGAAGAGAGATTGATTGGAAATTGTTTCTTGTTGTTTCTTCATTGCTACAACATACACTTACATGGGTTACAATTGATTTCAATTAGGAAAGTAATCTCAATAGAATAATAATACAGATACTAAATATTTGTCTGAGATACTAATAAATAGTTTTCTTTCTTGGACAGATACTAATTATCTGCTAAGATTTGTACAACTATTACAGCTGCATAATTCTCAACACTCTCCTTCAAGATCGACGAAAGATATCCATCAAGTCCATCTTGTCACATAATCGAGATAAATTCGGTGCAGTTAAGTTCCTTAGGGACAGTTAGCTACTTGTTACTTGTTCCTCGGTAGCTACATGTTCCAGTTCCAGTTGTCCACTATTAAGCTTTTCATTGATGAAGAACCTATCAGTATCCACATGCTTGATTCAGTCTTGGCAACAATTTGCCACACCACAACTTCATCTTTGTCCCTTGATCCACCTTCATCATTGTCACAACTTCATCTTTGTCCCATGATCCATCTTGAGCTTTTAACCACAACATCTCTGCAACACTCAAAGCCATAGCTCTGTACCCTGCCTATCGACCTTGCAACAACGAACTGCTTCTTGCTCTTCCAGGAGACCAAATTGCCCCTATAAACATGGAATATTCCGATGTGAACTTCTTGTCATCAACACAACTCGCCCAATCGGAGTCACAATAGCCTTCAATATCCAAATGTCCATTCTTCTTGAAGATCAACTCCTTTCCTGGTGCACTTTTCAAGTACCTTAAAATCTGGTACACTGCATCCATATGACCCTTTCTAGGATCATGCATATAGTTACTGACCATAATGCAAATGATATGTCGGGACGAGTGTGGCTCAAATAGATCAAATGACCTACCAACCTCTGGTACCTTTCACGATCCATCGGTTCCTCCGCTTCTGCACTCAGTTTGCATTTTTTATCAATCGGTGAAGTCATTGGCCTGTAACCCAACATGTCTGTCTCTGTGGGCAAGTGTAGCACATACTTTTGTTGGGATACGACAATTCCTCCTATTCCACGAGCCACCTCAATTTCAAAGAAGTACCTAAGTTATCTTAGATTCTCCACCCCAAATTCTTTCCCAGTTTTGCCTTCAATTGAGCAATCTCATTTTCATTGTCATCATCCACATACACAACAAGTATAGTGATGTGTCCACATTTCGTCGGAAGAACACCGTTTGATCAACATTGGTCTGATATCAAATGCCTACCATAACCCTTCTCAACCTATCAAACCAAGCTCGAAGAGACTCCTTCGACCCATATAACGATCAGGGTGACGTCCCGCATTACTGCGAGAGGGCCTCCTTAATGTCATGGGAGGATCAAAGAGTTGAATTGTATAATCACCTGTGTTTTCGATACTTCTGATACCGTGTTTGATGATGTAGGCGCCTCAGGAGTGTGGGTAGATCGAGACGAGGGATTTGTTGGCCCAAGCGGTACTGTAGACAACTCTCTCTCATTCTACTTCTTTCTTGATACACATTTCCAAATCTTCGAGTTTTATCACCCCAATAGTATTAGTATGAGAAGACTCGGTCTCCACATTATGTCTCGTCCTCAGTGATTCCTCTTTCTGCATGGGACAAGGTATCACTCCCACAATCACCACCTTCCCACTCCCACAGTTTTGTATCTGGCGAGTTACCAAAGAATGATGTCACTTCTGGCGAGTAGTATGGTTCGTGCTCTCAAAATGTCACATCCATATTTACAAACAACCTTCTTTTCACATGACTCCAGCAAACATTTCCTTTTTGAGTTCCAGAATACCCTACAAAGATACTTCACATTTTTGGGATCCAACTTCCCCGCTATAGGTCTATTGTCCTTCACAAAACATGCACATCCAAATACCTTTAATGGTAGAATCCCTCCATTATCACCTTTCGACATTTTGAATAGAGTTTGCCACTCTAACACTCTCGAGGGCATTCTGTTGATCATTTGAACAGCTGTGAGGACAAACTGTCCCACAAGTGCTTTGGAACATTTATTGAGATCATCATATATAAGATAATTCTAGGAGTTGTCTATTTTTCTTGCTACCTCATTCTGTGCTGGTATCTAAGGGCACGTAGTTTGGTGTTGCATACCTTGAGTCGACAAATACCATATAGAAAAAGATGAGATTGTTGGAAATTGTTTCTTGTTGTTTCTTCATTGCTACAACGTACACTTATATAGGTTACAATTGATTTCAATTAGGGACGTAATCTCAATAGAATAATACAGATACTAAATTTATGTCTAAGATGATAATAAATAGTTTTTTTTATCTTAGACATATACTAAATATCTGCTAAGATTTGTACAGCTATTACAGTTGTATAATTCTCATCAGTTATACCGAGTTTGGGAGAAAACAAAATTGTTGGGCCCACAAGAAAATGAAAGCACTTAATTTGTGTCAACCAAAGGACGAAGAGTACATTATAATGCTTGAGGATCTGCAAAATATGAAGGACATTAATGTTATATAGCGTCCCTATTTGGACATGGACGTTGTATTTTGTGATGTCGTAACTTTTTTAGTGGATGCCAGCATTCAGTCTAGATTTAAGTTCCCAGCAATTTGGCTTTTTCTAAGCTTATATTGAAAATGTTCCATTAGTAATTTTGATTTGATAGAAAAGGTAAAATGTCTTCAAATAAGCTTGTAAGTTTCATAACAGTTCTAACTGCTAACAAGGAAATCCATCCATCCTTGGAACAAAGCTTGATGGCATGGATCAAATCTGGACGAGCCATAATATTTGATTGTTTGAGACAAATACCAACTAGATTATAGTGTATGTTTTCTTCTAATTTTATTTGTTAATGTAGAATGTCGAACATCCAAAAGGCCAAGAACAGTTTGAAAATATTCTCATGGGATTACTTAGAAGAATATTGGACACCAACAAGGCGGTTCAGGAGGCCGCCTGCTCTGCTTTTGCTACACTTGAAGAGGTTTTCATTAACGACAAAAAAATCTTTCACTTATTCACTTTTTTAATCAAATCCCAAACTGATTAATTTATTAACTACAGAAAGGAGTTTGGTTAGGGGATCGGTGGTAGTTGTAAAGAAAATTATCAGGATTCTGGAAATTGTATCTGTTTGTTGATTTGTTTTAATTCAATTTTGCAACTTGCATGCAGGAGGCGGCTGAGGAGTTGGTCCCACGCTTGGAAATCATTCTACAACATCTTTTACATGCATATGTGAAATATCAGGTTTAAATTTAAATACTTAGCTATCATTTCCTTAGCAAAGTTTCACTTGGATTTTCCTAGACAGGATGTATTTTCCTCCTTTTATTTCGTGTTTTAACTTACTGTTGTTGTTGTTGTTGTTGTCGTTGTTATTAATGAAGAGAAAGAATCTTCAAATCTTGTATGATGCTATTGGCACTCTTGCTGATGCAGTTGGCGCAGAGTTAAATCAGGTTCAGTTCTTAGTTTCTGCTATTGCAGATGAACTCTCTATCAATCTATATTTTATGCATCATAGTAGTTTTCTTCCTTGATTTTATTTAAGTGGTTTTGACTTTTAAGCATGGAGCTTATTAACCTAGCATGCTGTTCTTAGCGAAATTGTATTTATGTCGACTGAATAGATCTTTTTTTGGTCTCACAGGATCCCTACAAGAACTTATATTTAATTATAAGTGGCTGATCTGTATTCCTAATTTTGTGATTAATTTATGCAGCCGAAGTATCTTGAAATATTAATGCCACCATTGATAACAAAGTGGCAGCAATTGTCAAATGCTGACAAGGATCTTTTTCCTTTACTTGAGTGTTTTACTTCCATAGCTCAGGTACTTCATTCATTCACTAATTGATGTAGAACATAATTTGCTCTAAGCAAAATAATTTATTTTATCAACTTTCTAAGAGTTAGTTTCCAAGGTGTTATATCCATGTCTCCATCATAACTATTTTTCAATGCATATCTTTGTTGAAATGACATACCTTTTTGGCAGTATATCTTGCTTGGAAGTACCTCGTTTAATATGATATGCCTTCTAATATGACTTGGCGTGCTGTGAGGATTATATTTCTTGCTATGACTTGTGGTTATACAATGGCGCTGCACCATACTCTTTACAGTTATTGGGTTGCTGTTTTTTTATATAATTTGATACATTTTTTCTAACTTTGTTTCCTTCCAGGCACTTGGTCCCGGCTTTTCGCAATTTGCTGAACCGGTGTTCCAGAGGTGTATCAGTCTTATCCAGTCCCAACAGTTGGCTAAGGTCCTTTGTTTTAGTTGACTCATGAATATTACTTTTGGCTCTTTTACGTTTCTTGTGCTATATGTGAGTATTTACTATTGTCCAACTATTGGAACCAAAGTTAACTGGAGCAAATTTTTTGAGTGTTTGTTGCTAGTGCAAAATATGATACATGTCGGTAGTGTTAAGAACAACTAAATATCAGGTCACAAAATTCCCTTGCAATTTGGTCATCTTATATTTTTCACAAGGAATATACACATTTTCTTTTTTGACCAGCAGGCTGATCAGGCGGCAGCCGGTGTACTATATGACAAAGAGTTTATTGTATGCTCGCTCGATCTTTTGTCAGGTTTGACTGAAGGCCTTGGTGGCGGTGTAGAAAGCCTTGTACGATTCTACTTTATTACTTTTGTGCTGTTACTATTGTGTAGTTGGTAGTCTCTGACCAGACATTTGTTAATTAACATTCTGGTTATTGTTGTTGTAGGTTGCAAAAAGTAATTTAACAGATTTGCTTTTGCAATGTTGCATGGATGAGGTAGCTGATATTAGACAAAGTGCTCTTGCCCTTCTTGGGGATCTTGCTAGGGTATGTTTAATACCATTTTTCTTTTCTGTCATTTTCTGATATTTGACAAAGCACATCTACTAGGGAATTTTCAAACCACAGTCAAGCATTGGTGCCAAATTTAATGCAAGTCAAAGGTGTGTAAAGTGTCCTCAAATGATGGAAACATACTTAGAACCTGAATTTCAATCCACATAGTTGAATTATATTTGGGGTTTTTGATCGAATAGACTACTCTTTAGAGGTTGGCACCAAATTTCTTGGATGTTAGTTGTTGTATCTCACAAAAGGAGTTCAGTTGAATGTGTATGTGAGAAGCAATTTAGTTTGAAAGCATATTTAAATATTTTATTTTGGAGGCGGCATTAAATGCCTCCACTTTTGTGTGCCCCCTTTTTGCCTCAAATTCCACACCATCTATCAAGAGTATTTTTTGGACCTTCTAATCTAGACCATTATTTGTTTGATGGTGTGGATTTTGAGGCAAAATGGAGGCACAAAAAAAAAGGAGGCATTTGATCCCTCTTTATTTTGTTCTTGTATAAGTTGTATTGCCGTCATTTTTTCCGACTTTATCTTTTTCTTTCTCAAATTAGATTTGCCCTGTACATTTGCATCCTCGCTTCCAGGACTTCCTTAATGTTGCAGCCAAACAATTGGTATCTAATACATTGTTTTCTGTTCAGTTTGTTTTGTTACCCTTTCATTTGCATTTAGCATGTCTTCTAAACATGGTTTGCTAAATTTTCCACAGAGTCCTACGGCCGTAAAGGAGAACGTCTCAGTGGCAAACAATGCTTGTTGGGCTATTGGAGAAATAGCTATCAAGGTCTGTGCATATGTTCTCGATAAACATCCGTCTGTCTTAGGCTTCAGTTTGTCTTGACGAAGCTTAAAGTTGTTTCGGTTACACCTTCAATTGTGCACCTGAAAATACTAAAAAACACAGCCGAAAATTGGAAAGTTATTTGCAAAAACCTGCACATGGTACTTTGCAATTCAGTTCATACCAGTACCTGATAGGACCTAAATAGTATAGACGTTTGTTTCAATTCTACCTTATAACTAAAGATGAGAAGCTTATGTGATTTCTGCAGGCGGGCAAGGAAATATCTCCTGTGGTCTTAAATGTCATCTCGTTCCTTGTTCCCATCCTCAAAAGTCCTGTGGTATGTTAATACAGTATCTTATATTTTTGGTGATGTGCAGAGAAAGAGAGGCAATACTTGGCAGCCGCGGCCAGGGTTTCAGAGAGAGAGAGGGAGAGTTTTTTTTTTGTGGTGCGGGGGGGGGGGGGGGGTGCAAGTTCATGCAGTCACTGCCAAGTTTTCCGCGAGAGAGAGAAGCTAGTTAATTGAATAGATATGTGGGGTTCATCAAACAAATCAAGCTTAAATTGAATATATTATTGCGTTTGACTATCTGGGTTTCAACTAATTGAACTCATACTTTTTTCTATATAGTAATTAATATTTCTATTTATTTCTTGTAATGTTAGGATCTACACAAATCACTTCTAGAAAACAGTGCAATAACATTAGGGAGGCTGGGCTGGGTCTGTCCTGATGTTGTGTCACCTCATCTCAACCATTTCATGCAGCCTTGGTGTGATGTTTTATGCGTGTATGTTTTTCGTTTGGTATTTTTTCTGCTAGTCCCATCCTAATAACTTTGGGCATATGCCAGTTGTTGAATTTTGGATATGTATGGAAAATGTTGGTCACATTGAAAAAGCTTAATTTATATTTGCAGTTGGCCCTCCAGAAAAGAGTTTGGTATGAAATTGGGCTGAATTTGTTTTGTTCTGAAATCAATCTATGCAATTTGTTACTGATGCAGGATTCGGGATGATTTTGAGAAAGAGGATGCCTTCCGTGGTCTTTGTGCTATGGTATTTTGTACCCTGTTTGGGTTTTTATATTTCAACCTCTTGGTGGAAGGATTCCATATTTATACTTCTTTATTGGCATTTTCTTTTCTTTTTTCTTTGTCAAACTAGGTGAGAACAAATCCACAATTAGCTGTGAGTTCCCTTCCATACATCTGCAGAGCATGTGCTAGTTGGCATGTAAGGAGTTCCCTATATCAATAAATTAAATTTTAGAAGTATTCATTTTGTAATATGTAGAATATATGAAAATTCTCGAGTAATAATATGGATGACATTTCCTTATCTTCACTTCCAATTTTAAAAGGGTTATAATATAGAGAATGAAATGATTTATTTAATAGTTTGAGTGTTAGATAAAAAAATCAACAATATGTTTGTTTTATATTCATTACAAAATACATTTGTGATACTTTAGTGTGGTTTTCTACATGTTAACCAAATTGTACAGTATATAAAGTATTATTCATTTTTCTGGCTCAACTCTTTTGTTGTTTGTTAGGAGATACGAAGTCAAGATTTACATGCTGAAGTTAGCCAGGTTTTGGCTGCTTATAAGCAGGTATATCTTGTTTTTTCTTTATTTTTGAGATCTTTCAAAGTTTCATTTGAAGAAATGAAGGACAGTCCAATAAAATAATTTACTGAAAGAGCTGGTATTTAACGGTGCAAGATATGTCTGTCTTGTTTGAACCAACCAAATAGTGAAATACATGCACCCTTAATTCAAATAAATCTGAATGATTTGCTTTACCTTATTTTTACTTTATCGTTAGATGCTGGGACCTGGATGGGAACAGTGCATGTCTACATTGGAGCCTCAAATTGTTCAGAAATTGACCAGATATGGCATTTGATTGCATATCTCGGAGAATATTTTTTTGTTCTCTTTGTTTATCCACTGAGAAACAGGGTCAAATGGTTCCCACTGAGATGGCCGACACCATGCCGGCTGGTACCAGCTGGGTCTTGGTCCAATTTTTCCATCATGCATCCATTTATACGAGTGGGAAGTTCGAATTGTTCGTGTGATTCATTTTTTTATACCCTAGCTAGATCTCGTAGGAAATTATTTACAGTTAATTTGAGGGTGAAAAAAGGAGATAGGAGGGATCAAGGGAAATACTTTAGTTGATACAAATAGTTGTTCATACTGATCCCTTTATTGAAGATAGTTTTGTTTATTTGAATTGGGTTGAGTGGGGCTTGAATTTCAATTATAAAAGATTTGTATGTATGCTATTTTGGGGTCTTGATGAGCAATTTTCCTGGTGTGTACTCGACTCTTTTCCCACAATAGTCGCCCTACTTGAGAAAAAAAAACAGAAATATGATAATCTTTTTAAAGCATGCGTCTGATGTCTGTTGTACTCTGTTTTGCAACATAAAAGGCCGAAAGTTCCTTTAAAGTTTTCTCTGAAGTAGTTGGCAAAAAAGCCTACTATGATTTTCATTAAACAAATAAAAATATTTACAAAAGAAAGAAAAAAAGAACGTATAAATAATTACAATGGAAATGAAAAGATACAAATACAATTCTATTACATCCATGTCATTCGTTGGTGGTCCGGACGCTCGGACGGTGGTGGAGTCTCTTTAAAGTTCTATTTTTCTTTTTGGGAAACCGCTTGTCATCTATGGTTTATGTCATGCTTGTTATAAATGTAGATAGTGAATAAATCATTTTAATATTTGATGAAGACTCCGTGGGTATCTTTCGGCCGGCGAACCCAGAAGCTCTCTGGGGACGATAGTAGATGCAATTATTATGTAATAATAATATGTTAAAAGAAAGCATTAGCAAATTATTGAAGTCTCATCTCCCTCTGTTGGAGCAGGCGCTATCAGTCTCCTTGCAAGCAGAGCTGCAGAGAATAGCGCTACCATTGATTTTGAGAATGAGATCCAGTGTCGCGCAACACGCGTTCTGGACCGTACGATCGCCTCATTGTGCCAAATCTGAAAACCCTATGCAGTTCATTCATCGGTTTATGGGCACGCTGCAACCGTGCCGCACGACACTGGATAAGCTTCCTTGATTTTAATACTGAAAATCAGGTTTTAAAAAGTATTGAAAATAGACCCACCAGATCCGACGGTTCGGGATGGATCGTCCGCAATGAACTGTGTCGATCATTTGGCCTAGATTTCAAATCCGTACAAACGAGCGTGAACAGAAATCGCCAAGAATGACGACTTTACCCTTGTCTCGTTCCCTCTAGTCCTCTACTTAACTAGCACACAATTTCAGAGAAAGAAACTAATACTGCGAAACTTTGCAGAAATGGCGTACAGCATACGACTTATCCCTGCCAGATAGGAAGAACCTAATTAGGTCTGATCGAAAAAGTAATGAATAACATCCAAGAAAGAAATTAGATAAAGTGCCATGTCATCACTCAGAATTTCCGTCGGGAGATAAGATTTATATTTTTTTCAAAAAAATACAAAATGACACAGATTTTTAAAATACATGATTATTTTACAAAAAAAATTGATAAATCGTAAAAATACGCATGATTATTTCACAATTTTTTTTTGCAGGGGCACTTTGCCCCCCTGGAGTATACTACATTCGTCCTTGATGTCATGATCAGCCACCATCCATGGCCTATCCATTACTTCGACGCAAGCTTCCCTCCATTTCTTACTATTTGCAAACAGGCCCTTATGTATTTTGGAAGTTCTTTTCCTCTGGTTCATCATCTTTCCCCACAGACGGAAAAACATTCTCACACATATTCCAGCAGTGCACTGAGACGAGTCTGCTCCAGCGTCATCAGAGAGGAAGGAAGGAAGGATAAGGAAGGAAGGTGACGGAAGGAAGAGGAACAAAAAGAGTATGTTAACTTGCTCCAGCGACGGAAGGAGGAGGAAGGAAGGAAGCATCGCAAATCGACGTAAATTAGACAGTTAACCTCCTCTACCTTTCGAATCGGGAGGTAACAAATTTGACTGCTCGATGGAAAATTTTAACTCGAAACGGTAGTTTCCTTCCTCCGATTGAGTTGGCAGGTGACATTAAAAATTTTCTGTACCCTTTTCTTCCCTCCCAAAAATGAAATCTGGAGCACAGCCTAGGGCCCATCTATCAGGGAGATCAACCCATGCCCGGCTGCTCACATCGAGATTCGTGCCAACGACGTATGTTTTCAATTGCTTGATTTATATGTACGTGAAATGCTTGGATCTTGATCATGCACAAAGGTGTTTGATGGAATGCTGTTTAGGTGAAGTCCTTTATCTGTTCTGAATCTGAAAGTTTCATTAGAGCATCTTCATCCGTGAAACTCTTTGAGTTTCTAAATAATGTCACATCAGATTAAGAAACTTAATTCTTTTTTAGTTTATAAACTCTTACATCCCTAAAACTACAATTAGAGTTTCTTAATCGCCACATCATCAACTAACTATTTTTTTGTTAATTTTTTTTAACTAATGATATTGACACGTCATAGTTTATAAATCCTGAATCAAAGTTTCTAAATAAGAAACTCTCAATCAAAGTTTCTGAATTAGAAACTTTGTTACATTTCTGAAATTGAGTTATAAACTGACACGTCAGATTAGAAACCCTAAAAATTTTAGAGATGGAGATGCTCTTAGTATATAAACCTTCAATCAGAAATTATGTAATATTAACGCAAACCAACGGAACAAAGGTGATTACTTCAAATTTAAGAAAAAGATAGATGGTTGTACTTGATGGTGTGAAATTAACAGAAATAACACTCTACTGTGAAAACTTCGGTTCCTTTTACCATCCGCTGCTCATGTCCAAATCTGTTTTATGTTAAACAGATTGAAAAATTTGCTTTCAATCTGTAAAATACTTATTTCCCTTTTGATTTCTTATTTCAGGAATGTCGTTTCATGGAATGTACTAATTGCTGGTCATGCCAACAATGGCTCAATGGCAGTGGCACGATAATATTTGATAAAATGCTTGACAGAGATGTCATATCATGGAACTCTATTATTTCAGGCTGTAACCAAAAAGAAAACTTGTGCGAGTTCATTTACCTTTTCTTGGAGATGATCCGTACTGAAATCAGACCGGATCGTACCACCTTTGCAATAGTACTCAAAGCATGCACTTTATTGAAATTTTTTAACTTGGGCATTCAAGTGCACGGTTTAGTTACTAAGTCAGGTTTGGATCTGGATTCAGTCCAGTTTTTTAATGAAATGCCAAATAAAAACCAGGTCTCGTGGAGTGCCATTATATCTAGGTGTGTGCATAATGAAAAGTACATTTATGGATTGGTACAGATGCAACAGTCTGGATATGGTACTGGCCAGTCAGCCTATGCAAGCGCATTTCGGTCTTGTGCTTCATTAGCTTCTTTGACTTTGAGCCAGGAGTTACATGCACATGCAATAAAGCATAAATTTGAGCATGATATTGTGGTTGGCACTGCTATTGTTGACATGTATCATGTATGCAAAGTGCAGTAGCTTGAATTGCGCATTGAAGGCATTTTGGTCCTTCCACAAGCCTGCAATACAAACTTGGAATGCTATGCTTGTAGGTTTAGCAAAAAATGAATGTGGATTGGAGGCAATTGAACTACCCAGACTCATGGCTAGGTCAAATAAGATAACCTTATCCGGGGTGATTGGTGCTTGTGCAGACATTCAAGCATCGTTACCGGGTTTGCAATTCATTCCATCATTTTAAAATATGGATTTGAATGCTTCTGTGTCAAATGCAATTTTGGATTTTTATGGAAAATGCAGGCTTTTGGTAGAGGTGTGTTGTGTTTTTTGAAGAAATGAAAACAAGAGATGTGGTTTCATGGAATGCTATCATAACCTCTCTTGAGCAAAATGGACAGGCAGAGGGTACTTTGATGTGTTAATTTCAATAAGATGCTAAGATTAGGGCTAGAGTTCGGCATGGTGCCTAATGATTTCACCTATGGTAGTGTGATCAAGGCTTGTGCGGGGGGTTTTATCAAGAAAAAAATAAAGGCTTGTGCGGGGTTAAAATCTTTGGATTTGGGAGTTAGCTTTCATGGTAAAGTAATAAAATCTGGACTAGGGTTTGACATGTTTGTTGTGTACTTGTGTGTGCTCTAGTTGACAACTTGACATGTATTGCAATGCAAATGCAGTATGATTGATGAAGCCCTAAAACTTCATGCAAGAATTGGCATGCAACAGTAAGTGTCCTGGAATACAATAATTTCAGGCTTTTCAGCCCAAAAGCATAGTGAAGAAGCCCAAAACTTATTTTTGAAAATGCTCGTCTGTGTAAAGCCTGATAACTGGTCCGTGTGAAGCGGAAACACTACCCAGAGGATACTGGTCCGTGTGAAGCCTGATAACTTCGCATATGCCACAGTACTAGACAGCTGTGCTGATCTTGCCATGGCTTGTCTTGGGAGGCAAATCCACGTTCAGATCTTAAAGCAGAATATGGTTGAAGATGTTTATGTGGCTGGCACTCTTGTCGAATTGTACGCAAAATGTGGCAATTTGAAAGATGCCCTCGCGATGTTTGACAGAATGCTCAAGATAGACCTGGTCGCTTGGAATGCCATAGTGGTTATGCTCTCCATGGACATGGCGTGGAGGCAATTAGCATGTTTGAGAGAATGCAATGTGAAAATGTTGAGCCTGATCATGCTACTTTTCTTTCAATTCTCTGTGCATGTGGTCATGTGGGCTTGTACGATGCAGGCACTTATTATTTTAATTTGATGAGTAGTTGGTACAGGTTTGAACCCCAATTGCAGCACTACTTGTGCATGGTGGATATTGTGGGTAGATCCAAGGGTCCCTTTGAAGCCCTAGAATTATATACAACATGTCCTTTGAGCCTGATTCAATAATTTGGCGTATCCTTTTGAGCATCTTGAAAGTTCACAAAGGTCATGCAGATGAATTAGCAATCACTGAGATGGCAGCCCAGAAAATTCTAGTGATGGAGCCAGAGGGTTCTTCAGCATACTTGTTATTGTGCAACATTTATGGGCAGAAGGCGTGATGGGGGAGGTTTCTAGAGTGACAGAGCTGATGAGAGAGTATGGGCTGAGAAAGAGCCGGGTTGTAGTTGGATTGAGGTGGGCAGTGAGATGCACACATTTGTTGCAGATGTTAGTAATTAGTGTTATTAAAACAACACATCAAGTTTTTGACGTTATTATCGGGAACAACAGTTATTTTACTTTTAGATTTGAGTATTTTAGTTTAAGTTTAGTTTTTAATTTTTTTATTGCCTTTCTTTTTTATTTTTGCAGGTTGAAAATTGGAAGGAAAACCGTCAATTCCGAACGTCACAAATTTGATTGAGTGGTTCTTTAGACAAGGATCGACTCATCTTTTCTACGAGAGGAGCAAATGCCCGACAAGGGAACATTTATGCTCTTAAGTCCAAAATTGTTAGATTTGTCTAACCAAAGGACTCCTAAAGAACAACTCGAGGCATTACGCGCCGAACTTGCAGCGGGGAGGCAAGCCGCTGCAATCGCGGAAGAAGCCACAAGAACAACAAGGGTTGTCGCTTTAAATCAAGAGAACAACGCTTTGGCAGATCCTAATCGCCCCTCTAAGGGACTTCACAACACTTAGGTCGGATGAGATCCAACTTGGATATACATCTCTCACTATCAATGATGATGAATACCAAATTCTGCCGGCATGAATTAGTATGTGCAACAACATCTTTTTCACGAGTTACCTCACGAGGATGCGACACAATACTTTAGAATAGTTGATATTAAATTCTCTCAAATTCTTTTCAAAATTGTGTTATTTACTGTTGTAAACACGCACATAAAATTTTGATATTATTTGTACAACAAGTCAGAAAATAATCTCTCAACATAATTCATATATCATAATAAATCCCCTTTCATTTTTTATATATTAAAAAATTGGCGGTTTCGCCACTTTTTAGGATAAAAAACTTTATAAAAATGACCAAAAGATATACTAATTTTAATATTCGACCAAATATTTTTTATATCCTTCTATATAAATCAATTTGATAAAATCGACCAAATAAATTATATATATATACCAAGTGTATTTGCCAAAAGATATACTAAATTTTGTTGAGCCTGTTTTGTTTGGTATCTCGATCCAAAACAATTGATTAGGCATAAACAATAATTCCGACATTTACTTTAACACTAGCATTAGTTGAATTCATCATAATTGATTCATAAACAGTTGTAATTAATTCACATTTAATTCTATATGTATTCGTACTTAAAATCTTAGCAAATACGTATTATATCATTGTTTCAGTTAATCATATTTATGACATATCTTATATTACTCCTCGTAATATTAATGACAGTATGTGATATATTAATCGTATAATACGTAATTCAAATTTTATTTATTGAATTTGATGTCTCAATTCCAACATCTAAGTGTAGAGAATTATTTTCAGAACAGCATATGTTTATTGTTAATTGCAGTATACGAGTTCTATATTTTGATTCTTATTATAAGTTGGGCTCCATCTTAATGTCTTAAGATCTTTATGTCATAATACCAATTCAAAAATCTTGATCGAGAAAATAATGTGTCTCAACTACTCAGCTCATGCAAGCAACATGTATGTGAAAAGAACTGCACAATTTTCATGACAGGGGGCGCTAATATATTTATTAATAGTGTTTCAATGAGGATTCCAAGTTAATATTATAATACTTACGTAGAATAAAGCTTAGCCTCATAATTTGTAGAAAGTATGAGATTAGTACTTAATAATAAATATATATGATTGTTAACTCATTAAGATATTGAAGAAAACTACAATTAAATTTAGCATTGTACTGTCATGGTTGGTTTATGAATCAATGAATAACGTGAACAAATTCAGACTGAATTCTACAAGAATGTCGATGCAATCAAAATGCAATAAATTATTTTCTAAATTTTTTTTTGATAAAGTTGTTCATTTAATTCTACACTATATGTTACACCTCAAAAAAAATTCTACACTATATGTTATTTTTTGTCTATTAGCAATAATCCTAAAAATTAAGCAAGAACATTTTATTTATATTGTGAAATGAAATAAGATTGTGCTAATGAAATTATTTATGAAATACTTTTTAACATTTATATAATACATATTGAATATGTTATAGATATCATACATCATAGATGCAAAAGTATAGCATTTTCATTTATTTTGGATATGCATCAAATCCTTCCGAAAAAAAATCAGTGAAGGAACTTCACAATATTCCTTCATTGCTATCAACATGAGGCATACTTTGTACATTTATGTAATTAAAAGCTTAAAAAATATTAAAAATGTTATTTTCATTTAATACAATTATTGTATAACTAAAGTTGTATGCTTAATTAAATACACACATAATGTGCTTATATTTTGATTAGTTGAAGACTAGTTTGGCAACTAACCTAGATTGACAACATTTACGAGTTATATTTTGGCCAACCCAATTCAACATAAACAAATAAATAAATAAACCGAAACAAAATATTTTAACAAACATAATTAAAACTACTTGCATCCGCAAAAGAAGTTAGTGATCTCTTTTATGATTTGTCTAACAAATATCTTATTAAAGCTCCTATATATGCCCAGCACTTCAATGAGAGAGGTCCATTATTTTTTTATGTTTGATTTTGTTGCAATATCATCGGTATCCGATGGGTTCTAATTAGATGATTGTAGTCATGACCGTCAAATTATACATACTTTTATCTATAATTTATTGTATAATTTAAGTCAAATTTTGTTTAATTTAGGTCTAATTAAAGTTAATTTGTTCAAGAGTTCAAGTCACTATTCTATTTGCAATTTTTAATGCAGGAAAATAAGTATTTTGGAGCAAAACGTACGCAATTAGACACTTCGGAACAAGCTGAAACAAAGAATGGAGCAAAATGATTGCCAACCAAGTCAATTGTGACCGCAAAAGTCATCATTGCGGCCGCAATCAACCTCAGGATTTCAGCAATTCAGAAGGCAATATTTTCTCAAGTCTATTGCGATTGCAAAGCTCAGTATTGCGGACGTAATCAAGTATGCAGATCAAAAGACAGAGAAGCTGCAGTTTTTGCCCAAGTCTTTTGCGACCACAATAACACATGTTGCAGCTGCAAGATAATTAATCTCCGGAATTAGCAGACAACCAGAAACCATTCTAAGTCTATTGCGGCAGCAAAACACATCCTTTGCAACCGTAATTGAACTACCCAGAGCCAAAAATTGCAGTTTTTAGGGTTCTATTTTTAGGGTTTTGCTCCAATATAAATAGCAAAGTTTCCCAAGTCTGAAACAGATGTATTTTAGCCAGAAATCTAAGGGTTTAGGATTAGTTATTTTGTCAAGAAGAAAAGGAGAAGAAGAAGCCAATTTACCGCAGAAACTCGATTTTATCTCTTGTTTCTTTTTCTTTTTCTTTAGAACTCTTTTATTTGCTTTGTTCTGTCCCTTAGTCATGAGGGGCTAAGTTTGTATTAGGAATTGTTAGGGATGACTTGAAACTCTTGTTGTATGCTTGTTTGAATTAATATATTTTCTGAGATGTGTTTATGACTTGCTTTTGTTTTAATTGTTTGCGATCTTGATCAAATTGCACATCTTAGAATTTAATATTGCAATTGAGAAATTGAATGTTAGATCTGGACCATAGGAAGTAGCGTGATCAATAGACTAAGTACCGAAACGTAACAAGTGTAACAAGTACCGAGAGAAAAATTGCAAGGACTTAGAATAATTAGGATGGTAGATCTTAAAGAGTTTATGATAGTATAACCAAGTACGGAGAAGTGAAGTCATGACTAGTTTAAATACGATATCAATATAGAGATATCCCTTGGTACTAAATTTGCAAACCATACCTTAAAAAAACTTCAGAAAATTACTATCAAACAAGTATCAACATTAGTGGAAAAGTGCACCCTAATAAGCCATAATCACGATTGAGTGTATAGTTAAAAGCTTAATTAATTTCTGTTTTTTTAGTTTAAAGTTCAAATACATGTTGGGCTACGAACAGTTCAAATCCGTCAATGGCCTAAGCTGCGGAAAGACCGTTAAATTTTTTTTTTACTTCTAACTTAAGCCAAGGATTAAACGAGGTATGTCAGATAAACTACCGAGGGTGTCCACCTCCCGTTTATCTCTGGCATCAAAATCCGATTTAATACTTATACAGATCTACTCCATAATTTATTTCTAAAACTTTAATCTACTTACAAATTAAATAGATTAATATAATATTTATATCTTGATCCAAATTCGAATTGGATTGCAGCAGACTCGGAAGATCGAATCTGAGAGGCTCCTCTTTTCAGAGTATCAGACGTCTGATACCTCTATCAGTGATCTACTAGGACGACCATAGAGCGGTTTATTTCTTCTACCAAAAATACCGTAAACCGCGGTATTTCACAAAAATACTATTCACCGGATAAGGTTAAATAAATATCTTTACGACTCGCAAAAATACTATTCACCTAGATCTCCACACTTGAAACACGATTGTTTTCCTCTCTCTCTCGCCTCTCTCAGAGAAGATAGTTTTTTGCAGAGATTTCAGATGAATCTAGAACTGTCATTAGGGTTTCTATTATAAGTGAAGGAGTTAATCTGAGAAGGTGCTTTGGAGATTAATGGAGGTTCGTTAGATTTTGCAATCAATGCATAGGATCTCGCCGGCTGAGAGAAGTGATGGTTCTGACTGAGGGAATGCCAAAGGTCGCGACTTTAGAGGTATCGCCTGAGTTGATGGGGATATTTTGGATTTGTTGTGGCCGAGAGACTGGATAATGTAACCCCACCAAAAGATATCATGTGATTGTCCTTGCTTTGTGTGTGAGTCATTGGCATAGTTGATTTAGCTTGAATCGGGAATGATGAGTTGTGGAAAACTGGATGAGGAAGGGTTGTTTGTTGTAAGCGAGGTCCCTCTACAGCTTTTTTCTTTTCAGAGAGAAGTGATGTAAAGAGATTGAAAATATGGAGCATAGAAGATCCTATCTCTTGAATCGATTATCTTAGTGAATCGATTCACTGAGATAGATTCTTGGACTGCCATAATGATCGGTAAATCAAGAGAATGTATCTTGATTATTGTACCTTGAAGCTCAGAGCCCAACTATTAGATGAAGAAAGAAGCTTTTTTGAGAGTCTTGATTTTCCGGTGAACTTCCTCAGCCAAAGCCAAAGAGAGAATTTCGGTCGGAGAAGAAATAGAATATTTTCTTAGTATGTCCTCATGTAATATGTGAAAGAAGATATGTTCGATGGCTTTCACTTATATTTACGATAACGGTTTATACTTGATATATTATTACGTAAGTTTTCTTATATTAGTCTCAACAACATCCTCAATCACATACTTTCTAGTCTCTACACAGCATTTACTGGTTTCTAGTGATAAACTAAAGTAATTAAGGCTTAATTAAGATGAAACAGAGTTTGTCTATGTAGAAATCATGAACTCATATATTCACCGCGATTTGCTGTAATGTTCAAAGGAATTGGCAGTTATGGCATTTTTCCTTAATTAGAATTTTCAAATAATTCAATGAATGAACAATATATTGGCAAAACTCGACCTTCCTTTCCCTAAATATAGCCATCTTTTCTCATATCACAAGACAAATCAAAAGAGTTTCCATGAAGATGTCTAGGTGCCTACGCACATTAGAATTTCTTGAATCCAATTCAGTCCACTTATGAAACAAAGATCTAAAACAAACAGCAATTAAAGCCGAATTGATTCAAAAAGAACAAAATGAGGAAGCTATGCCCAAACATCGACCTAGAGAATGCGCTCGAGACGGTGCTGGAGGTGCCGATACCTGAGGAGATGTACAATGGGCCCATGCCTGAAATGCACGCCTGGCTCAAATGTCAGGCATTTGACAAGGCATCTGAAACCGATGCTTGCGTTGCGCATGACTCCTCCGGTCCCTCTAGGCGCCAGATGTCACGCATATCTGAGATTCAAATGCTTATGGTACTTGGCACACAGCTCATTCCCTGCCCCATCCCTCACGACCGTGCCTTCTCCCGGGTCATTCAGGATCGCTCCATCGTAAGATTTTCATTTTCTCCCCCCTCAATTTGAAGATCCATCCATGCAGGGAGTGCCACGTTGATAAATATTTATTTTTTATTTAGCAAGCATCAACAGCGAGATACATTATCCAGCAGTATATAGCATCTACAGGCGGGCAAGAGGCACTGCAGTCGGTGGGGAGCATGTATGCTGTGGGGAAGCTCCACATATCCACGTCGGCTTTCCACACCGATATGGAAGAAGGAGGCATGCAGCCAAAGGGCAAAGGCGAGTATGGCACCTATGTGCTCTGGCAGAAGAGCCCCGAACTGTGGTACTTTGATTTTATCTTGGCCGGCTGTAAGCTGACCATGGGATGCAACGGTCACATCGCCTGGAAACAGTCAACAATCAAGCGGCCATGCATAACCAAGGGCCCCCCACGGCCTCTCCGCAGAGCTCTTCAGGTTAAAAAATAATTTAATTGTTTCATTACCTACTTTCACTTATAACAAACTGACAAATCCTTCACTACTTCTGAATTATAATATTATTTTTTATTTTTTATTGAATTACTTGATTTAATGTGCTATTATCATGGTAATAAATATTTATAAAAAAACAGGGATTGGACCCACGAGCTACCGCAAATCTATTCTCAGGTGCAGTGTGCATTGGAGAGAAGACAGTTAGCGAAGAGGAGTGCTTCATCCTTAAACTGGACGCAAGCCCTGCCACATTGCTGGACCGCAGCTCGGACGGGGTGGAGGTGATACACCACACAATCTGGGGCTGCTTCAACCAGCGCACCGGCCTCCTCATGCAGCTCGAGGACTCCCAGCTTCTTTGCATGAAGAACCCTACCAGGCTCGGTCCCGTTCGTGATGGCGGTGACAGCGGTGTCTTCTGGGAGACTCGTTCGGAGTCTGTTATCACAGATTACAAGTACTTTAGATGCACACTGGCACACAAAAAATGAAATAAGAATTGATCATATTGTTAGGCTGATATGTAAATCTGAGGTTCTTTTGACTAAATACCACTTTATTGTTTCAGGAATGTAAATGGAATAAACATTGCACATGCTGGACATACCACAGGTACCATGCTACGGTACGGCAACGGTTCGATAAACCACAAGTTAAAGATTGATGAGGCTTGGGTGATTGAAGAAGCTGATTTTAACCTGTCGGGTCTGACGTCTGATTATTTCTTACCACCCTCCGACCTTAAAGAGGGTTTGGGGGCACATGAGAAGTGAGATGCATGCTAGGAATATGATCAAGTTTCTTGGGGTAATATTTTTGTGTTTTTCTTTTATTTTATAAACTGAAGCAATTTTGTTGTACTTTGTAATCTAGCAAGACTCGCATTGGAGATGGGAACTTAAGATGATCCCATGTAAGTTTATATAGGATTTCTGACAAAATAAATATAGGATTTCTAACAAATGTTTTTCTCTGAATAAGACATTAAATGCATGCTCACAAGACTGTCCGATGTTTTGAGGAGATGTTTGCTTGTATCAACTATACTCTGACATACTTTCAGAAATTTGATCTTGAAACAGCTCCAGTTCATACTTCAGAAAATTAAAGAAACTATTCAAGGTTAAAGGAACAAATTTACAGTTTGCACATTGCTTGGTCTGTGATTCTCTCTTCTTGCCTGTCTTCTACTTGCACCTATCAGAGGAACACACAGGAAATGATGGGCGTGTCGAAATTAGTGACAACAAAGTCCAATCAATAGCTAGTCACGCCTTTCATATTCTGTAATTGTTTCACTTCAAGATCAAGGATCATCTATCCGTGTTACCTTCCAGCTTAATGGTGTACTTCATCAATCATGATGTCAAATTACCAGTAAGCTTTTTATGGGTATGATGTGAACTGTGAAGCTTGGCAAAGCGATGACTTCGTCTTGCGCGTATTACAATATGAAATGTGATACGGACACGGTGGGCAATACGCCCCTCCCCCACCCCCCACCCCAAATTATCATTCCACTTCATCCTCCCCTTACGTTAAACCCAAATAGTCTCTTCATTTCTCAGTTTCATCGTTATAGCTACTTCACTACCTGTTACTGAAAAGTCAATACAAACAAAACAAGAGAGGTTAGACCCTCCCACTTGGCCAGGTATATCCCTATGCCAATTCCAATTCTTCTCCCTTCTCCATCAACCCGCTCTTTTCTTTGGAAGCAAATAAAGATTATTTTTTCCTAGGAACAATTTCTTTGAAGTCCTGCTAATATTGTCTTATTAGCTAGTTCTGTCTTTTTATGTTTATGTTCTCCTGTGGTTCGACTGGGTTTTTACTGGTTCTGTTGTGCTGGATCATTAGTGCACATACATGCAAAGTAGGACTGTAATGTAACTGGTTTTTCCAGCACAGCTTGTATCACAATTGATCTAATAAAAATTTTGTTACAGCAATTAAATTTGAAATTGGTGAAATCTAACCCTTATTTGTAACTATTATCTTGTGAAATCGTGTTAGCATTGGGATTTAATTGAAGTACACAAACCAAGCTATTTGTTTCCACACAAAATGACAGTATAACGTGGTACGAAATGATAGACTTCTTCAACATGAAAGCTCTAGAATTATATTCAATGAACCTAGAATTGTAATCCAGAGAAAGAGAAAAGGAAAAACATAACCACCAAAATTGCAACATTATATTTCTGACCAGAATTCAAGGCAGCTTAAAGTCATGCTAAAACAACAAATAATACTAGATGGCTCACACAGTTTCAAAACCAGTTAACACATACTCATTATTAGAAGAGTTTAATTAGAACTGATTCTCAGCGAAACGAAAAACAAGGATATTCGAAACTCAAAATCCTTTTGGAAATGGAAACCAAGAATCCCCCTGAGAAGACATGAAGAGAAGCAAAATTCAGACAAATTTATATTGGATTCTCCACCAGGAAAGAGTATTTGCTTTTATTGCCCAATTTCAAGTCCTGGAAAATAAGGAAGTAAAACTCATAAACCAGAACCATATATTAGTTCACAACCAGGCATCAGCAGCTGAAGGGAAGTAATTAACTCCACATTGTGCAATTGGTGTAGCTAATTGGCCATTATACCTCTAGTTTGACTGATTATGTGCTTCATTACTCTTCAAATATACTTTTAAATCAGAAATTACTTTGCAATTCCCCTGCATTTCTTTTAATTGGACATATAAGAGAGTACCACAGATTAAAATAATAAAATCAAATCCAAACTAGACACAAAATAACATCTTGGGAAAAGTACACTAATAACAACAACCATCAAACAGTTGGTGGGCACAAAGCCAAAACCCAATTTCCACAGTAAGATTCAAACATGAAAGCAAACCGAAAGGCAAACAGGTGGCGCCGCCTCACTGCTCGGACTGAAGAGGCAAATTGAGTGCGCCATCATCTTCAGCTTCACCACCTCTTGGCCCGTGCGGGTCGACATATGGCACTGCCAAGTGGTGCTTGGTCTTGCTAATGGGGCGACACTTCTCGAGCGTGACCAAATCCCCGACCTTGAATTTGTTCTCTGGGTCGTGAGCCTGGAACTTCTTCACCTTTCGCACGCGCGTCTTGTACTTTGGCTGAATGGCATAGCGCACCACTCGCACATTCACGGTCTTGTCGTTCGTGTTGCACACCACCTTTCCGTGCACCTGTTTCAAGGCGCGAACTGTGAAGTGGGAACGAGGGAGAGGGGAAGGCCGCAACTTGACGGAGGAGAGAGAGAGATTGGCGAAAGAAGAACACTGGAGAAACGGATTGGAGAGAAGCATTTTTTTTTCTTTTTTTTTCTTGTTTTTTGGATAGAGCGTGGTCGGAGTTCTTGTGCTTGAGCGATGATGAGCTGATTAGATTAGCAGAGGTGAAATATGGCGCCTGGGTTATCTCCTCCTCTGGATAAAGAACCCGGTTTCTCTGCTCTAGATTACGTGTTGCTATTCCTGTAGCAAGTTGCTGACTTCCTGTGATCGGAGGACCGATCTGCTTTGGTGGGACCGACTACCACAAAAGTTATACAGGAAAATTTTCTATATGCCGCTATAAAACAGTCAAATTGTCAAAATGTCATTATTTGTTAAAATGTCATTAAATTCGAACTTCAATTTCAATTTTGTCACTACAATCATTTAACTTCAATTTAAAAATATCAGTGTCATTTACAATCAATTTGTCTCTAAGTGTCATCCACTTGCTTTAAAATTAAAATTGAAGTTGAGATTTAATGACATTTTGACAATTAGTAGTTTTCTCATGACATTTTGACAATTTGGCGATTTTAGAGTGGCATATAGAAAATTTTCCCAAATAATATAGATTGTCCATTGCATTTTCAAATTTTGTTAAATGAAGGCACATTACTGAGATGGTATGAACATATCCAGTGGAGTTTTAGACCGTGTCGAAAACACGAAAAGAGACAAGAATCGACCAAAATTAACATGGGTTGAATCGGTAAAAAATGACTTAAAGGTATGAAATGTCTTCAAATAATTTGCGTCAGATAGGAGTACATAGAAGTTAGCGATTCACGTAACAGAATCGTGACAAACTAAATTTTAGAAGTAGTATTATTATTGTGCGACTTTAGTTTAGGATTAACGACATGGAATATTAGTATAAACTTGGTAGAATAATGTAGGGAAATTTAGTTATATGCCATTCCCTAACAATTCAATTAGGAGAATGTCACTCAATATTTCAAAATTAGAGAAATGCCACCAAACTGCAAATTAGTTTATAAATATGCCATTAATGAGTTTTTATTAGATTTTAAAAACAAAATATTTACAAAATTCCAACAATACCCTCTCCCCACCGATCTCAACAGATGGAAATGTTGCTGTCGAGCCCTCTCCCCATTTCTGATTCCAGCGTTTATCAAAGATTATATAGGATTTTATATGCTTTTCTCCCAAATTAGCCGACAACTTTTATTGACGTGTCATATTTTAGTGTTTATGCTTTTCTCCACTTTTGATCCCAGCGTTCATGCTTTTCTCCCATATTATATACAAAACAACAACATTGATATGTACCAGCAAGTTGTAATATTTGTTTAAAACTGGTATGTACCAGCTTTATTGCAAAATTTTGCTGTTTTGTTTTGTTTTGTTTTGTTTTGTTTTGTGCATTAAATCACCTCCTGAGACAACATTTCACAAATTTTATTTTCTTACAAAACAACAACATTTCACGCATGTTAAAGAGTTTACCATTTCACAATTTTGCTGGTACATGCCAGATTAAATGCACAAAACAGCAAATTGCACAAAACAACAACATTGATCAATGTAGTTAATTTCAACATTGCAAATTAATTCAAAAACAACAACATTCCAACTTTAGGACTGCTTTAGGCGTTTCAAGACAGCAAGTTTTGTCAATTTCAATTTCAACACTAAAAATGCCACTAAAAGCAGAGAAAAAACGTCATTAATTTTCTAAGCAGCAAATCTATGTATTCATTTTCATACATTACCACTGATCAGAATGTCGCCCATTACCATTACTACTTTTTAATATGCAAATAAAATTCAGAGAGCAAAGGGATATACCAGTGTGTACCAGTATGTCGCCCACTGGTTTCAACCATTACCACTGATCAGAATGAAAATCAAAATTCAAATTCAGAGATTTAAGGCAATACGAAATCAGCAGTTTTAACCTCAAATGCAACAGGAGCGAAAGGATGAGCAGTTCGATTGGAAGTGAGCGACGGAAGTCAGATATCAGTAGCGATTGGAAGTGAGCAGTTCTAACCTCAAATAGCCCGTTAGCTGTTTGCTAAAAATCAGTAGCCCAAGCAGTAGGCAGAGGAGGCGGAGGAGATATACTGGCAGTCCTAGGCGATTCCGACTTTCGATCGAGGGTTCAGCGAATAGGTTTGAATGGGGAGATATCGCTGGCAGTCCCAGGTTCTATAGCAGCGTCCATTCCTGAATTGGGTTTGAATCAGAAGTACCGATGGCGTCCACTCCTAGGTTTAGCGACGGAGGCGGAGGCCGATCTAGGGTTTCGTCGCTGGCAGACCAAGGTTTCGTCGTTGGCAGACTTCCATTTCGTCGCTGGGAGAGAGAGGGATCGAGTGCATCAGAACTCAGAACTCAGAAGTGGGGAGAGGGTTTGAGTGGGTTTTGGTTGAGGGTATTGTTGGAATTTTGTAAATATTTTGTTTTTAAAATCTGATAAAAACTCATTAATGGCATATTTATAAACTAATTTGCAGTTTGGTGGCATTTCTCTAATTTTGAAATATTGAGTGGCATTCTCCTAATTGAATTGTTAGGGAATGACATATAACTAAATTTCTCAATAATGTATTATTATTATTATACTATTAATATTATTATTATCATTTTATACTTCTATTTTTATTATTATTTTACTATTTATTATATTGATTTTCATTTTAGATTGGGTTTTCCTACTCTAATTTATTTGAGAAAAAAGGCTTTGTTGTTGTTGTTGTAGTAGTTGTAGTAGTATTCTAGGCCATAATTCCTATAATAACTATGTAGTTAACAACAGCACAAATAAAATCTGAAATGCAGAAAATATTGAGATGGATTGTTCCAATTGCCAATAACACTACCAGGTACAACTAGAAAAGGGTTTAGATATAAATTTCATTAATTCTTGATTTTCATAATTTTTCCTGATATCTAATATCAAATTTATTTCTGACTTGTATTAGGGCACACCATGGCTTCGGTTGGGTCTTGGAGTGGACAAATGCTTGGTAAGTACATTAAAAGATAGAAAAGATAACTTATAAAAAAAAACAGTTGAGCCATCAGTAGTATATTTGTATGGATCCTGAGTTTGTTCTCATAAGATCTGTATAACATGAGTACTAAATCACTGCTATACAAGATCTAGCTGATATGATAAAAGATGATAATTGAAAACATAAAAAAATCTATGTAATACTGAAATTCAATCAGAAAGATTACTAAAGCTCTTAAGAGAAAAGAAGTGTCCTATTCTTTGTTTAATGAAACTATTTCATATTTGTAGGACCGGGCTGAGCCAAAGAGCAACTGGTCAAACAAATCTGACTCGTATAGAGACTCTATACCAAGCCAACAAAGAAAAAACTGAAAATTATATTCTTGACCTAGTAGTAGTGTATCTACACCATTTAATTAGCCTCACGAAGCAGGCTAATGGCGGGCCCCGTTCTCCAATCAAATCACCCATGCGATATCCCACACAGAAGACAAATGTAGTTCCCAGAAAGGAGAATAACAATTCAAATTCTGTGCTCACAGAAGAAGACCAAGATATGTTACGAGGTGTCAAATAGGAAGTTCATACCGGGTATTGGTAAGAGTCAGGAATTTGGTAAAGTGAGGTCTTCTCGCCTTTACAGAGACAATAGGTTGAGTAAGAGCAATAATCATTCTCCAACCAGCGGTACCAACAGAGAGTTTTTTGCAGTGCCAGTTAAATTTTGAGTTAGATAGATTTAAAGCCTTGGATATGATTGACCGGCTTGATGATGTCAGAAAAATATAACAGAAAGAGGTAGCGAGAGATATCTTTACGATGGCAAGTGTGGGAGAAAGGGAGAAGTGGAGCGTGAGTGGTTATATGTACAGAGGGAGAGAATAGAACTCAAGTCTGGTGCAACAATATGGTGTTTTCGTTTGGGGGGCAGTAAATAGGAAACAAAGTGTATGTAGTTAGCAGTAGAATGGTTTGCAGAAAATAAGGTTCTATAAAATTCGCTTGATGATTCTCACTTTAGAGCATATGTATCCTTTCAGCGAGGGTTGAAGCCTTCAGTTTCCATGTTTTTGCTATTTGTTTTGACATTTGATGAGCCACATTAGCTGCACAATATACAAAGCGTACTATTCCTATGAAACATGGCAGGTTAAATATCGTTACTGAGTCTCTCATCAGTCGTAAAGATTATCAAAACTTGTTGATGGTGATTCCCAAGGGAATAAAAGTAAGTTCAGAGAATCGTTTGCCTTCATCAAATTTAGTCAAGTACCTCAATTTGGTCTTTTTGCTTCGTTCATTCATTCAATTGTGAATAGAAGTAACTTGCATTTCTTAGATAATCGACTTTGTTTTTCTCAAAAAAAAAAAAAAGATATCTACTTTGATTTCCCTGACATATTTTCTTCATTCCATTCATTCAATTGCATTTCTTAGGTGTCTCCTTTGATTTGCCTGACAGTTTCTTATTTTACAAATCCAATTGAATTTACCATGGAATATAAATATTGTATCAAGCTCTAACGGTAATGCATAACATTTGTATTCGTACTTATTTCATACTTATCATGTAGAAATATGGTAATATCAAGCTAATATTTTTTTTTACAATAAAATCCTTAAATGTTCCGTAATGAATCTTTATTTCTATTGCCAAAGTGTCCAACTTAACCAAAGATAAATGTCATAACAGATTTCCAATACAACTTTGTCATAACAGATCTCAAATAGAAAAATTATCGATGATTAAACTATCAAACTCAATTAAACGAAATTAAATAACAATGCACAAGTCAATTATTGATAACAAGTAAAAATAAAAACATCCCAATTTTCACCAACTGAAATGAAACATTTCATTCCAATTTTAAAACTCCACTATAATGAATCTATTTCTAAAATTTCACTAGTATTATGCTCTACAGACGTAATCAAAAGTGAAAAAGAAAAATGCAACTCAAACCAAAAGCACAAACAATAGCATGAGCTTTGTTGCACCTGATCATTGGAGGACCAAATTGAGGTTTGGCCATTAATGGTATTCTTCATATGACTAAACTAATTTAAGTTGTCAATAAAGCAAAATAGGGACGGGTATTACATGGTCTATCTAGGTTTACAACAAAGTGAAGGTTACATCCGGACCTATTTCAAATGCAATGCACTATATATAACATGGTATGGGAAGAGGAATATCCATCCAACAAAATCAATAGTGTTGCAGACTCCTATTTTAAGTTACTCTGAAACCCAATACAATGAGACAGAAACCACTCAGTTCCAAGACTAATGCAGTATACACTGACAAGCCAAAAGGAATATTGAGCCATAAAGTCAAAGAATGAAGGTTAAATTTAATAACAGGTGGAACTAACTTAAAGAATGATAAGATTATAACTCACAGAAAGAAACAAGTCCCAAAATAAAAGGTATTTTAGTTAAAAGTGCTTAAAATCACTTCATATTTCTTATGTATGTATGCATCATGGAAGAATATTTCAAATGATGCATAACTCATATCCTTTTGCTATTATGTGATCATAAATTTAGTGCCTAAAGAACCGGCCTTTAGCCCGGTGGTTAAGAGCAAAGTCCTCCGTGTGAGAGGTTGCGAGTTCAAAATATAGTGAAAACAAAATGCCACTGAACTACTTTAGGTCACCTTTGAGATATTCAAGGCAAAGATCCTTGTCTTACTCGAAAAAATAAATTTAGTGCCTATGTAGCTCATGTAATAGAGTACTAAATGAGAACAGTACTAGATGGAATAGACCTATGACTAGAAGTGCACGAGTACGTGTCTTCAGACATGATACTATATAAGTCTTTAAGGATTGAAGAATCCATTAAGAAACAACAATTTCAGTTCCATGCGTACACAGTGCACCTGTACCAGTCGAACTAATATGATACTATAATAATTCAACAAAAAGCTTCTTTTGCATGTGTATAAGAGTATCAAAAAGCACAAGAGTGATGTCTAGAATCAGGAATTGGCCAATAAATGACGAATAATTAGAGAAACTGATTATAAGATAGGAATAGGTCTTGCTAAAAGCAGAAGGGCATTAGGCCTTCGGATGATCAAGAAGAGATCCCATAAGTGCCCAGCACTGTGTCCTTTAGAAGAGATCACATGACCAGAAGTCACAGCACATTCCATACTGAATTATTCCTAATAGTATCAGAGGATTAAGATGGAATGTGCTTTTTAATTACAAAGACCAGTTTAAATTCCCACGAAAAAGAAAATCTAAATTACCATTATAATCTTGACTGTTTTCTATCGATGAGAAAAATTACTAGTTTAGGCAATATGATGAAGTGGAAACGATAGTAGGGATAGTAGACTCAACAATTGCAAGCATCCAATAGAGGAGAAACCCAAGTTGTCGACCAAAACTTACCTTAGCAAAATTTTCATAAATTGAGAGAACGGGAGAGAGAGAGAGAGATGCAAGATCATACTTGATGACCATCATTTAAAAAACAGAACAGTTATCAGAATGGCAGAGAAACAGTTGTTACATGGATAGATAGATTCTCATTAAATAGCTGATGGAAAATATGCTGATAAGAAAGGAGTCCGATAAATAAATAAAAATTACAGATAGAAAGGCAGTAAGATGAGAGTAGCCAAGACTGAACATCAAAAGCATAGAAAAACTACTACAGGAATAGATTAACGCCATGATAATATATTTCGAGATATCACCAGAAGAACACTACACAGGAAGATGACGGAGGAAATGCTATCCTATCGTACGGTAAGAGAGGATAGAAACCAACTTGAGGGAGCAGGATTGAGTACGACATACATGTAGCATTTAAACTGGAACCTTTTAACTAAGTCGAGAGTATGAAGGCACTGATCAAATCCTCAGCTGACTGCTGCTGCTTGGGCGTGCCTGATATCTGAGCTATGCGTTCAAAGTGTGATGATTTGGAGTCTACAATCTCTATGTGTGCTCCAGAAATCTAATATTAAAGGAAACAAATAAAAAATAAATATAAAAAAAATGAACAAGTGCCACATAAATCCAACAAAGGACACAAAAAGCACATCAAAAGATTAATTTCAATTGCAACTGACCCTTCTGATGTTGTCCAGATTTGCACCACCTTTCCCCAAAACCTTAGGCAATGCGTTTCCAGGAATTACCATCTCAACATAAGGGAGGGCCCTACAGATATAGTGCAAACATGAAAATTAGAAGATAGGTCTTCGAATTTAGGTTAAAAGCACAAATTATTGCCAACTGGGGTAAACCAAAGCTACATCGAGGACTATGTGAGGAATGACTGAAGGATAGGAGGTACTGGGTGGCAGTTTATTACAATTGGAAGCTTAGTCTTTAGCTGCGAGATGGTTAGTGCATAACTTGGGTCAACCTGACTTCGAAAAATATAATTTTTCACACAACATTAGTTTCTAAGGACTAAGGGTGATGACATCATACCCAACAAATGATTTCGACGAATAAGAAGGAAGTGCCCCATAACGGGAATCATCAACCTGAAACAAAATGCAACAACAAAGATGTCAGACCAAAAAAGTAATGCTCAGAAATGACACTAGTTGAAAAGAAAAGGTCAACATAGAGAGAAAAAATATTGAAGATAGGAGGACCAGAATACCCATTAAAATCCAAATCAGACCAACCTCACACCCGAACCTAATCTGACAGGAGTTCTTTTGAAATAGTGAAAAAGCTGAGCCCAACCAGACCTGAACCTTGCCAAGTCAAATGAGGTCTCATCCAAACCCAAATCAAAAGGTCTAAAATGCCTGATCCAAATCAAAGCTACCAATGACGTGACCAAGACCAAAATCTGACTGGTAAAACTCAACCTTGCCAAATCTGACCAAACCTGGTTTAACAAAGAAAGAAACAACGTTGCAACTAAAAGTGTTTTCTTGGAAAATGAAAACACGAAAACCTGAACCTGGATACTTGTAACCAGAATGGCCACAATTTTCTTTTTTTTAAAAAGGCCCAAAGGGACTGGAGACTGATTTAAAGCCGAAAAGACCTGAATCTGACAGTGACCTGGATTCAAACTTGACCTGGGACTGACATGATAATAGCCCATATCAACACAACGACCCCCTATTATTTGTGATCTCTGTGACAGTGCACATGAGAGAGTTCTTACAGGCAGAGAACTGTATCCATACAGGCCAGTACTGGGATAAACACCAAGGCCTCTATCAACATCAAGACCTGGTCTACGGTCATAGCTCAGATGAGATGCACCTGGCACTCCCGAAGAGAGAGGGAGGCCGCTGCTGGGGTACAACATGTCCACTGAAGACAGAACAGGTTTACTGCCCATGTCATCCCTTGAAGAATTTACTGCATCGTCCCTAACCCTCAGTACATCTTCTCTGAGCCTCAGTACAATGTGGACTAAAGCATCTCTCACATTAGCTATTTCTCCTGATACCTGAAAATATATTTGAAGTAAAAAAGCAGAAATAATAAAAGATAGCAAAGTTACAGTATACAAAAGCACATGCTAACCAACAACACCATCCTTTGAGACTTCATTGATATGTATTCACAACTAGTTAGTTAATTACACAAAATTTGTTATTATCTATCTATTGTGTACATTACACATTCTCACAATGAAGAATACTCCATATTAATATTCTATCTCGAGTTACTATATTTGTTCATTATTGGTTCTTGCTAAACAGGAGTGCATTTGCTCAGTTTGGCTCTTTCTATTACACAATATAAAGTAATTTCCGTGCCTTCTTTCAATCTTCAAGAAACATATGTAGCATATATCTACTATCTAGTAAAAGGTGCCAGTCCATGAGGATAGGCACAACATCTTTAAGTCCAAAAAAAAATATGCATACAAGTATCCAAAGACGTGTTTAAGTTGCTTTGCAACACCAAAAAGCTAGCATTTCAAAGGGAGAAATTGATTACAAATGAACTACCTCAATGCAAGAATTTGGTCCACAACTCAATTTGTGCCTCATTAAATATGAATCCAAACATCTCCATGAGATATGGAAACAAAAATACTCAACTTTAATCTTTTCTGTTTGATTAGATTAGCGGCGCAATGTTTTTTTATTTTTTTATTTTGGAACATTGGGTTAAGCGGTGCTACTTTTGGACATAAATAAATACAAAGTTCAAAAATTTATACTCAAGGAGAGACATTAGGAGGCTTGGACTAAAATTAAGGAGCTTATCGCTATACAAAAAATATGAAACATTAAAAGCCATTTCAAATTCCATGGAACATGTTCTAAAAAACCGAGCCAGAAAGGTACCTGGACAATCTCATCAGGAGAGTTAGCTCGTTTGGGGTCATCCTTGGTGATATGTATATCAGCATTGGTTTTTCTGCGCATGTCATTAATGATGGAGCCACCTTTACCAATAAGGCACCCGATAATTTTTTTAGGCACCATGAATTGCATCACAGCAGTCTCCTTGTCTTCATCAGTTATCTTTTCTTGAAGCAACAGTACAGCTTCAACTCCTGATGACTTCACATCATTCGTTCCCTTGGATGTTCAAAAGACAAACAAAATATATTCCAAGTAACTCAGATACCATATTCAATCTAAGGCGCACCACGGTATTATGTATATACATAACAACTAACCTCAGTAGATATGATAGAGATCAGTGATGCATCCACATCTTTGAAATCATCATCAACATCTATGCGGGCCCCAGTACTCTGCCTAATATTTTTAACAGTACTACCTCCCTTACCAATAACCCGCCCGATCTTATTACGCGGGCAAAGAACCCGCAACAAAAGCTCTTCTGACCGAGAAGGAGGTATTGTGGCTACAGGTACAGGAGGAGCATACAGGCCGCTTGTTGTGTCAGTGAAGTGAGAATATTCGGCCGCATGTGATGTCAGGCCTGTTCGTATTGGGTCATTAGACTGGAAAAAACCGCCTGAGGGGTAAACTGACACATCAGAAGGGATTATGATGCTTGGTGGGAGGTCCTGGGGTACAGAAGTTTCTAGAGGGATCTCCTCCTTTGCCAGGAATTTGCACATGATAGTGGATATGGCAAACAATGCTCTCTTGACAGACTCCGGTTCTCCTGATATCTGGTTTAATCAATTCAGAAAAATCAGACTGAGAAAGCAAACAGCAAGCTAATAAAGGATTTTACCAAACGGATATCAGATTATCTTAATTTACAAAACTATATATAAGACTATGGAGTTGAAACAAATCCAGTGTTGATCTATGTAAATGTATTCGACCAGTGTTGATCTATGTAAATGTATTCGACAAATCTGACGTTGAAACAAACCCAGTTAGACCTGAAATTTGGCCCTCTAAAGATGATTCTATCCTTTAATCAGGTTTATTTATTTTCTGCCTCCTTTTTGTCATCTTTTTCTTTGCCCTGTTTCTCTGAGATCCTTAACCCTACTCACTTATTTAACTTGCAAGTGACAGGATGTAGTGACTGCTTTCCACAAAGAAATATCTGAAAATTTTAAATCAAAGAAAGTATTACATGAAGGAAGTTGTCGAATTCAAAGGCGCAAGAATGTGTGGCATCAGCTGGATCCTTGGGGTTAACCTTTACGGCAGCCCGAGTGCCTGATCTGACCTGCTTGATCATGGAACCCCCCTTTCCAATTACACCAGCAGCCTGACTGGCTGGTACCAGCATCCACACCTCCTCCTTGCCGCTGCCTCCCTTCTTCTCGTTCTCCCTCGCGTTTGCAAGGGCATCTACAATTGCCTCATGAACCTTGAGCAGTGCTGCCTGAGCCGGACATAGTGGTTCCGGACCTGCACTCAGTTCATCCACACCACCCAAGTCCTTGTCGGATGCAGGGGAAGATATGGTAATGACCCGCTTGTCAGACCCGAGATACGGATCCATGACTTTCACTCTTGCATGTGTCTCATGCCGGATTGTGTTAATTACCTTGCCCCCTTTACCAATCACACTTCCAATTACGGCATCCGGGCAAACGATCCGGAATACCACCTGCATATTGCCATTGCTTCCAGAAGCTTCCTGGTTGCCATCTGTGTGTCTCCTTTTGAAATTGCTTCGGTTGTCAGAATGATCGTCATGGTCCCGGAGACGGCGAGACCTCTTTCCAGTCTCACCCATGGATTATTAAGTTATTAACTTAAAACTGAAACCGGTAAGAGATATAGGTTATGGTATTGGTATTTTACGAATCGAAAGAAGCGAGATTAGAGTATAAAGAGAAAGCAACTACAGAAAGAGATCGAGGAGACAACAGAGGACGCGAATTACCTGAATAAATCGCCGGAGAAAAAAGATCTGGCCGCCTCCGCCTAGGGTTTGGTTTGGGTTATTTCACCGACTTGAAGAACGAATATTACAATTTACAGATTTAGACGCGTGGTCGAGACTTGAGAGAAGACAAATTTGCAGCCTTTTGAATGTCTGAGGGTCGTGGGATGGGGATCTGGCGGTTTATCACTGTCTGGAGATATTAACCTCTCACATTTTATCGAGCTTTTATTAGCTTCTTTAACATTTTGATTATTTCCTCCTTTTTAACCTTCTATTATTTGTGCACCCACTTCTGCTTTTTCAACCTTCTATTATCACTGGAAAATTTCACTCATCATAATATATTAATATATTGAGCACTGATAATCTAAAAAAAAATTAAAAGACTTAAGAATGCATCATATGTTTTATGCATATTACACTAGCAATGCTCTCCGTTGTAGTTTTAAAGATTCATTTCTCCTAATTAATATTGTTGTAATTTCAATATCTTTGCAGTGCATGTTAATGAATATTCAATTTTTCTAGATCCGTTTATGCACGAATGACACCAGAAAATTTTAATGTAGTATTTGAAATATGAGACTTAATCACTCCGAGTGGTGATTACAAATACGTGTTAAAGTATAAACACGTATTTTCTTAAGTACAACTGTACAAGCATAAATAGCAAAAAAAAATTGGTATTAGTGCTCCGAAATACGAAATTTTACGGACAAGTTCAAAAGATAACACCAGTTTGTGCAACTATTATACACCGCTGAATTACATCTAAAGATATGCCCCAAATTTTCATTGGAATTGATGCAGACGAATCAGACAATTTTCGTAATCTTGAGAAAATATGTTATACATGCTTTGACCTGTTTGGTCTATTCTCGAAAGCAAGATTAAAATACCACCGAAAGAAACAAGAAGTAATAGAAGTATTAAGAAAATAATGTTTATAACATGTTGCTTAAAACTTTAAAAAATAAAATAAAACAGAAACAAGAGAGCATTGAGGAAGGAAATATTAGACCCAAAAAAAAGAATAAACCCTACAGTTTCTACTATACCAAATTCAGTTCTCATTTTACAAATTGTCAAATACCAGAGACAGTATCAAGGAAAAAGTTGACCCAAAGAAGCAATGAAAAATCCTACCATGCCTAATATACCAACATATTAATTTCTCATTTTACAAATTGTCAGGAGTCTAGTTAGAGCAGGTATGGTCCAACTAAAAGTTAACACTACCTAGTTTCTTTCTCCTATGCGACTAAATCAGGTCAAATCCCAACAGACATTCCTTTTTGTTAGGTTTGCATTCTCCAAAAACTCTCCATAAATCCGAGCTCAATTTCGGAAATCTACTATTGGTTTTACTGCTGCTACTTTCTTTTCTTCTCTCTAAACCAAAGAATTCTCCAAGTTGTTTTCTTCAGCATGGGTTAAAGTTCCTTATATGGTAATGAATTTGGCTAAATTGAAACTGAACCATTTTTCACTCCTCATCTCTACTTCTTGCCACCTAAAAAGTTGTAAACTCAAATAAGAGAGTAAACATTTTCAGTTGAATTCTCTGGATTCACTGCCTTCTGGTCAATGGGACCTGTTGACTCAGGGTTCATGGGTTTTATATCTGTGTCCATGCCATGAACTGTGCCGTTGCCACTGGGGCCCAATCCGGAGTTTGAATGTTCACTCAACTCAGCAAAATTGTGACAATTATTTTCTTCTAGAGAAGTCTCAAGCTCTTTTTCATATTGATCTTTCTTTCTTCCTGCACGAACCAATGTTGAAAATATCAGGCTTGACACTTAATTATTAAAGAATCCTCAAAAGAAAACTAAATTGGTAAAACATTGTTCCCTCTACAGTTAAAGCCAAATCTATTTTAGATTAAGCCCTCAGTTATGCAACCATAGTATCAACTTTCAGGCCAATTTTGCCTCAATGAAGGGTCAATCGTGCAATTAAGCTGACATCACCTATTTATCATACTAGCCTCAACTTACCCAATATAATGCACTTAAACAAACACAAACAAACAAACAAACATAAACGTCGACAGAGAAATGTAAATTTTGGACCAAATTTCATTACTCATATCATTATGCTTGAAACATTATCTTACTGACAACAGAATTTGTAAAAATAAGCACCTGAACTTTCCAACTCATTTTGTAGAAGACTCTTGGTAAGAATTGATGCACCAGGAAACAACATGAGTGTGATGTTATTTAAGAGTTTCTTCTCATTTTCTTCAATGGGTTTGAACCCAAAACCACTTACCCACGTCTCCACCAAATCTGGAATTGCTGATAAAACCAGCAATTTTACTCTAAATGATTTCAGCGTCTGCTTTGCAGAAGTACAATAAAAATATAATACAGGTTTAATTAGTAGGAAATATCAACTTTGTATATTAAAATAGTTCTTAAAAGAAACTAAGAAAAAG
>CAXKVX010001054.1:0-97213 GCA_964058865.1 Eleocharis quinqueflora
CAATTTATTGCATCGTCAATTAAGAGATTGAGGCAAATTAAAATATAACGTTAATTATGCATTTTATTCAAACAAATTATAATAAAATAAGTTATAAATATGTTACAGTGAATGTTGAAGAGTAAATTACGAAATATTAAAAAAATTGAGTGTCAAATCTAATTTTTTATAAATTGATTATTTTATTTTAAGTATTGTACCATTTTAACGTGTTTGTATTTTATTATTTTTGTGTATTTCTATAATAATATTTTAATTTTGTAGAAATATTAATTTGTTAATTTTGATATTTTCAAATAATTAGAATATGTGAACAATGAAATATTTCTTGAAAATCAATCCTCATAATGATGTAGAAAAATTAAAAGCAATGTAAGTATATATCTTATGTCGGATACCGGCCTTTCTCGGTTCGAGTAATTTCAAATTCGAATAATTATCGGTTCGGGTTTCATTCATATTCGGATCACCTTTGATTCGACTTGTGTTCATGTTACGGGTCATTTCGATTCGGATAAATTTATATTCGGATACTTGTTATTTGCAGGTTTATTCAGATTCAGATACTTTTCGGATACGGTTTACTACGAATTCGAATCATGTAATTTTATATTTTTAACAGGTGCGTGTCGATTTCAGATGTCAGGTTTGTCGGGCATACTTTTTCGATCGGATCAAATTTTGCCAGGTCTAGCGATATGTCCAATACAGAAAGGAAAATTTTCATAGAAGTTCTTTTGTTGGGCCGAGATATAACTGTATAAGTAATGACCTTCTATATTTAAATATTATTATAAATAATCGGGGTGCGACTATTAATCGCATTCTAAGGTGAACACATTCTTTTTATTATATTTCTCATTTTTTTCTTGTCTGGGCCTTACTGCACAACATGTTCATGATTCAGTAGCAGCATCATTATTAGTAGCCCTCTAAGTAGGGATCATTTTTATTTCATTTCTGTTGTAATATTAATAAAATTAATAATAATAATAATATTGAAAATACTAATACTAATTAATACAATATAATTATAAAATAAAATAATAATATGAATAATAATAATATTGAAAATAAATATAAAAAAATAATATTAGTATTTTGAAAATAATAAATATAAAAATTATAATTATAATAATAACAATGGTAATATTAATAACAACATTACATAGTACTAATAGTATTAAATAGTAATAATATTTTTAAATAACAAATGTAATCTTCAAAAAAGAAATTGCAAAATGTCTTAAGTGAAATTATTGTTGTACAATTGACAAGAAATACGAATGGTCTAGTGGTGGGCGCAATTGCTTTAGGTGCTTGATTTGGAATGACTTGGGTTCGAATCTCACTAGGCCATTCATTTTCGATTTCTTTCTAGAGAACTCGAGAGCTCCTAATTTAAATCATTTAGGGACACAAGTGTTAATAGCGCCTCTAAGTTATGTATTCATTTTTTGCAATGTGATCAATTTCTTTCTAGAGAACCCGAGAGCTCCTAATTTAAATCATTTAGGGACACGACTATTAATAGCATCCCTAAGTTATGTACCTCATTGCAATATGTGACCTAGTATTTATTTAAGAAAGTTAGGCATGTAATTAATGCATAGCCAGAAAACAGAACATAGTTTTTAAGGGCGCGATTAATAGTAGCGCCCCTAGGAGGATAAAAACTAGGAGTTCTATGTTTCTTTCAGAATGAAAGAAATCCATATGGGGTGAGACTATTGACCACGCCCTCTAATAACGACACAAAATAAATGATCTAGCGGGATTCAAACCCAACTCATTCCAAACCAAGCACCCCCACGCCATTGCACCCAAGCCAGTAAATCATTTATATTTCTTGTTATACATGAAAAGAGTAAATACTTAACACCACTTTACATATGAGAAAAGACATTATTATTATTATTATTGTTATTATTTATTATTATTACTGTTATTATCTTAATTCTTAACAAAATTATTTAATACTACCATTACTATATATTACATATATTACTATTACTATTGTTATTATTATAATTATAATGATATAATAATTATTATTCTTATATTTATTTTCAATATTATTATTATCGCTATTAGTATTTTTATTTTACTATTGTATTGTATTAATTATTATTAGTATTTTAAATATTAATAATATAGAGACCAGGTGTCGATAGTGGCATTTTGACGAAAAAAAATTGAGTGACATTTTGATAATTTTTAAGTTTTATAGTGGCATAAACTAATTTTCTCTTATTATTATTATTATTATTATTATTACAACATAAATAAAATAAAAATTGTCCCTACTTAGAGACTCCTTATTGGAATCGTGAACATGTTGTGCAATGAGTAGTGGTGAGGCACACGATCGCAATACGATAAATTGCACTCCGTGTCTGCTGGGCAATTCACGCGGACACGACAGTGTATTAATCCAAACCGTTAACTCAAATTCACGCTCCATCTTACCCACTCGATTTTACTGAAGAGATCTAATGTGGTAAAAAAAATGTAGCCTTTGTGTAGAGGGTCATTTTTCCCTTTACTCCAATACGCTGTCTAATTTGCAAGTAGTGACAACATCGCTACGTGTCTTCTTTCACACCTCATTCGATCTGTCTTCACAGCTCATCCCAGCACATCACTGTCGTCCGATTAAATCTCCGCGATTCACTATCGTCCGATTAAATGTGATTGTTTTTTCCCTTTATAATTAATGCACATACTTTATAATTTTTTTTCAGCACTTACAACACATTTGTATCATAAAAAATTACTTAGATAAATATCTATAAACATTGTATTTATTATTATAATAGTGGTCTTTAGTCTCATAATATAAACGAGTATAAATTGAACGGTTCAAATTAACAAAAAATTACAATCCACAAAAATTATTTCATCAAATTCATGAAAGAAAGTTATTTCATGTGATAAATATTTATAGGTGATACCAAACACTTCCATTAATAGCATATCACGTGACATCACTTTTCCTTCTTACATAACTCAAAAATTTATAAGATAAATATTTATTAAATATAATTATAATTTGAGTGAAATTTATACGATGTATGTAGTTTACTGAAGATTACTCATCTATTTAATACAACAAAAAATTAAAAAAATCAAGGCGCGACGTAGACGCGCTGCGTTTTCTAGTTAATAAAAATTGTCCCTACTTAGAGACATATCCAATGAATCGTCCTTATTGGAAAAAGTGAGAACATTAATAAAACCTCTTAGGAACACGATTAATAATTGTTCCCGGCCATATGTAATAATATTCAAGAGTGTCAAGCCCTATCTAGTATAGTGGTGAGGCACAAGCCTTCTATGGAGGAGGTTTGCGATTCAAGCTCCGTTATGAACTACTTTTAGGGAGAGTTTCAAATTTATTTTCTGATTTGTTTGTGAGTGTGTGTTATAAGCCTATGGACAATGAATAGAAAAAATAATAATATTCAAGAGTAAAAGATCATTCCTTCTGCTCCACCCAATAAAAAACACTTTATGGAATTTTTTCATACGGAACTGTTAAGGGCTTAAAGCCCAAATATTTTCTATTACAGGCCTTTTGTACAGTAGTTTTAGGCCCCTAGCACTTCAAATGAGGATCCTCTCCAACTATGACGAAAGAGATGATTGACAAACAAGGATGCAAACCGTTTAGATCAAATTGGATGGTATGGATCTGCAATGAGTAGTTATCATGTCCGGATCAATCCCAACAAATTTTAACATGGAACGGCACAGGAGCTTCGTTCCTCTTTCGGGAAATAATCTTCGAAATTGCGCGAGAGGGAGATCAAGTCAGTCAACGGCTAGTCTCCTCTCAGCCATTGACTTATACTCGTCTTCTTCCCTCTTCCCAATTCAAAACTCCACCTAGCAAGAAACCATCGCCACTAGCAATAACAAAATAAAGCAAAGAAAAAAGAAGAATTCACAATGAGTAATTTTGTTACATTGATTCTCGAGAAATTTATCGAGGCCATTGTCGGTCTAGTCGTGAACTTCTTCCCTAGTTTAATCTCATATTTTCCTACGGAAGCATCAGCCAGATCTGAGCTGGTGAAGCTCAACCAACGAGCCGATCGGATCCATGCCCGGCTTGCCGACGCAGAGCAGAACCGCCAGATTGAGAACGAAGCGGTTCTTCTCTGGTTGAGTGAGCTCCGAGCAATTGCCTTCGATGCTGAAGATTTAAACGAGGAGTTCGAGACACAAGCTCGAGTTGCGACCAATGCTTCATATTGGGCAATGTTGTCGTGGAGGTGGTACTATAGGTCTATTTTGAGTCGAATTGATGAGATTAACAAGAAATTTGATGCTATTTATCAGGATAGGCAAGCAACGATGTTACAAGAGTGTGGTCAGGCACGTGCTGTCAGTACAACACGGAGACTTCAAACAGGCTCATTGGAAGGTGAATGCTCTCTTTATTCTTATTTCCTGTTGCCTGATTTACATGTTTGGATTACATTTGGTGAAAAGTTGTCGTGCCCTTTCCTACCTCAGTACCTATTATTTAACAAATGATTTCATCTAACAATAGAGATATGAAGGCTAATTTGTTTTTTAAACTGAACTTAGATGAATTCTCAAATTGGTCTCAAATGTTGCAATCAGACGATATTCCGGATCGGTTAACTTGGGTTGACATTTTAATTTAACCTAAAACTGGATTGGATCTACAACCTATTCTGATTTATGACCACAAATTTTGACCCCAAAGCCGTGAAATTAACATATCAACAGAGGGCTATCAGTGTAGGGTTGGTCTCAAGCTGGTGTTCTTGGTTGATTCCCTTTGTCAGATCTGGTTGGTTTTAGAGAAGAGTGATATATTTCTGATTCTCATTCTTTGTTGGGATGAAATAGGCTGGACAAATAGAAATTTGAAGCCTTTTTATTTGCCAAAAACTAAAATTAATAGCACAGGTTCCGTCAGGTGAGGATTGGGTTAGTTTGTACCACATCTTCCAGCAAAAGAAGGATTACTGAATATGTACCTAACTTATGATGCATCAGTGTCTATCAACATTTGTCCTTCTCTAGTTCAAAATATATTTACTGTTGGAAGCTCATTATTAGACCGCAAAAAGAAACTGTTTTGACTATCCTAGTGTTTCAATGAGTTAATAGTAAAAAAAATATGAAAAAATAAACAAAAACAAAATACTAAAACAACCAATGAAATTTTTTTATCAGGTGCTCGTAGGCTGCCTGGGAGGCATAGCGAAAGTAGGATGCTTATTAGCTTGTTACTCCAGCCCATGAACAGTGGACATTTCCCTTCAGTTGTATCCATAATTGGAGAAGGCGGCATGGGAAAGACAGCCCTTGCCCAATTAGCATTCAATAATATTGACATTACAAATAACTTTGATCCACTAATATGGGTAAGCCTATCTCCCAATCCTTACCCAGTCGAAATCATAAAAAAGATAATTGAAGCCATAACAGAAAACAAATGCAATCTGTCGTCTTTAGATATGCTACAACGCTGTCTCCGGCAGTTACTGAGTGGTAAAACGTTTTTACTGGTACTTGATGGCGTGTACACAGAGGACCCATTCGTTTGGGACACTGTGTGGACCCCTCTTAATACAGCCCACCCTGGAAGCAAAATTCTGGTAACAACCAGAAATCGAAGAACTGCACAATACATGGGTTCAACAAATCCATTTGCATTGACTAGTTTGAATTCTAGTGCTCTTTGGATGGTCTTGAAAGATGAAGCCTTTGCTCAGGCCTCTACCTCTGAATCCGTGCCTGAAGATTTAGTAAGTATTGGCAAGGAAATCGCTGCCAAATGTTATGGGTCCCCGTTAGCTGCCAAATTGTTAGGAAAAAACCTATGTGGTGTAACTGATAAAGAAGAGTGGCAAAGATTATTACAAGATATGCCTGATCCAGGTGAGCTAGTTGATAAAATTTTGCCTTCTCTGAAGCTAAGCTATGAGTTATTGCCTCTTTATTTAAAGCGATGCTTTGCATATTGCTCCATTTTTCCCAAAGGGTACGAGTTTGACAAGGAGAATTTGGTAAAATTGTGGGTGTCAGAAGGGCTTCTGAAACCTGAACGGCCTCGTGTGGGTAAAACACTGGAAGATATTGGTCGAAAGCAGTTCACTGATTTTCTGTGGCGATCCTTCTTCCAACCTAGTGGCCGTAACAGGTATGTGATGCCCGGTGCTATACATGATTTAGCCCAGTCTGTGTCGGTGTATGAATGTGCAAGAGTGGACCAGTTTGGCATCCAACATGGCAAGCATACAATGACCAGGTATGCATCTTTGTGTGGGGACCATTTGAAACCTGAGTCGGTGAAGCATGTTTATGACAGGAAACATTTACGTACACTGATTGTGTGCACTGTGGGCCTTGTACCAGTGGAACGTGTCCTACAACAGAAGTCGTTGAGCAATCTGAGGTTCTTGCGTTCACTGGACCTGAGTAACTGTAATTTTGACAATTTACATATATCTATAGGTAATTTAATTCACCTAAGATACCTAAACCTGTGTGGCTCATTATTCAAAACATTACCAGATTCGATATGCAAGCTATTAAATTTACAGACCCTCAACCTTGATGAGTGTTACAACCTAAAAAAACTTCCCAGTGGAATGAGCAGCCTGATTAACATGCGGCACATTGGTTTGAGTCTGAATTGGGAAAATTGGGATGGAAGAGATTTTGATTTTATGCCACCAAAATTGGGAAGGTTAACCTCTCTCCAAACATTGTCTAGATTTGTTGTTGCCAAAAGGGATGGTTGTGGTATAGCTGAGTTAAAGGATTTGAATCTATGGGGAGAGCTTTACATATCTAAGCTAGAGAATGTGGAGAGTGGTGCTGACGCCAGAGATGCAAGGTTATACAGGAAGGAGCACCTTGAATTTCTGATGTTGAGGTGGAGTAGTAGAAAACGCTTCGACTCGGTAAATGAGGAAGAAGTGTTAAGGCAACTTTGCCCATCCAATGCAATCAAGAGTTTATGGGTAGAAGGCTATAACGGGTCTAAATTTCCGCCTTGGGTCACAGACCCTTCTTTCAGACATTTGGAGACACTGAAGCTATTAAATTGTAAGGTTTGTGCTAGCCTTCCTCAGGCTGCCAGATTGCCACATCTCAAAAGCTTATATTTAAATGGGCTTGACAAGGTTAAAGGCCTTAATCAACTGGCATGCCAGAGTGTTGGGTTTCTATCACTAGAGTTATTGCACTTATCTGACATGCCTGAGCTTGAAGAATGGTTTACAGCGTCAAATATTTCCTTAATAAAGCTTTCTGAATTATCCATTTCAAATTGCCCAAAATTGAAAGAAATTTCATACCTGCCCTCAAGCATTAGCAGGTTTGAATTAAGGAATTGCACAGCTCAAATGCTGCTTCCTTCAACAGTTCCTTCTCTATCAAATCTAATTGTGGAAGGAGTTGACTCAAATGTAATTGAGTGGATTCAAAACCTGACCTCCCTCACCTCTTTATCTTTAATTAAAATACAAGAGCTAAAGTGCATAACCTGTGAAAATCTGTGCTGCCTGAGTGGTCTGACAATGCTGAAGATTGAGGGGTGTAAGGAGCTTCAATCAATTGCTCAAACTGGAGATGTCGAATACCTCCCTTCTTTGAAGAAACTGGACATCTCCTGTTGTAGAAGGCTTGAAAATTTATTTAACCAGGGTTTACCATGCCAAATTGAAGAGCTCCATCTGAAAGATCTGGAGTTTCTCAATTCACTTCCAAGTAGATTAGATCACTTGTGTGACCTCCATACATTGGAAATTCGTGATGTACCAAAGCTTTTATCTTTACCGATGATACCTTCGTCTCTCTGCTTTCTGTCCATAAATGGATGCCCAGACCTGCAGAGAAGGTGTGATGCGGGTGGGCCGGACTGCCCGAATGTAAGTTGCATCCGTTATTTGTTCATTGAAGACACTCAGCTATGATAGCTCGTAAGTTTCTCTCTACCTACAATATTTTCTAGTTTGATGAGTCATTTTTGTTAGTTTATAATAATAATATATCTTTTTCTTGCAGTTTATCATTTAGCATATAATGTTGTTTGCATTTAAGTGCTCTAGTGCATGCCAATGTTTCATTGTTCACGACCGTTTCTTTCTTGTATTCTATTTTTTTAAAGATTGTATTTTGGTATTTTGTAGTCAGAGAGAAAAAACTTCCGACGAATTTATGCATGCAACTTGAGTTTCTGTCTTGTACTTCTCTACTCTCGCAATTTATTTTGAACATTTGAGATTCTCACTTTCTTCTTATTCCTATTATTTAATTGTAGAATGTAAGATCCTTCCAATAGTAGAATGTAAGAGTTCCCGTTTTCAAATGCTAAAGAGTTCTCATTCCTGTTATTTGAGATGATCACTTCTGTACTCTTGTTTTTTGCATAATTTATTTCTTCAGATATTATATGGAATGTTTAAGTAGTAGATTTACAAAAAGTGGAAGAAAAAGGAAAGAACAAAACAAAAGGGAGATGCAATTTTTGTAATGTTTAAACAAATTTTGTCATTCAGCACATAATGGACACAAGAAGAGTGTATGTGTTTGCCGCAACAACAAAGCTGATTAGTGAGTTTGAGAGGTTGAAATTCATATATTTTGTGCTGATGTTGTGGTTCTATGATACACAAGATGTGGTATCAAGTAAATCAGTAACACTTCTCTATCTTTTGTCAATATTTTGATCTCTCTTTAAGAAATCAATCTAATGATATCAGGGTGTGGTACCAACTATTATTTGGAATAGAACTTCAAAATGTAAAATCTTCACTGGTATCAGAGTTTGGTACCAAAAAACTCTTTAGTTTCTAATCAGACTGGTGGTGTATCCACTCTTAAAAAAAACGAAAAATAAAAATAAAACATCCTAATTCCAAATTGAAGCATAAATGGTGTTTTTACACTTTTGAAAATTTGAAGATTGATTTCACCAGAAAATGGACCACAATGAAATAGAATGTAGAATTAAAGGTAACGAGGCACAGGAATTCCGTCACAGCATAGCAGCTCGCCACAGAAGATCAGACTTCAGTTATTTACATTAGACATGATTAGTTAGCTGATTAGTTACTTTTAATGATCATTAGTTAGTTACAAAGATGTTTCTAGATTCTCAGGATCATTACAATAATTGTACAGAGCATTCCTCTATAAATATAAAACTGTAACTACTGATTGAATGAATGAAATAAAAATATACATTTTCAAGAGTTCATTTCTCTCTCTATTCTGTTTTTGTTTATGTTCTATGGCTTTCTACATGATATCAGAGCCATAGATTCTGCCTTTAATGAAGAATTCGTCTAATCTCAACTATCTCCACCTTTCCCAATCCACTCAACATCTACAGAGAACAACACCACTACTCACACTTCCATGGAGTCAATTATTTCTCTTAATCTTTCAGTTGCCATAAAATTAATTGAGAACAACTTTCTCACATGGAAATCTCATATATTACCTCTCATTCATGGATATGCCCTTGATCGGTACCTTGATTCTCCTTTGCCTAACACAACGATCCAAGCATCCAGTGGTGAAATAGAAAAAAACCCTGCTTATATAACGTGAAATGCTCAAGTTGTTTCTTCCACCACCTCTAAAGAATCCTGGACATCAATCGAATATTTCTACTCTTCCACCTCTCGAGCAAAGCTCCATAACCTCAAACAACAGATTCAAACAACCTCAAAGGGTGAATCTCCGTGCACTGAGTATCTTCTTCGTCTCCGACGAGTTGCTGACGAACTAGCATTTATCGGACCCCCTTACCTGAAGAGGATCTTGTGACGACGACGATCAACAGCTTGGGAACATAATACAATTCAATCGTTGCATCCTTGTCAACAGTCAGGTGCCATGGCTCATTATTGTTCTCTCATCTGCGAGGGCGGCTGTTAAGCCATGAGGCGTTGCTCAAGAGCTAGAACAAATCGAATCCTTCAGCATTTCATGCGGGTAGAGGAGGAGGCAACAACAGAAATCGATACAACACTCAAACCCGATCCGTTACTCAGCAAGGTTTCAATGGTGGGTCGAACTCCTTCAACAGGTCAAATTTCTCCTCTAATGGGCTTGAGTTCGTATAACACCAATTCAGACCAAACACCTTCAGCTCAAAACAGTGGTGCAGAAACCAAGCTACAGTGCCAAATTTGTTCTAGGTTTGGACACAATGCAAAACTATGTTACAAGAGGTACTTTGCTGATCGAGAATGGAAATCGAATTCAAGATTCAATGCTTACAACACTCAAGTTACGAATTCCAATCTCAATCAATTGGAAAATAGACTTGGATGCTAACAATCATGTTACAAGTGATATCAACAACTTTTCATTCTTCTTTACCTACAAAGGACCTGACAAACTACAAATTAGTAATGATTTTGACTTACAAATCTCCCATATCGGTGCACAAAATTTTACAATATCTAATCACTCTATTCAACTTAACAATGTGCTTCATGTTCCCAATTTTACTACTAATCTTATAAGCTTGTCACAATTACTTCTTGACAATCCATCACTCTCTATTAACTTTTCTTCTTCTTCTTCTTCTTCTTCTTGTACTATCAAGGACCTCCACACCAAGAACCCTCCAATTCCATTCTCTAGCTCCAATGGATTGTATTCTCTCGAGATGAAGCCTTCTATTATTCCTCCACAAGCATTTCTTGGCACTCGCGTCACTACTAGTGTTTGACATGTTAGACTTGGCCACCCTTCTACCAATACTACCATAAATGTCATCAATAAAAATTCCTTACCTTGTATTAGAGAAAAAATTTCTTTTTTGTCATGATTGCATACAAGCAAAGGCTCATGTTTTGCCTTCTTATTCTTCTTCTTCTCATTTGCAAATAATTCATAGTGATGTGTGGGGTGTAAACCTAGACGGTCTAGGTTGTGACTAATTTTCGACTTAATTAAAAGTTCGAGGTCTTAATTGCAAATTTGCACACCCTAAAGTCAATTCCTTAATAACCAAATTTTAATTGCGGAAGCGTAATAACCAATTATTCAATTTATCTCAAATAATTCTAATTAGCAATTCAATCAATTGCAATTCACTCAAACACACAATTACCAAGCAATAACACAAGCAATTCACTTAATTTCTCTAATTGCACAATTAAGCTCAATTTTAATTAACAATTCTCAAACACAAGCAATTTAGCACAATTGAAATTAAAGAGAAATAAATGCTCAGTTGCATGTTGACGAAGTTCGGCTTGCACGATGGCCTCGCCTACATCTCCGGGTCCCCGGCGCCCTCGCTTCTTGCGGTAAAAGCTCGGTCCGCTCCACTAATAATAATTAAGTACAATGGCGGAATCCAACCCTCTTTACACATATCGGTAGAGTAATTGGACCCTTGGTTTAATTAAACAGTTCACTAATAGAAAAAAGAGAAAATAGGCAATAACACACTAATCTAATTGCCAAAGGTAACTCTCAACTCTCAATAGAATGATTTAGCTAACTAAAATTGGGAGGCTTAGTAATGAATTTAGCAAATAGGAACTAGCTCAAGAGTGATTTTTGGCTGCTGGTTTTAGAGGTTTAAAGCTTTTTGTTTCAGATAATATGTAAAGAAGAAGATGGTCCCCTTTTTATACTTTCTGATTTCTGCAAAAGTTAGGTTTTCGGAACATAGCGTTATAATGTCATGTTCTATAGAAAACATAGCGTTATAACGCTATCATGAGTGAAGACAAAATTTTGTGACGTTGGATTTGTATTTTTGTGCAAATTTGACTTAGCGTTATAACGCCATGCTATGTAAAAAACATAGCGTTATAACGCCATCCCAAGTCAAGACAAAATTTTGTAACGTTTGAAATTTTGTCAATTTGATCACTTTGGCGTTATAACTCCAAGCCTAGCGTTATAACGCCAAGTCACTCAAAAATCTAGTTGAAAAATATGCTACTAATCAAAACAATATTTTTGATAATCTTAGACAATATTTAAGACATAATCTTGAACATTTGATTTTTTATTTGATCATTTTCTATTTTAAAATTCAATTTCAAAATCTGCTTCACTCTGGCGTTATAACTCTAGAGTTCAGGACTTAGCGAAATTTGGCCAAGTTCTTGACTTAGCGTTATAACGCCAGACTTGGCATTATAACGCCAAGTCTCTAGAATTTAAGGTTTGAAAATTTTGCTACTAAGCCAAACAATGTTTTTGATGAAATAAAGTTTATATTCATAAACTTAAATGTTATTAAAGACATATTCTTGAAGTTTTGAATTTTATTTCATTCTTAATTTATTTTAAAAAGGCATTTTAAAATTTCATGTTTCTAGCGTTATAACGCCATCCTTGGCGTTATAACGCTAAGTACAATTGCCTTCATACTTTGCCATTTTTTGGATTTAGCACTCTAGCATTATAATGTTAAAGATAGCGTTATAACGGTAAATTATATTTTGTTCTGAATTTACAAATTAACTCCCAATTTTAAATAGCTAAAGTTCTAGAGATTAAACCTATTTAACTCCTATCAAGTCTTGAGTTCTTCAGCTCCTAATCTTCATTGGTTTAATCCCTTGCTCATTTGATCTTGCTTTAATCACCTACAATAAATCTTCACAGCACGCAAATATCGATGAGATTTAAACGTTGTTTTGCAAATCAACAAACTTGAGAAATTGTTTGAGTCAACAACCTTCCCCTTTTGTTGATTTGCAAAATCTAAAACATATGTGCACTCGAAATAAATTGAATTGCAAGTTGGTGCACATATGCATCATTCTCTCTCTTTTTGAAAATCATACAAAAGAGTATTTGAGTTTGTTTGAAAAACGTTTTAGCTCCTCCTCAACTTGTGCATTTCCAATTTATTAGAATGATTTTGCAATTAAGCACATTAGCCATTGATTTTGGCGTGCTCTCCCTCAATATATGTGTATCCCCAATGTGTTAAAAAATTTGTTGCAATTTAGCAATTTTGTAACTTAGCCATTGTGCCAAACAATTGATCATACATCTCCTTAATTTTAGCATCCCAATATACCATTTTTCCAATTTGTATCAATTTTAAAATAATCAAGTACCAATCATAATTTTCACAAGCATCCAAGATATCGAATTTAACAAGGAGCCATGGTGCATACATAAGCAACACAATAACGCATCATCCCCTCTGGTTTTCTTCTATTAAACTATTCTTCCTCTCAAAAGAAAAAAAAAATGGACTAAAGACCACGAACTCCCACGACCATTTCCTCTCCCTCCATTTACAGTTTACCCCAACCGAACCCTTCTCTAGTCTAGATCAAAAATGCCACCGGCGGAGCCTCCCGTTTCCACCTCCACCACCTCCACCACCTCCGCCGCCACCAGAACCAGCATAATCGACTCCCTCGGCGTGGAGATCATCGGCGTTATGTCTCCAGTCTCAATCTGTATGCTCCTAGTGGTACTAATCCTCACCTCTCTCACCTCCTCCGCCTCCACCGCCTCCACCGCCTCCTCCTCCCCTCCTCCTGTCACCGCCGCGACCTTGATCTATGTCGAAACCCCCTCCGATTCCAGCTTCCACAAGTTCTTCGGCGCTGTCCTCGATGCCGCCGCCTTCGTCGCTCTCATCGCCGTTGCTACCTTCATCCTAGTTCTCCTCTACTACTACAACTTCAATTCCTTTTTGAAAAACTACCTCCGCTTCTCCGTTTTCTTCGTTCTCGCCTCCATGGGAGGCTCCATCATGGCTTCCCTCCTCGAGCACTTCTCAATCCCTCTAGATGCCCCGACCTCAATCATCCTGCTACTCAATTTCGCGATTCTCGGTGTATTGTCTGTTTTTTCACCAGCTGTGCCCATTCTTCTCCGGCAATCTTACATGGTGGCTGTGGCTGTGATTGTGGCGGTTTGGTTTGCACGTTTGCCAGAATGGACAACATGGGTGCTTCTCGTAGCACTTGCATTATATGATTTGGCAGCAGTTCTCTGTCCACGTGGGCCCTTGCGGATCCTTGTCGAGCTTTCTTCGGACCGCGATGATGAGCTTCCGGCTTTGGTTTATGAGGCACGGCCTACTGTTTCGCCTCCTCCGGTCTCACAACCAGTTTCCTCTCCAGTTGCTTCTCGTGGTTCAGTTGAGATGCAACCAGTGACAACCACAGAGACCTCTAATCCCAATTCAGTTGGTGAAGAAGAGATATCACCTTTAGTATCATCTCAACGGGTGGTACGACGAGACAATTTGAATAATTTAAATCATGAAGAAATTAGGGAGTTGAGTAATTCTAATCATGCTGTGGTTGAGATGGGGACTGGTGAATCTGAAACACTGCCATTGTTCGGGAGAGAGCACCAGAGGGCACCACCGGAGTCAGACTCTGAATTCGAGATGTTTGATTCAACAAGGGGTATTAGGTTGGGGCTTGGAGATTTTGTATTCTACAGTGTGTTGGTTGGTCGAGCTGCCATGTATGATCTGATGACAGTATATGCTTGTTATCTGGCAATTATTTCTGGTCTCGGCTGTACTCTTATTCTTCTTTCGGTTTTTCGACATGCTTTGCCGGCATTGCCCATTTCCATAACCCTAGGGGTTATTTTCTACTTTCTTACACGACTTCTAATGGAGCCATTTGTTGTTGGGGCTTCGACTAATTTGGTGATGTTCTGACTTTGGAATCAGTTTTCTTTATCACGATTTTTGTGATTTTTGTTGAATAGAAAAAGAATGAACTGAGGTGATTTGTTAGAGTGATATAGTGCAAAACTGCAAATAGCTTGTTCTTCTTCTTCTTCTTCTATTTTACCCGTCGTGTCTTTATCTTCTGCTATAGTAGATATCATCCATTTTGTTTGTGTTTGTACCATTTAATTTGGATTCAGGATATAGCATTTGGTGATTATGTTATAGTGCAAATAGCATTCGGTGACAACTAACAGTACACTGACTACAAACACCCTTCTCAAAAAAAAGAAAAAAAGAAGCACACTGACTTCTCTGAGGTTTAAATGGTTTGCCCTAGTATATGTATATCTCATGCTGAGAATTTTGTTATCAAATCATATTTTTTGTCAACTTGATCATAAGAAGCTGCTAAATTAGGTTATTTTTAGCAAATAGGCATGACATGTGATTGTGTTGGTATAACTGACATCTAGTACCCACCTACAAAAGATTTCAATCTTGTGCACAAGTCTCTCAGGAGACAAATTAGGAAGCCCCACAGGGTTGCTTAGTAATAATGTAGTTGGAGACACTTTGAAATTCTTAGTAAACCAGGATTTTTTTTTTTTTTTGCTATGGCCAAATCTTGTGTAATACTAGCTCCAACCATGTTGTTAGCGTACCAGTGAGGTTATGTATGATGGTTGATATTGCAATATCTACCATTAGTCCAGCTGAGGTACTACTAAACACAAGCATGACTAGTCATATCTGTACTCTTATCTTTGAAGGTTTTTTTTTTTGAGAAATCATCTTTGAAAGGCCTTATTTTCTTCTTTAGACTTCTCTAATTTGGTGCTACTTAAATGTGGTTAATTCTTTCTTTTCTGAACTGGAGGTTTGTTGGCAAATGCCAATTGGCTGGTTGAAGAAACCCTAGACTAATTTCCAATTATGCTAAGCTTCTGACATTTTAATATTTACATTTGTTTCTTTTTCTTGATTTTTATAGAATTGTTGAATTAATGCAGCAGCTTAGTGATAAAAATACTTTCTTTATGTTGGTGCCTTCCCGAAACATCTCATCTTGAACTAGTTTTATAGTTAATATAACTGTCTGTTTGTTGCAACATCATTTCCCTCTAGAGAAAATGCAATATGACTGTCATCTTGTGAGAATTATTCCTTTTCATTAGACTTCAATCGATGATCTTGTGGTGACTTCAATTTTTATTTTTGTTGACCAAACTAGGAGGTTTGTTATCTGAATGGTAATTGAGAAACCGAGAGGCATAGTCAAACTATCCAATTTCATTTACTATTTTAACTTACCTGGATGTGCTCAATTCTTCTATACTGTCTGGGTAACAGTACCATTATTTGTAACAGTCCTGGGTACATGGGGGCCTTTATTTCCAAATAAAAGAAAGAACCAATAGCAAAACAATTAAAACCTACGGAAAAGCTGGCAAAGGGATAAAAATGTATAAATAAGGAAATACCTGTTGGGCTTCCTATACCTTGTATAAGGCTGTGTTAATAATAGCCCGCATGTTTTATTTTTCCTCTGACCGAAACTTGAACAATTCCAATGCCGAATCAGAAGTGGGTATAAACACCAATTCCAAAAGTAAACTTATTAAATGAGAGGTCCATAATTGTGACACCTCATTTAAGTAGTGTTTCTCCTTTTGGGCAGGGGATGATAATTCATGTGAGCATACTACAAAAAGAGAAAGGGACCCAATTAAACTCTGCTGACTTTGTTAAAAGTGAAGGGTAGAAATCAACACCAGTGCCTAATCCTAGCATGCAGTATATAAAGCAGTAATGCACTCACATGGTGAGGAGGGCATGTAGGTTTGACAGAGAGAAAAGTAGAGGAGTCTTAAGCTATTGTAGCTAGCCATGGTGAGGCCGCCATGCTGTGACAAGGTTGGTGTCAAGAAAGGGCCATGGACACCTGAAGAGGATATCATATTGGTATCTTACATCCAAGAGCATGGACCTGGTAACTGGCGATCAGTACCTACTAGAACAGGTTAAATTGCCTGATCCATTGTTCCAGTTCCATTTAACATTCTTTCTTTAAACTTATATTTAATCTTTCTTGTGATATTCTTTTTCTTGACAATTTACTTTTGTTCTTGGGACTGCATGAATAGGGTTGATGAGGTGTAGTAAGAGTTGCAGATTGAGGTGGACTAATTACCTTCGGCCTGGGATCAAGCGCGGTAATTTCACTCCTCATGAAGAGGGTATCATTATCCATCTACAAGCCATGCTTGGCAACAAGTTAGCCTCTGTTTCTCTCTCTATCACACGCACACGCACACACGCGCACAGAGGAATTCATGTGTATCCACACAAACAAATAGATTAGTACAGGTACGCAGGCACATAGACATCAACTTGGAGCTTACAGAAAATCAGAGAGCAATTTGACTTATTAGCTTTTATGAAAAGAGTAGTGTACATCTGTGTTAGTTAAGCTACTTGATTTGTTGTTTGCTGTGTCAGGAGCACAGTTATCAATTGCTCATGAACATAGCCATTTCCAAGCATGCTAGCAAGTACAATAAGATATGCATGGCTATTCAGCTACATGATTAAATTGTACTGGGGTGTCTCCACATAATGCCAGGAATTCTAATTAGTAGCAATTAGCATTGTCATGAGTTATGATTGACCCTTGGCTTTACTCCAGTTTGAGCATCTTGTGTTATTTCTAATTCTAGCAAATAGTTTTACTATCTAAACAGGAGATTTCAATGTTTTGTTTTTCATATTAAACAAAGAAAAAAAAGCAACTTGTACGTTGAAATGGGGACTGACTAAAGTAAATGATAGATTCTAAAAAGCAAAAAAACAGAAGAAGATAATCACCACAAGCAAAGATCACAATAGAAGCCAAAATATTCTCATAAAAGAAGATAAATACATCAATCCTACTCTATAGCTAGCAAGAATAAGTTGCACTTTCTTTTATCTTATCATAGTTGGCGTTGTTCATTTCCATGCAGATGGGCAGCTATAGCCTCCTACCTTCCTCAGAGAACCGATAATGACATAAAGAACTACTGGAACACTCATCTCAAGAAGAAGCTCAAGAAATTCCAACCATCAATCTGTCATAACAGTACAACTCCGTTCAGCTCGACATTCTCTTTGCACAATACCATACATGAACCAATCATACAGAATCCTCCATTGCCAGATAATCCTTCCACCTACGCATCAAGCGCAGATAATCTCTCCAAACTTCTACAAGGTTGGATGTGGTCTACATCAAAATCTACTGAATTTGCAAATGATATTCATATGCAAAGTGATTTGTTGACCAATCAAGATGAGCTTGATTCGCTTTTCTTGTTTGAAAACTTGGTCGGTGATGAGAGAAAACAGAGCATGGATAACAAGGAACTGCTGCCCTTGTCTTATCTGGAGAAGTGGTTGTTAGAAGAAAGCCCAGGTTCAGTTGAGGAGATAATGGAGATGTCCAGTTCAGCGGACTCAGCACGTTAGCTTTCTTGCTGGACTTGCATGAATGCAGCAGACCTAATGACAAGTTTGTTATTCAAAATATGTACCATTAGTAATATTATAAATATAACTGTTGAACTAAAGCAATAACAATCGTTTTGTGGGTTCTACTGGTGATGTATGAAATGATCAGAGAAAGGAGACTTGAAACATTTTTCAATCAGAAGGTAAAAAATAATAAGATGCAAAAAATCATTCCCCAAATTAATTTATTGTTAGTACATCAATTTTGGTTTGCTTGTATCAGAAAACTGGAAATAGTTTAGGTCTATATTCAAAGAATAGAATGCATCAAACAAGCATATAAACATTTACGACCTCTTGATGCAGTGCTTATACATGCCAACATTTTTGTAGACTTATACTGTTCAGATTCCCATTTTTCACAGCTTTTAGATGTATACTCTTCCGATTATCAATAAGAGCACAAGTCATTGAAGAATGCCAATTTTACAGATTGGTCTCCTAAAACTTCAATGGACAGTTTTATCCACATCTATGGCGTATTAATTTCTTTTGTTACTCATTTAGCAATATATTTTTTGCACAATATAAAATTGAGGTGTTTGAACTACTAAATTTGAAACATCAATTATTGATAATTTCAACAATAATTCTTCCTAAATCAAACTTGCTAAACTGAAAGTAACAACTCAACAGATATGTAGGTCTACAACAAATTCAAATTTTTTTCAAGTTTCCAACAGCAAGTTTGTTGCATTCATTTCTTCCGGGGACACCAATCTGTACGTCATTAATTAGTTTCTATGCTTCTTCTCTCTCTTTTTTCCTTTACGCAAATGCACTGTTTACATCTCAGTATCTCACACAGAATATAAGAGTACAAATAGTAAGAATAAGTGGTCCTCTAAAGTTGGCAGCAATGCAATTAATTACTTGATCAATTATGATTGGCCAAAGTTACACATAATGACATAAATACAAGAAGAAAAGATAGATGAAGTAATCATGTTTTGCAAAAGGAGCTGTTTCTTCGATGTATTCGACTATGTTTTAGCGGAACCAAATCTGCTGCTTTTATAATCCATTCTTGTTTTCTGCTTGTTTCGATTTGGATCGTTCAAAATTCATCTAACGGTTAAAGCATCTGCTCTCTGAATCAAATCACAGCCGTCTGTAACGATCGATCGATTCGTGACGGTCGGATAGAGACAAATAAAATCCTGCTTGCCTCAAATACAAACAGCAGATTCGGATCCATGTTTTAGCCCCAAATTTCTTTAGTATTCAAACCGAACTAAATGGAATTGTATTAACAAAATCAATGCTAGTCGAGGCATTAATACAAGATCAAACACTTGAAACATTGATACTAGTCACTAACAAGTTTCGGCACTGTTTAATGGAAGTTGCTAACTATTACTCAAGAAATTGTGTGTGTGTGTGTGTGTGTGTGTGTGTATTATAGGCGAGTTAAAAGATGAGAAGGTCAAAAGTTCAAAACCATCTAGATTTAAATGATTTAAAATTTCCTTAGCCAAATTTTGAGTTCACGATCTCCCAAACAAAAGATGTTGCTTTCAGTCAGTGGAGAGAGTTAATTTGTATTTAATAAAGAGAGAATGAATTATAGAGAATGTGGTCCTTTACGCAAATGCATTTTTTACATCTTACTGTAGATCCAGTCCTTCACAAAATAAAGTTGGCTAACTATTGTTTAAAAAATTATAAAAAAGGTATATTAAAGTAAAAAAAAGAAGTTATCAATTAGTTTGTGCATTAAAACTTCTTCAGCTTTTCTAACATGTATGCCAGAAGTTACTTCTGATATAATCATAACAATTTCTTTTTTTGTCAAAACAAATTGGAATAGACTAAAAATAAAATTTATATTAGATTCATCTTCATAAAATAAGCTAGAATTTTAAGTTGATTCCTCAAAATTATCACAATCCTCTTCCTTTCATAATTTAAGACCGACTATGTAAAAATCATGTGATAAAAATATAAAATAAAGGAAATGTGGCGATCTCCATATTTCATAATTCATCCTTAATTATTTATTATTATTTTTTTTAAGAGTTACTCCACTTCTGCTCTTTCCTTTTGTGGTTTGTGTTCTTGTACTTTCTTTTTGTCAGTTTGTCTGTTTTTCGATATTTCTATCAACTTTTCAAACATGAACATTTCACATTTGATGTATCGATTGTGTGCAAGTATGAACAACAATAAGTATAAACAGAGGCAAATTCATAATTTTCGTCAGATGAATAAGATTTATAATTTTTTTTCAGAAGGACAAAATGACGCTTGACATGTTTCGAAACAAGAGCATGTAGTATGTCATGATTTTCAGCATGTCTTTTCTGTTTACATGTTTGGCCTGAATTTAGATAAAATATAAACACTTATGACTACAGGTATGAGTAACTGAGGATCTTATAAAAGAATGTATAAAAACCATAATAACAACTATAAACAATTAAACACTTGTCGAATTGACATACAAAAGAAAACATAAACACTTGACGCACAATCTACCATAAATTTCGTCACTTTTTTTCATCATGGATTTAAAGAAAACATAAACACTTATTGCAATAGATATGAACACCTTATAGAAGAATGTATAAACATCGAAAATATAAACACACATTGTTTTTTGTTCCGGATGTGAGACAATTGTAGTCCCAGATGTGCTGCAACACGGCTTACCAAAATAGCATAAATCTCGAGGATAAAATTTGAGAGAAACTGTTTATGTTATTGTTAGTTGTTCAATAAAATATGTAGTTGTTGCTATTTCAATAGAGGGATAGAAGTAACAAGAAGATATTAAATAGAAAAAGAATAAAATTATGGTACTTGACAAGCATCAAATTTCGGTGCTTGCGATAACATATTTCGAATTTCAAAATGCGAATGATTGATCTGAATAGTTAAAAATGTTGTTCATATTAAAATCTACTTATGGACTAAATGTTTTATTATTTTATCGGATGGTTGAAAAATGAATTGATCTATCGATTACAACATCTCCAATTTAATGCATTTTTCGCTCATCCAACTACATATTTTATTGAACAACTACATATCGGGTCAACTCAGACTTCGGATCGTGTTAGGTCGGGTCGAGTTGGATTTCGTGTCATCTAGTGTCGCTGGCTCGAGTTTCGAATCGTCTCGGGCAGTCAAGTTGGGTTTCACGTTGTTTGGTGTCGCTTGGGCTCAGGTTTCAGATCGTCTCGGATGGGTGGGTCGGGTCGAGTTTCAGGTCGTCTGGTGTCGCTTCAGATCAGATTTCGGATCATCTCGGATCGAATCGGATCGGATCGAATTTCAGATCATCTAGTGTCGCTTCAGATCAGATTTCGGGTCATCTCGAATCAGATACGAGTTAGTTGACTTTATAAAATGTGAGATCTAGGTCCAAATGATGATGATGGTACAATATGATAAAATATAGTTAATTCACTTACTATAATACAATATAATCAAATAATAATTGCTATTATACAATTGTTATTCCACTTATGAGTTGGAATATCGAATTAGCTAAACTTTGCACTAATTCGAACGTACTATAATCTGTTTGACAAAAAAATTAATTTGAAAATAATTAATCTGCTATTCCAAAACAAAAAAAACCTTTTTCATGGATTGTCAAACGGACCCTAATTAGTTCTTAAGTAAAATATTTTTCAGGTTACATATAAATAAGAAGATAAGATAAGTGTGAGGTCCAGATGCCTCGAGCCAAAGCGCGCCTCAATCTCAGCCATCGCTCAGGGAACATCTACAGATGAAATGGCTTTTGTACATTATGTAGGTAGTCTAGTCTGATATGCCTTTTGTGGTCAATTCAGCCATTTTGATATATTTTTTCAAAATTACAACTCTCAAACTCTAATTTTAAATGAAAAAATTATAAAAATATATGTATGTCTCAAAATATGTCATTTTCTGTCAAAAAAGTTTAAATCTTGCTCTATTCTGACGAAAATTTAAAATCCGTTCTGATTGTAGTATTGATGTATTTTTTGCTACTAATGTAAGGCAGTAATGTATATTCATGAAACAACACATGATTGTCAACTATATCGAAAGAAAAATGGCATCTGTGTTAATTTCAAACTTCCGAAGTTGTAAATTAGGAAATGCCACCAGCATGTCAATACAAATGGGAATATCAACTGTGGGTTATCTTAGGAATCAAATCCGCTGTTTGTATAATTTCTTCTTGTTTTCTGTTTGTTTCGATTTGGATCGTTCAAAATTTATCTAACGACCAAAGCACCTGCTCTCTGAATCAAATCACAGTCGTTTGTAATGATCGATCGATTTGTAGCGGTCGAATCGAGACAAACAGAATCCTGCTTGCCTCAAATACAAGCAGCAGATTCGGATTCGTTATCTTAGGACCAGAGGCTGCTTGTGCTTGCAATTTAGAATGCATACCTCTTCTTTGTATTCATTAATTCGAGGAGCTCCAAATTCATACTAATTAATTAGTGAGCATTTGTCAGATATCGGGCTACATACATACATAAATTTTATCACTACTAAATTTGTCATTTATGAAAGCTTTCGAATTTGTCTAAATTTTATCACTACTAAATTTGTATATATTACAAAAAAATGTTATCAAATCAGTCAAACTTTTAATTGATCGATTTTAAGAAACAAGATTAAACAAATCGGACTTTGGATAATTCGATCCAAATGATTTTTTACTTTTTAGCTCTTCGTTCAAGATGCCTTTGTGTGCATTTATTTTAATTTTCTTTTCATTTTTGAAAAATGTTTATAGAGAGAGCATTTGAAACTAGTAAACCTAATATGTAGGAATTTTATTTTTTCTTATGGTTAAAAAAGAATAACAAGTATATGTCTGGTTGAAAAAAATTCATAATATTATGTCTATTTTCTGAATGAAGCGTTAATAAGTGTTATCTAAATGCATGCGTTCAGAAATACAGACATAATAAAAGAAAATTCTAAGTACCTGTGAACACTACGTTCAGACTCTGCATTCAGACTTTGCGCCGGTAGTGTTATTTGAACACAATGTTCAGACGCTGCGTTCAGACTTCGCATTCACAATCCAACTTTACTTACGAATTCTTTCGTTGAGAATTTTTTAATTTCTGAAAACATGCGTTAGATAACACTTTTGAATGCTCAGTTTAGAAAATAGACATAATATTATCAAAATTTTAAAACCAGACATATATTTGTTATTATTTTTTTAGGGATAAAAGAAACTCAATATGTAGCCTATAAGTGGAGTAGGTGCATACAACTCTATAACATATAAGTAGAATTTTTCATAATAGACCTAGAACTTTTAAATTAAGATTCAATTATATGTATTGCGTGCTTTTGGTGCAAATCAATGCCACACACTTTTGTATGTCTTTATTTGACATAACAATTCTTATTTTGTTATCTATTCCATTTTATAAATATTTTTTGTCGAACAATCAAATAATTGAGAACTTTTAAATTAAATGTTGTACTTTTAACTTCAAACAAAATGTTTCTATGCACTATTGATAACTTAATATTTTTTTGAGCGAGAAACCATTAAATTTTATTTGTAAATTAAGTTTTATAATAAATTGTTCAATTTACATATGCACATTTTTTCATAAATATAATGTAAAAACTTAATAATTATTGTAACAACTCATATTGTTAAATACATATGAATATTTGCAAAACAAAAGATTGGCCCGGTTGATCTGACGGTTCGACCAATAAACCATTAATCCAAAGTTCTTTCAATTTGATATCTGGTTTGATTTTAAAAATATTGAGAAATTCTATTAATCACTAATTAATCGTCAAGTGAAAGAAAAACAATTTTGAAGTATAAGAAATTTCATGTAACAAAGGTGTAATATGTTTTTGTAGAGTTGTAAAATGTTTTTGAAAAAAGAATAAAGTTTAATTTATTATAGCATCTCTATTAAACAAATTGATAGAGTTAGCATCTTCTGCGTTACTATGTAGAATTTGTAATCATAATTTAAGTTTCAAATATATAGTTGAAAGATTTTAGTTAGATAATGGATGAGTAGCACTCCTCTGAAATGATAGACAAATTGATTATAATCTAACTGGAGATTAATATCAGTAATTATTATTTTATGAATTGTATTATTACATAAAATGTTGGTAGTGACATTTATTTTTGTATGAATATAAAAAGTACTTTTAAGGAGAAATGATACAAATTAGAAGAAATTTTGGAAACATATGCAGAAAAAACTTTCTCATATACAATAACACGCCAAATAAAAAAAGCTATAAGTGAGAAATCATAATTCATATTTTACGAAATACTCCGTATTATCGAATATCAATCAAAATTAAAAAATTTACATAATTTTGAAATTTTTGCGTGCAAATCTCAAAATTGCATGAATCATATATTATTCCACGAAATATTTCGTGAGATATGATTCGAGAAGCCAGAGTCTGAATCTGCTATTATTTTGGAGTAAAAGGAGGCTCATATTATTATCTTCTGGATCGTAGAATTAAAAATAGAGGGCCTAATCATCACATATAAATTACAGGAGGATCTTTTGATTTTAATCTGATCTGCTTATTATAATTCAACGGTCCGGATCAAAGAGAAAGAAACCATGGACAGGTTTGAATAGCACATCTCATCTATCGTATGTAATCTGAGTCGTTGATACGTTTGAACGGACTAGATCAAATCAGTGCACCTTCGATACGACCGAAGCACCAAACCTTTTTTTTCCGTAAAACCCCTCTCAATTCTAAACCTACTCACTCTCACCATCTCACGCTGTTTCGAATTCACATCCCCTGGAAACCTCCGTCGGCTCATTTCCCCTCTTCAATTTCTCTTCCCTCTATCTTTCTCGAGCTTGATCGATGGCAGCAATCTCTGGATCCGTTTCCATCTCTACCCCTGTAACGAGGGGGATCAAGGTAACCTCTTTCCTCGTAATTGTTGGCCCGATCTGATGTCAGAACTTATTTTGTTTTTATCTGGATGGAAAAGATCAAAGATTACAATCCGATCGATCTGTTTTGTTTGCTTTTAGTTTTGGATAAGATCAATTTTGTTTTGTTTTTTTTATAACTAGTTGGGTGCTATCGTGTATGTTTTACTCAAGATCAGATAGTTAGATTCATTTCCGTTTCTACTACCTATTGCAACTCTAAGCTGATTCCAAGGACCATAACAAATAAATCCTAGGTTTGAGACTGCACGATTGCTTCTTTCTAATTATGTTTGTTTATCTGATGTTTGCTTCTGCTTTGTAGGCAACTAATGGAACCTCCAGTTTGAACTCAGTTCCATTCTTCAGTCAAAGGAGGAGCTTCCATTCCCTGAGCCTTAGCATCTCCTGCGCAGTATGTCTTTAGAGCTTACTATTGCAACTGTATATTTTATTTCAAGATTATGTCAGGGTGTCTATTATCAGTAAGTTTTTACTCAACAAATCAACAACAAATGGTCATTAAAATAAAAAGGCTGCCCTCAAGTTGCAATCTTTTTAGTCAATATTTAAAATTAAGGGGAAACAACATGTGTACATTTCATGGTATGTTTGTAGTACTCCTTACATGCAATTGGAATGTTTGTGAATTTCTTTAAGTGCATAGTATTGCTGGCTCGTCTATTCTATAACTAATTTATATTCACCTTTTTGTTATAGGCAAAGAAGGAGACAGTTGACAAGGTCTGTGAGATAGTGAGAAAACAGCTAGCCATCCCTCCTGAGACCGACGTCTGTGGTGAATCCAAATTTTCTGACCTTGGAGCTGACTCCCTTGACACAGTATGACCTTGAAACTTTGAAGTTATTTTTTCCTTTTTGTTAGTGCAATGATTTATTCAGAGAACTCGTTTGGTACTGCACTATTTCCTTTGCTTGCTACACATAGTTTGGATCCACTAGTAAACTGGAGTTCTGACAATGAGAATAGTATGATAATAGGAGCAGCAACTAAAAAGGCAGAAAAACTGATATTAAGGTGCTGATACAATACCAGAATCAGTAAACTACCCTTAACTTAACCAAAGCTAGATCCAGTGTCTTTTAGAGAATTTCTCTCGTTAATTGAGCTAGATTTTGTGGTCTAGCAGTTTTTAATTTCGCTGCATTATCGTTTTCTATTTCTTGAACATTTTAATTACTCCATTTCTTAAATTTGTACAATTGGTTTTGTAATTTAGGTTGAGATTGTGATGGGACTGGAGGAATGCTTTGACATCAGTGTCGATGAGGGAAGTGCTCAAGATATTGCCACTGTTCAAGATGCAGCTGAAATGATTGAGAAATTGATTGAAAGCAAGTGAGAATGAGGGGTCCTTTTGCATCATTTTGGACACTCAAAATGGATTTTATATTTTAGTTTTATCTCTGTTTCAAGAGCATTAGTGCGGGGTTTTTCAACTGAATGATGTGATTTGCTGCATTATGTATCTGGTAAAAACTGCACTGTAGTTTTCTGATTAAGTGGTAATAAAACTATATGTTGGGGGTATGTGTGCTTGCTTGGTGCTCTTTCTCCTCTTCAATTTCTCTTCCCTCTATCTCTCGAGTTTGACCGATGGCAGCAATCTCTGGATCCGTCTCCATCTCCACCCCTGGCATGACTTGGCCATCTATGGTGGGCTCAAGTCATGCCAGATCAGCAAGGTTAGACAACACAATTTAGTAGGGCAGGAAAATGTGCATGACAGTGCACAGTAACAGTGGCTCGATGGCCACAGTTGTCACATACAGAACATACACCCTCATGTAATAATAAAAAACAAGCACTTAAACAAAATCAGACAGCAAAACAGAAGGGAAAACTGTTTAGGGTCTCGTGGTTATTAGAAAAAGCAGAGGGAAATTAGGAAGTAAGATCGTGAGGAGTCCGAATCTGGTGCTCGTAAAAACCGTGCTTGTTTTCTCGCTTGTCTCGATCCGATCGTCCGACCGCCACAGACGGTTATGATTTGATTCAGGGGCAGATGCTTTGGCCGTTAGATGAGTTTTGAACGGTTCAGATCGAAACAAGCAGGGATTTACGAGCACCGGATCCCGTTCCGATCGTGAGGGAAGTCTGAACCACCAACACTACTTGCTCTGCCTTCTTTCCTCTTCCCCATTTTAATTTCGTATTTTACTTATCTTAGAGCATCTTTATTTTTGAAACTGTTTCTTAATAATTGTCATATCAGTTTTAGAAATTTTATTTTTTTTAGTTTCTAAATCTTTCGTCCAAACTAAACAGTTACAGTTTCTTAATTGTCACATCATCAAATATTACTAGTATTGTGGGAGACTGATCAATTTTAGTCAATAATTAAGTCACGTCAGAGTTTATAAACTCTAGAACAAAGTTGTTAAATAAGAAATTCTGAAATAAAATTGTTAAATAAGAAACTTATCTACATCCATGAAACTCATTTAGAAACTGTCACGTCAGATTAGAAACTCCAAAAGTTTCAAAAATGAAGATGCTCTTAGTACAAATTTTCAATGCATGAGAGTAAAACAGAAAAAATAGAAAAGAGGGTATGTAGAGGTGAAGTAGGAAAGTTTATAGTGAGAGGGAGGAGAACCACCTGGAGCGTGAGCTTTGCATGTGCTTCAGGTGTCGAGAGGTGGGTGGTTGTAGAATAGACACATGAAAATCGGGTTCAATCATGGCTATCAAGCCAACTGTTAGGAAACGTGGTGGGTTTATGTGAGTCGATGTGACGGGAGTTCGAGTCGGGTGGAGACGTGTGTTCCAAGCCTCAATTCGATCACCAAGGTTTTGAGAGGTGAGAAGGTATGGCAGTAGACCGAGAGAGAGAGAGGGTTATTCGAGAATTAAGAATCGTGGAGGAGATCTTGGCAGTTGCTGCCAAGTTTAAAAAAAAAGAATCGTGGAGGAGAGAGGAAGGCAAAAAGGAGGAGATGAGAGATGCATCAAAAAAGGTAAAAGAGAGAGAAATGTGAAAGGGCTGAGAAAGTGGGAGAGAGAATGGAATGAGATTAAGACTGTGCTCCAGCGCCAACGGATGCGAGGGAAGGAAAGGTAAGGAGGTGTAGGGAAGGAAGGTGATGAAAGGTGAAGGAAACAAGCTTCTCAGCTTACTTGTTCCAGGCCAACGATAGAGAGGAAGGAAGGAAGAAAGAAATATTTTAATGTAAATTTGGTTAAGCTCTATACAAACCTCCTCTACCTTCTAATTTGGGAGGTAATGAAATTGGTCCGAGGGAAGAAAAGTTATAACATGTAAACTTTATTCCTTTCTTCGTTAGAACTCACTAGAGCAAGGAAACCATTAAAATTCACCTCACCTTCCTTTCCTTTCCTTCCGATTTGATGCACTGGAGCTGACCCTAAAGGAAAAGAGAGATAGGCATGGGGAGTGGGTTTCGAAATTTAAGGGAGAGAGAGATTCTAGGGAATTAAAGAGTTATTTAATTAGGCTCCTAGGTGGCAAGAGAGAGGAGGTCGTGAGGAGAGAGAATGCGGGGTTACGGGGTAAAAATTGGAGGTCGTAAGGTAAATCTGGGAATGGCTTTGGTGGAATCCTAGGCCGATTTACTCTGTTTCTCATGTGGGTAAATGCATCGTGACTCTCGCTTTACAGTTTTCGTGTAGCGAATCCCTGCTAAGGAGAAAGATGACCCAACAGGTCGAGGATGATTTAGCACGAATGATTACTTGGTTTAGGAGGTTGAGTGTTCTTTTTTTGTCTTAACTATGCATAATTCGTGTGGCTTTGTATATGAGGGGTGTGTTTGTTTTCAAAACAGGTCTGAAAACTCATTTCAGGTATTAAATGCTTAAATTTGAATTATTTGTTTAAATAAATAGTTAAATGTTTATGGAATTGAATTAATTAAATTGAAAGTTGAGTTATAATTTGTAGAATTTTTTTTGTTGAGCTTACTAGAAAATTTTATAGCATGGGGTTCCTTGTTTGTACTTCTCTTTGTTAAATATTGCAAGTTATTTTTATTGAGTGTTTATTTACTTGTAAAAAGTTTAAATATTAAATTTTTTTTTTTAGTCTTTGTAATTTTTATATATATATATATAGAGTATGGCTAATGTGAAAACGTTTGCACTTCGACCGAAGTGCAAAAGTTTCACATTAGTCAAATTTTTTGTGGTTAAAATTTAAATTTAAGTTACTCAATAAATTCTTCATATCAAAATCTTATAGAAAATCAAATTTCTTGATTTTTAGAGCTTTCTAGCTATGTTTTAAATATTTTTTAAAAACAGTCCAGTTTAATATTAAAAAACATGACCTTTTCAGGACTGTTTTTAAAAAAATTTAAAATTTAGCTAGAAAGCTCTAAAAATCACGAAATTTGATTTACTACAAGATTTTGATATGAAGAATTTATTTAGCAACTTAAATTTAAATTTTGATCATAAAAAGTTGGCTATTGTGAAAACGTTTGCACTTCGGTCAAAGTGCAAAATTTTCACATTAGTTATTTTTTTATGGTTAAAATTTAAATTTAAGTTGCTCAATAAATTCTTCATATCAAAATCTTGTAGTTTAGAGCTTCCTAGCTATATTTTAAATATTTTTTAAAAACAGTCTAGTTTAATATTAAAAAAACATGACCTTTTCAGGACTGTTTTTAAAAAATATTTAAAATATAACTAGAAAGCTCTAAAAATCACAAAATTTGATTTGCTACAAGATTTTGATATGAAGAATTTATTTAGCAACTTAAATTTAAATTTTGAACAGAAAATAGCTAATGTGAAGTTTTTGCATTTCGACCGAAATGCAAATGTTTTCACATTAGCCATAATCTATATATATATATTTGAGCTGTTTAAAATGTCAAGGATTTCACAGGTTGGGAAGAGGTGGAGAAGGAAAGAGAGGATAAAATAAGATATTTTGGGTATTTTAGATTTATTTATTTTTAATTGTGTTAAAATAGAGATAATAGTATTTAGAAATACTGATGAAATTTTATGATATTTAGACGATTTGTTGTTATGTGATAACATTTTGACAATTTTATAAAATGAATATGTAGTATTATATACTTATTTTTGTTATGATAAGTTGTAATTTTGAGGCATCTGACACTATCTCTTGCATGAAATAGGCAACACAAATCTGGACATTCGTATCTTAAGCTTAATATCTAAACCCAAAAAAAGTTTAATATCTAAATAAAAAATAAAATTTTGTATTTTGAAAATAATTTGCAACGTTGAAAATTTCCGGAAGAAATATCATTTTGTCTCCGCTTCTCTGACCTATTTTTCTAATATTTATTAATTACAATATTAATTTTTCTCGTCCACGATTTCGTTTGCAGCGTCTCTCTCTTTCTCTCCTCTCTCTCACGCATCTCCAGATCGTGTCGGTGTCAGCCTTGAATCTGATCTGAGGTAAGCTCCATCTTTGATCGGGCATGGTTTCCTTAAAAATTGCTTAGGTTAAGGAATTTTGGTAGATCTCTTCCTCTCGTTCTCCCGTCTCCTTTATCCAACCCCTGCCGACGACTGGCTTTCTTTCTCTCTGTCTCATCTCCCCCTTCTCTAGGCGCACTCGCCATAACCCTCTTTTATTTTTCTTTCTTCTCTCTCGGCAGTTGGAACTGTTTCAACGAAGGTAAACGGAGAAAACGGCTGACCGTTTGGCGGTGGCCGATTACAAGAGCTGCGCTTATCTTGTTTAATTCTTGTGGTATATTAATATAATCTCTATTTGTTTTCTTCTATCTTATTCCGATTTCCTCTGAATCCACAACCAATGTCTGAATTTAACCTTGTCGATGCATGATTGGGTGATTGAGTGAGTAGATGGAGCTTATGGTATTCTTTACATGAAATTCGTTTTATATTCGTTGTAACGTCTAACTCAGTTTGAGTATCACAAACAAATCAGATTTCTTTTTCATTTTCTCAAATTTTATAATGGTTACTGATGGTTTAAAGCTTGTGTTCCCAAACAGTAAATTAGATTGTTTGATAATTTAAAGTGTCTTCCAATACTTTTTAGTATTACTACCTACTCCCAACTCTTTGTCTCTTCTTTCTTACTGGAAGACTCATTTAGTAGGCTAGAATTTATTTACTTTAGATAATAAGTTAATAACTAATTCAAATTGGTTAAATTATGTATCAGTTTGTAGTTAAAAATGGGTCTGGTCAAAACTGGTGCTGACATGGAGGAAGGAACCTTGGAGATTGGCATGGGTAAGTTGTCAATTTTATTTGACATTTTATATTTTCTAATTAATGTTTTTTTTGGTGCTGTAAGATATCTTATGCAGAAATTGTCTAATTATTACCTTTTTATTATGATTTTTGGTTCAGAATACAGGACTGTTTCTGGTGTTGCTGGACCCCTAGTTATTTTGGACAAAGTCAAGGTACATAATATCCCAGCTTGCTAGTTGAAGGAAAATTGTAGATTACAGTGTAGTCAGTTTTGTTTTTTTTTGTTTTTAATTTCAATGGCTCCTTTAATAACATTTTATTTTTATGTGGAATTCTTGCTTCAGGGCCCGAAATATCAGGAAATTGTAAATATCAGGCTCGGTGATGGCAGCACCAGACGTGGTCAGGTGCTGGAGGTAGATGGAGAAAGAGCTGTTGTTCAGGTCTCTCCCTCTCTCTTTGTGATACAAGAAATATGTCTTAACTGTTTGATGATCAATTATGTATACATTAGCATGAGTTGCATAATTGCTGAGCTGTTCCATGCTTCTAGGTGTTCGAGGGTACTTCTGGAATTGACAACAAGTATACCACTGTTCAATTCACCGGCGAGGTTATCTGTCCTTCCTTGTTATATAATATGAGTATCTTCTTTGACAAGTATTATGCTTTATTCGAAATACCATTTTTAAATTATTTTTCCTTATTTCATAGGTGTTGAAAACTCCTGTTTCACTTGACATGCTTGGGCGCATTTTCAATGGATCTGGAAAGCCTATTGACAACGGTCCTCCAATTCTACCCGAGGCTTACTTGGATATTTCTGGTAAGATTGCTAGTTGACTGAAGCTCGAGATTGATGGTGTTCTTATAGATGTCCAACACTGTACTGAGTCTACTTTATTTTGCAAATTTTCTGACTATACAATTGAATAAGGTGCATATGTTAGTCCTTTAAAAGGGAAAGTAGGAAACCTGATGAACCATCTGAACTTGTGTATCTGCAGCTCTATACTGGTTGAGTTATGTCTATGCTTTTGTCATAATTTATGTATGTGAAGAACTTGAATTAGGTTGCTTGCATTGTAAATTTGTAATTATCTCTGCTTAAGAGGAAGTGTAGCTCTATACTGGTTGTGTTCTGTATATGCTTTTGTCATAATTGATGTATTAGAAGAGCTTGGATTAGGTTGCTTGCATTGTAATTATCCTTGCTTAAGAGGAAATCTTACTACCAAGTTAACTTTTGGATTACAGGGAGTTCAATCAACCCAAGTGAGAGGACCTACCCAGAAGAAATGATCCAAACAGGAATTTCAACCATAGATGTCATGAACTCCATTGCTAGAGGCCAGAAGATTCCTCTCTTCTCTGCTGCAGGGCTTCCCCACAATGAAATTGCTGCTCAAATCTGCCGTCAGGCCGGCCTTGTCAAAAGTCTAGATAAATCCGGCAGCAGTGCTGAGGTAACTTACTAAGTACTACAGGAATCTCTTAATTTGTAACTAATTTCAGTTTTTAAGAAGTTTGCACTTTACAGATAGCACCCAAAAGGCTCTTGGCCACTTGTGTATATACAAGAAATCCCCTATATGATTATCTTATCGGTGTTATCATATTTTGTTTATTTTGTTCGTGCTTTTGTTTTGGATGATGAGCAGAAGGGAGAGGATGACAACTTTGCTATTGTATTTGCCGCCATGGGAGTTAACATGGAAACTGCTCAATTCTTCAAGCGTGACTTTGAGGAGAATGGATCCATGGAGAGAGTCACACTCTTCTTGAATCTGGTAATGCTATTTTCCTACATATCCTTTGATTTGCATGCCTGATTCTGACTTGGTACCGGCCTAGGTATTTCACAACATGGTTCCGTATCTTTCTAGTCCTTTTAGAGCTTTTATGTCGAAATTGATCTTTATATTTCACAACATTGGGCTTGTTTGAATTATGTGGAAATTGAGCTTTACATTTTAAGTTTGAAGAAAAGAGGATTCAAGATGTAAACTAGGATCTGGGGGTTTCTCAAGATATAAATGGGTTTTGGGCCCAGTACCCTACCAGTTAGGACATATATTGTGTATACTGCAGATTGACACGATGACTGTTAGTGGACCAGTGATGTTCTGAATGCAGTCACTACAGCTCAATGTTCCTACTGAAGTCAACGGCTTATAAAAAATCTAACATTAGAATGATCAAAATTGGATGTTTAAAATTTAGTGTTAATGCATAATTTCTAGGCTAATGATCCTACCATTGAGCGTATCATCACACCTCGTATTGCTCTGACTACTGCCGAGTATCTGGCTTATGAATGTGGGAAGCATGTTCTTGTCATCTTGACTGACATGAGCTCCTATGCTGATGCTCTTCGTGAGGTACTACAATTGTTGAGCTGCTTTCTTTTATTTATCCATTCAATTCCTCCTAATTTATCTATTGGCATGCAACTAGCTGCAAACTCCGCCACAAACCCCTTTTGATGTAGACTAGTCCTTGCTTATTAGATTTAACACTTCTGTTTGTCCAGTCAACTGCCTGCTATTCCTTATTTTATTTTTATTGCTTTCTTGTTATGTATGCATGCATTAGTCCTTGTTCATTAGGTGATTGAAATCCCATCAGCTCCATAAGAGAGATCTATACCCAATGAATCGTGCAATATTGAATCAATAGTATTGGTAGAACTAAAAAAAGGAAAAACATCAGAAGTCTTTGATTCCTGTCCTAAATAAACAAAACTTCTGTTATAAGTAATTTGTTAGTTGCTCGACTAGACCAGACCTTTTTTTTATTTTTAAATCCCCAATGCCATCTTATCTAAAATATTATATAAAGGTATCTGCTGCAAGAGAAGAAGTGCCTGGTAGACGTGGATATCCTGGGTACATGTACACTGACCTGGCTACCATATATGAGAGAGCAGGTCGTATTGAGGGAAGAAGTGGCTCCATTACACAGATCCCTATTCTCACAATGCCTAATGATGGTACATATCTATCTATTTCTTTTCACGAGTGGAAAATATATAGGTTTTCAAAATGTGGCAAGATGATTAACCTGATCCATGAGAATAACCATCCACATACAAATCTAGGCTTGCTATATTTGCATAGGATATGTTCTGTTATAATTTTATGTAAAATTTAAGTGAACACTGGACATGGGCTGAAAAACTATTTTACTTGAACAGATATTACACATCCAACCCCTGATTTGACTGGCTACATTACTGAAGGACAAATTTACATTGATAGGCAGCTTCATAACAGACAGGTTTCTGTCGCATTGTTTTATATGCTTAATTTTTCATATTTTATCTCTTTTGACTCATCACTCATCATTATCCTGTGAGATCCCTTATTTTTATGTCTCCTTCTAGTCACTAATGTATAATTTTGGTCATATATATTCACAGATATACCCGCCCATCAATGTTCTTCCATCTCTGTCCAGATTGATGAAGGTGGGATTAAATTTTTCGGGAACATAAGAAAAGTTCAATTTATTTTCTGTATGTTTTATAGGGAACTCAGTGAATAGTATTTAATTGACAAAACTTTTTGTATATGCTCGTAGAGTGCTATTGGTGAGGGCATGACTCGTCGTGACCACTCTGATGTGTCCAATCAGGTAATAATTAGTAATTATTTTTTACTATTTTTCATGTGTATTGAATTTAATTATTCTCTTTTAAATCTTTTTACTTATTTGGTTATTCAACAAAGCAGCTGTATGCCAATTATGCTATTGGAAAGGATGTTCAGGCCATGAAAGCTGTGGTCGGGGAGGAGGCCCTCTCATCTGAGGATCTGGTTCTCTCTCTCTCTCTTCTTTTTGAAACCTTGGCAGAAGCTGCCAAGTATAATTGTATTGATAAAATAAAATTACATCCATCACAACAGCAAACATCACATCCATCAGAACGAGTTATCTAACTCGCCACATCTAAAATCTAGCAAAACAACAACAAAACAAAACTGAAAAAAATGTCTAAATACAAACCAAAATATTGTCATTTGTTCATTTCTTCGAATCAGTGTCAAGGCATCCGGCCATCTTGGTAGCAGCTACCAAGTGCTCCTAACGTCTTCGACGGCATGAAATAAGAATGAAGAAGGTCTAGAATTTCAGCTTGCACAACTTTTTTTTTTTGAGAAAGGAGGCGGGGGAGGTCGCTGACGATCTCCCCTGCCGGTACCTCATCTTTATCTTCTGCCAGCTAAAGTGGCAAAGCTCCTACTCTCCCCGGTCGGCTAAGACTACGAGGTGTAGCGGAGATCTTGCTGTTTAGGGTTTAGGTGAGGAGAAAGTGACGGCGAGGGTTGCGGCTGGGGTTGAGAGAGAAGACGAGGCCGAGTCGTAGCGAGAGACAGCTACTAGGAGAACCAGCGGTGTGTTTTCTCTCCTCTCTTTCCTTCACGGCAATGAGTTCTCCCTCGTGTTGTTGAGGCTGTAACAACAGAGGTGGAAACAAAGGTCAAGGTTGCGGAGGCAGCGGTCGGGGGTTGACGAGGCAGAGACGGGTGTGGAGGCGAGGTCAAGGTTGCGGAATCGGAGGCAGAGGCAGAGGCAGGGAGGTGGCTGGTCTGGAGGCGGAGTCCGAGTCGGAGGCTGGGAGAGAAGTAGCGGCTGAGGAGAAAACCCTAGACCTGTTCTCTCTCTCTCTCTCCCCCCCCACATGTACACAGTCATACACTGGAGGATAAGACGATAAAACCGGAAGAAATGAAAGTCAACTAGCACTCTTAAACGGTTAATAAATGCACAAACCTTTTTGTAAGGTTTTGTGGTATTTCACATGAAATTCTCCTCATCTCCATATTTTGTTTTAATTCATGCAGCTTTTTGTAAAATATCTAGTACTTGTCGTCGTGTTAGTACTTTTTCCATGCAACTCATGTTTCTTTTTTTTGTGTGTCCTTTAGTCATGTATTGAATTGCATTTTTAATATATGCAGCTGTATCTAGAGTTCCTTGACAAGTTTGAAAGGAAATTTGTGGCACAAGGTGCATATGACACCCGTAACATTTTCCAGTCGCTCGATTTGGCATGGACGCTGCTGCGTATCTTCCCTCGTGAGCTCCTCCATCGTATCCCTGCCAAAACCCTAGACCTTTACTATAGCCGAGATGCTGCTCATTAATGAATCCGCAAACATCTGTATCATGGTCTCTTTGGCATTTCAGGGTTTTGTGAGAACTGTCTATTTAAAATTAAATAAAATTAGACCCCTTTTGTTTTTGCTGCTATATATATATATATATATAGGCTTTATATTCGTTGGTGATACTTTCTTATGCATGTATGCAGTTTTTGCGTGGGGGGGACTGAATTTGTGGTCTCGTGTTTGTTGCTATGTAATGGTTTTAGTTTGAAGGTCGCACGTAAGCAACTTGTGTAATAGGCCGCTATTTTAAACAATTTGTGTAAGAAGCATAATTGTCATTTTCTCTATTACATTTCTATATTTGAGAATAATGAGAACTCGAGAACATTATGTTTGGATACTTATGTTGATGTTTTACGGTTGTTAAGTTGGTTGATGTTGTCTAGAGATTGTAATTCATTGCTGCTTGACTGATTGTAACAGCTATTTAGTTTTCATTTAGGTTAACTAGTCATGTAGGATAATTTACTTGTGTTGTCCCGGTACCAGCTTGGTACCGACAACATTTGTTGTAGTTTGTTCTGTTGTTTCAATTAAAAAGGTGATATGTACCACATTTATCCCAAAAAAAACGATGTCTTTAGTTTGTACTAATTGTTTATTAGGTCGAGTTTCCTAGGTTTGAAACATTTCTCAAAAAATAGGCCTATTAAGTGTTAAAATGCACGTCTCGGGCATGTCCACACCTCTGATAAGGTATGTCTTATGCACATCATTAGCCATAAATTTTTAAATTAGTATAGGATTCAAAATTGTCTAAATTTTATACAGCTTTAATGAATGTTTGATTTTGTGGCCGAGACCCGAGTCTACGTAGGGCAGACAAGCAAAATCATCCCGCAACCCGTTAGCAGGAGAGTTTTAGAAATGAGTTATTTTTCGGGGGAGCAAAGAGCGTCTGCCAATTTGTCTGTAAGCACATAATAGCAATTTATTGAATTCAGTATACAGTCAGTATTTCTGATAGTGGCATACAGCATTCTACTCGTCGAATTGCATTTTCGTATACAAAAGCAAACACATTACACATCAAAACACCTAAATGTGATTTCAAGGCATAATACGGAAACAGATCGACGGAATGCCCTGCAAAAGGTAGAACGGAAATATATGGGCCTCCGTTTCATGATTTATTATGGGCCTTAGATGGGCCTCCGAAACTTGTGTTAGAATTAACATAGAATTTAAACTCGAATTTATTGCATGTACGGCTTTTCCAATAATGTTCTCAGCTCCCAGGTTATTGATTTGTTTTAATTAATTACTGCCTTCTAAAGTACTAACGATTGACTATTACTGCCTCTTAAGTACTAATCAGATTTTCGGTTCTATGTGATCACTAGGTCACTGAATTGCAGATCGATGAACTGGTATTTTACAATCATACGCATAGTAGAAGTTATTTTATTATTGAAAGAAAACGGAGTCAAGTCCTCCAAATTTCCTCGTATATAATTTTGTATATATGAGGTCATTGCAAAATGCGACCTTTTGATTACAGAAAAAATATTTTAAAAAAGAGAAAAGTCGAAGAAAAAGAATTACAAACAACAACATGAAACTAAAATATTCTATAATTTGAGAAGACGGTCACTGGTGCTTCTTAATCATCACTGAACTCCCAGAACAAGTATCGCTCGTCGTGGCATACCTATCTTGGACAAACCTCACGATATGTCGCAACATCGTAGTCAGTCTTGTAGTACCATTTTTCTTCAAAGATGAGAGTCAAATCCTTAAATTTTACTATGAACCCACAAAATCAATTACAATGTACCTACATTCAATTTCACATCCTCTTGTGGGTGAGTACCGACACAGATATGATATTCTTCTCTCTTTGTCGAAACATCTTGTTCACCACATGGCCCCGCTCGATTTTGAGGAGCCGCTGCTAAACCACTCGATGGTTGTCGTCGTACCGCTATAGCTTCATTAGGATCACGCCCGTTGACATTGTATCTGGCGGATCTCCTCCGACTAGGATTAGGGTTCTAATTTCACCTCACGAACGCCTCCACGACGAGCTTACATAATTTTTCTCCACACAGAACCGTCATCGTTGCTCACCACCGAGAATCCATGAGCTAGTGATAACAGGAAGGAGAAGGGAGAGGGAAACGGGGGTGGAGGAGAGACCAAGTCGGAATGAGAGGCAGCTATTGAGAGAACCTGCAATGTGGTTTCCCACCTCATTCCTTCACTATAGAAATATTTGAGAGAAAGTGAGGTCGAGTCAGAGCGAAAGATGGCTACTAGGAGAACCCGTTGTGCGACAAGCAGAGAGGAGGTGGAGTGAGAGAGATAGAGAGAGAGAAGAGGGGGAGGTCAGTGACTCGACATCCCGCCTAGAATTTCTCCTGATTTTTCTCTTTTTAGGGTATTCGCTCAGATCATCCCCATGTCGCATAGTACAAGAGTTGATTGATGTTTTGTGGGTGTTGAGGTCTGATTTGCTAGAGGTGTTGAATAACAGTTAGCAACTTTCATAAACAACGGTAATTGAATAAATTGTTACATCGTTAACATGAGTGCAAAAAAATCTCTGAGGATATGGCAACATTTATTTTAAATAATCGTTAGCATGGGTGGAGCTATGCCAACAATTATTTAAAATAACTGTTGCCTTTTTTTAGGGATTTTTTTTTAAAACTCTAGGACAATGATTTTCAAATAACAGTTATCTTCTTCAATTCTAGCTTAAAAATGAATGTTACACGAGTCTTCTCTCTCACTCTCTTTTCCCAAGCAGCATCCACAACTTCTCAAACTTATATGTCCTCTCTTCCCCACCTGGCCGCATCCACAACTTCTCAAAGTTCTCTAGTCATCTCTTCCCCACTTGGTCGCCTCCACACCTATAGATGATCTGATCTGCTAGAGATGTTGAAGTTATCAACGATCTCTATCACACACACCTCTTATTCTTCTACCTCTCGTCGGCGCTTTGGGCATGAAAATGATCTACTCTGACACATCATCCATGCTCACCACCGGTATCGTGCTTTTCTCCTCTTGACGATGAGTCTTGTCGTATTTTTCTCCTCTCGCCACGTCATCTACATCGTCTTCTGTTAGGTATTTTTTATGTTTTTGTATTTTGTTAGTTCTTATAATAGTTGGGAATAGTTATTGTTGCAAGAAATGAAAACATGATGTTTATTATGCAAAAGGTTATCATTATGTAAAATAGTTATTACTGTAAGTATGTGACAGATGAATCAGTTTTCGGTATATACATGTCAGCTCTGGTACAGTGGGTTGCTTGATCCCAAAAAAATATAATAATCAAAATTGATGCCAAGTTGTTAAATTCTTAAATTGTTAAGAAATAGTTAAATTGTTAAGGTTTAGAGTTCGATAAAAAAATGATGCTTAGAATTTAAGATTTTATAAGAAATAGTTACATTATTAAGAAATAAGTTAAACTGTTAAAAATAGTTAAAAAAATATTTTTTAGGGTTTAAGGTTTGATAAGAGTATGAATACTTTATTATTTTAGTATAGCATGACATGCTAATATATTCTAATCAAAAATATTTTACAATACTTATGTAGTTGAAGCATGACTGATAGAGTGAAAATTCAACAATAGAAATGTTGATTTCATTCCAATCAAGACACTTGATGAAACTCAGGTGTTTCATCCTAAAGAGAGATATTAGATTCTTCACTCTAAAAAAAGAGGTTATTTAGTCTATTTTTATTTGACATTTCTTGTGATTGTTCTGATTGTTTGTTATTTGTCTAAGAGTTTGTATTTTTGTAGAGGTTCCTTGCGAGATGTATTGGATGGTAGGGTTTCAAGTACATAGAAAAATGGGTGCAAATGAAGCCAACTCGAAAGAAAAATGCACGATTTGTCTCGAAAGGTTCACAAACTCCAAACCCATAATTTCTATGACTAGATCAACTCATTCATTTCTACTAGTCTAATCTGGACAAGACAAAAAGTTTCTTTTTGCAAGAAGATAAATGATTCTTCTTTGATGCAACTGATGTCTTACCTCAAAAGTTGCAATTTAAAGGGCATCTCCAGTTAAGTTTTTTTTATTATCAGAAAATTGAACCTCTACACATAATTGAGTTCGAAGTTAGATCTGTCGAATATTGCAAAAGAGAGATTCAATTTATTAATAAAGAATCAAACACGAGATCTCGCGTTTATATCATTGTGTTGTTAAGATAGAAATTGCATCTCTTGAGCTATATTTTTTAATTTTTTTCTAGTTAGGTGCTTCATTTATATTTTATTTCTTTTTTCTTCTTTGTTGTGATCATTGATTATAACGTGACATGTTATATACAATATGCATGTGCTATCTATTTTGTCTTTAATTTAGAATTATTAATATAATACTAATAATTCAAAATGATGATGTATGTAACTGTTTAATTGGTATATTGACTAGCAATTATGGGACTAACTATTTATGAAACATTTTTTTTTAAATATAGAGACCTAAAGTAATAATTAATTAATTAATAATTGTCGTCTTAGATCCTCTATGACAATGATTATTTACTAAATAATTGTTGTCTTATTTCGAATATTAAATTATTATATTATCTTCGATAATACCAATTTTTTAACGATTCTTTATATGATTCATCAACCTCTTAGATTCCAACATTGCATAATTGTTAGGTAAGATGATTTTTAAATGTTTGCTGTTCTCTTTTGTGTGATAGTGTAGCATGTGAATGTTGGACATTACTAGAAGTATTGCATGTGAAGATGGTAAAAGTGATGAAACTTTTCATGATCTATCATGTAAATGATAAATTTAGTTAAATATACTTTTAATCATGTAAATGATATAACTATGATTTTAATGCATAAAAATATAAAGTCATAAAAGGACCCGATCTCTCTCTTGTAGAAAATTATGATACAAAACTTTCAAATATTTTATTTAATTTTTGTTTTTGTTTTTATAATAAAAATCAGAGAAAATCAACAAAATTTGTATAAAAATATAAATTATTCACTTAACACTATATCATTAAAGTAGATAGAAATTTACTACAAGCATAGTTCAAAATGTTTGAAAATAAAAAACCAATTATAGTAGCAAAAAATCAACAATATTATTATAATATAAGAACATTGTATTTTAAATTATTTTTCAATCAATATTTGCAAGTTAGAAATTGGATCCATACAAATATTTATTGTCAATACTTTTTAATATTAAATTATCTTGAAAACATATTTTGAGAATTAATTTCTGTATAGAAATAAACAAACATAAAAATGTGATTCAATAATTGTTTGAAGAAAATCAAGAAGTCAAGAATTGAACCAATTTTTATCGAAAAACCAATGCAATCCAATCATAACCTCCAAACATGTGTTATCTAAATTATACCTTCCGGTTTGAGTGAAAGAACTTGAATCCAAATAGAAAAAAAGAGAAATAAGAAAAAAAGAAATGATTTTAAATTTATGATGAAAATAAAGTAAAAGCGAAATATAAATAGATAGTAGTTTTGGAAGAAATAGCGCTTGATGTAGTGACTAAATTAAAATTGTTTATGCAGAAAGTTGTAAGTTTGCAATAACGCAATGCAGAAAATAAAAAATAAAAAAACAATAATTAATCCCTTCTCTTATAAGATCACCTTAGAACATCTTCATTTCTGAAATTTTTGGAGCTTCTAAATTATTGCCACATCAATTTTAGAAATTTAATTTTTCTTTAGTTTTAAACTCTCCATTTCTAAAATTGAAAAGTTAGAGTTTCTAAATTGGCACGTCAGCAAATATTACCAATATTATGGGAGACCGATTAATTTTAACCAATGATTAAGCCATGTCATAGTTTATAAACTCTAAAGCATAGTTGCTAAATAAAAAACTCTTGAACAAAATTTCTAAATAAGAAACTCATCTACATTCTTGAAATTTATTTAGAAACTGCCACGTCAGATTAGAAACTCCTAAAATTTCAGAGATGGAGATGCTCTTAGACGGCGGAGAAAGAGAAAATGGATAGATATATGTAATTCTATATCACTATTTAATACATGATAATTATGTATGTTAAAAAATTTGTTATGCATGTTAATTCAATTTAATTAAATTCTAAATTATAAACTCTAAATTCTAAATCCGAAAATGCAGTAAATTTGGATCCAAAGGTTCTATCAGAACTTAAAAATATTTCTCAAAAGGATATGCTCTTATCCAAGCCAACTCATTTATGGCACATTTTGGATAAACTCGATGAAGAAGCTCTCAATTTTATTACGGAAGTGAAAAAAGGTAGATCTCTTACAGTAAAAATAGAAAAATATATAGACTTGTGCGTTTTAGCTGCCATCAAAGCATGATATTAATTAATTAATATATTATAATATCTCTCATTCAAGAGTGGGGCTATGACAAATTGTCACACAAGATATGAAAAGACATATTAGGATAAATTCAAGATAAAATTCAAATAATGACAATCCTTATCAGTTAGATGTGCTTGCTATATTGCTGAAGAAGCAGCATAAATTCCTGTTCCATGATATTTTATTAAGAATTGGTTCTTAGTCTAGTGCTAAAATCAATGATTTTTATGTAAGAGGTTATGAATTCGAAATTTAGATAGAGAAATTTAAGTCATTTAAATTTAAGTAGTTTTTACTTCTTTTTATCTCAAAAAATATATGATGAGTATTTTTATTAGTCATGTTACAACTTACAATACTTTACAAAATAAATCTCTATCAATTCTTTATATTTGTGTCTTTTATTTTAAAATTCAAACGATTAATTCAAATTGTCGAATATGAATTATAATTTGAAATATTTACTGAGACCAAATTATATATTTTTTACTCTTTTAACTACTTTCTTTTTTTGGATAAAAGCAATACCCGAGACGGACAGCTTTTAACTACTTTCTATAGAGAGAAAAAATTAATAGTATTAGACTGTCATCAAGCTTTCTATCACTCTAAAAATAGTTAAAAATAAAAAATATAATCTCTAAAGAGAAATTGATATGAAGAACAGTTTTAGCGGTTTAGAGACCATTTGGACTTTAAGTGAGATATACTAATGCGAAATAACGAGAAAAATGTGTAATGTAAAGTACCATAGCTCCACTATTAATAACATAAACAAATAATTAAAATGTTAATATTACATGTAGTTTAACTATTTAAGTATTGTTTTACATTTCATGTTGATGCTTATTAAGGATCGTTGAAATTTCAAATCATGTAAAACACACGAAATTTCATTTTCCTTTATAGATGAAATATATATAATTAGATGGATCATACTTATCACATATGTTTTATATTGATTTTTTATTGTAGATTGAATTTCATTTCTCGTCTATCTCAAATTATTTGAGAATAAAAACTTTGTTGTTGTTGTTTTTTGTTTAAGTTTAATTGCCAAATTTTCTAATAACAAAGGTACATGTGTGAATTATGTTATTAATATTTTGTTCTTTAGAAATACTTAACATCAATAGAAATTGTAATACATATAATACATAGCATTGTATTTCACTTCTAATTAGAAAGGAACGATTTCTTTGTAATTATTTATGATGTTCTTCACCATTATAGCAGTTTGGTGTTTAATACATAAATTATAATGTATTCATTTACAAAATAAAAATTTATTAACATCACATTTAGTGCTAATTTATTATTATATTTACTTAAAACAGATTACCATAACAAAATTTATTTATTGAGATCTGATCCAGCTTCTAACTAAAACTAAAAATATTAATTCATAATCATTGATTTAAAAATAATATTTTTCTATTTCAATTAATTTATCAATATAGAATGCTGAAGCAAACTTATCTGTATTCAAATAATACAAGATCAAAGAGGATAAAAATGATGCACATAGTTAGGATGAGAAATTTCTTGAAATTCGCGTATAAAATAAAAGATAAATATTAATATTAATAGTCATAAAAACAGTAACCTCAACAGAACAAAAATTCTCAATTTTCATCTATTGTTTCTTTCTTTTTAACATACAACTAGTTCTATTTAACAAATAAGTTATTTGATTTAACAATTATAATTATAATAATTCTTGAAGCACATCCGCAAGTCACATGAATTCTTCAATATATAATCGTACGATGCTTAGACTGTTATTTTTCATGATTAACTGCTTAATAAACCTATTTTCTTGTTAAAAGAAACTACCCAAATGTTGACTTGAAAATAATATTGGGACCTGATACTTAGATATCATATTTGATATCGACTGTTGATATCGATTTTATTATGCATTTTTAGTTGAGTTATCGTGCACATTATTTGAGTTATTATGCATGTTATTTTTTGTAATGAAATAATTATACATGTTATGTTTTGTACTGAAATAGTTATGATACAACATACATAATAACTCAAATAATGTGCACGATAACTCAACTAAAAATGCATAATAAAATCGATATCGATAGTTAGTATCAAATGTGATATCTAGAAAACATTCTCCAACAATATTTGGTAATTAAACAGAACATGATGAACACTAAATAGACCAAACTGAATGTACAACTGTTTTATTTTTTTACTACTAATATTCCTTTAATGCTCAATTAGAGTTCTCAAAACCGTGTCTGCGTGTCTGAAAACGTCACGGAACGACACGGCACGATAAGGACACGACACGATTAAGACACGGCACGAGACACGGTACGGTACTGTTCACGTGCCGTGTCTTAACCGTGTCGTGCCTTGGTTTTCTACTGTAGGACACGGCACGAAACGTTTATGAGGAGAGACACGACACAGCACGGCACGAAAGCACGACACGAGAACACGTCTAGACACGGTACATTTAGACACGACACGACGGCACAACACAACACAACACAACACAACACAAATAGACACAGCACGACACAGATAGACACGGGTATGCACTGATAGACACGGATAGACACGGAAGTTCAAATTATTTTGAAATCTTTTGCATTTATTAATTATTCTATTTTAAACTTTACAAATTTAAAAAAATAAACGTTTAGACACGAGTCACGACATAGTTAAGACACGACATATTTAGACACGACACGTTTAGAGGCGGCACGTTTAGACACGACACATTTAGAGACGGCACGTTTAGACACGACATGTTAAGACACGACACGGTTAGGTACAGAACGGTTAAGACACGACACATTTAGACACCGCGTGCCTAAACGTGTCGTGTCTTAACCGTTTCGTTCCGATCCCTTCCAATTTTTGGCACGACACGAAACGGCACGGTAAAAATAATAAAATACTAACCGTGTCGGACTGTTCCGTGCCGTGCCAAGCTGTGTTCGAAACGAAACGACACGAATTTAGAACACTATGCTCAATGCAAGATACGGAGCTTCATTGGAGATAAATTTAAGGGACCATGGAATTATTGTACTACCTTATATACGTAAGCAGTGAAAAATCAAAAGAATTTTGTACTGTGGTACCAATAATAAATTTGTACCTTTTAATTGATTTAGACAAATAATAATTTCGTACCTGTCAAAGAGGTGCGCAGTCAAAATGATAAAGATCACCGAAAAAGACAGCTAAACACATTAGAACCACACTTATATATATTTTATTTTGGAAAATTTTACTTTTGGTACTTAATTTATAAAAAAAATCATTTTGGTCCTTTATCTTCTATTTGCATCAATTTAAGTTTTTTAACATTCATTATTTTTTATAACATAAAGCACTAATTTGTTTCAGTTTGAAAATTCTACAACTATGTTGGTGCAAATGAAAATACAAAAACCAACTTGATCTTTTTGAAGAAATTTGAGAGTAAAAGTTAAAATTTCTCATTTATTTTTCTACATATTTACTACTTTAATCTTCCACTGCGGGAAAAAATTCTTCTGCAATCTCTCACATATATCGATAATATTAACATCAGATGTAAAAGTATTGGACCCACCACTAAAAAATCTTCAGACTAATTTTCCACAAGTTTTGCTAAATAACATGTGTATAAAGTAACACATCTACATCATTCACTTAGTAAAGTCGGTGTAGAAAATTTGAAAATAATGTCACACGTCTATACTCTTTATTTATTATTCATTCGGTGTAGAAAGATGTTAAATTCTTTTGTAGTCTCTAATTTACACCATTTAGTAGAACTTCGGTGTAGAAAACTTAGCAGTAAAAAAATAGAAGTCAATTAAAATATTATAACAAACTTGTTTTGAGATTATTTTGTAAGCCTCTTTTATTTTTTTTGTTAATGTTACGTACTTTGTTTTGATATTATTTTGAATAGTGAGTGAGTCTCTATGGGAAAAAATTAAAACACAAATAAATTACAATCGTCGAATGTCATCAATAATTGTGCAATAAAACTAATTTTGCATCGACAATTAATGGTGTAATCAAATTACTTTTGATCCATAGCAGAATTTTCTTATTTCGTATAAGATTTTTGTTTTCCTAAACTGTAGCGAACAAAATCATTAGTTTTATTTTGTACATGCATGCTCCGAATTTATAACTAACATTAATTAACATGAAAATTAGTGACGTAATCACTGTCACTTTCGACGTTAACGTCAGAAGAACATTTAATTGTCACCGCTTCGGTGTTAGCGCGTGTCTCTTAACATCCCAGTACATTCTCGATTTTAATTGAACAAAAAATAATATAAAACATTGTCTCGCAAGTACCGTTCTCACTCTCTACTTTTTTCACTGTCTCTTCTCTAACACACTATCTCCTTTCTCCACTTTTTCTTCTGTCACCATTCTCATTTCTTTCCTTTCTATGCCATCCTCTAATTTTTTTCACCGCCAAGTCCCATAAATTTAGCATCTCTTTCTCCATTTCTATAAATCCTCGTTCCTTTTGTCACTCAACTCCCAAATTCTTGTTCTCTCCGAGCCACCTTTGATGCCCCTCACTCATTCTCTCTCTCATCCCCATTGCCTCGAGCGTCTCTTCGTCCATTGTTCATTTTCCCAAACTTTGGTGTCGCATGTTTCAAGCCTGTCACGTCGAAGCCTGCTTCTTTTCCAGTCTCTCTTTTAAGGTTCGATTTTTTGCTTAGATCATGATTCTCTCTTTAAAACACTACCGATTATTATTGTATTCGTTGACTCTTCAACAATTTTGCAGTGTTTAAAGATCATTTTGGTGATTTGCTCCAAACGTCTCTTCTACAACTGCTCTTTTTCTCAAATCTTGGTGTCTCAATGCCGTGTCTCAATGCCTCGCATGTTTCAAGTCTGTCATGCCGGTGTCATTCAGAGTCCAAATTCTCACTGGTCTAAAGGTAACAATTCTAGTCCTCTTTAAACAAGTGCTTGTTCTAATTTTGATTTTTCATTGCTTTGATTCGTGCTTGTTTTTTACGTGCCATTCGTCCAGTTTGCACTTTTTTGGTTGTAAGTGATTAATTTTTGTCAAAAACTGAGAGGCAATATTTAATTTAGCTTTTGGGATTCTCATTTAGTAGCTCATTTGAATCATTTCTTTATTGTTTTATTTTTATAGTCGATCGGCTCTGGAACCATTGATGTATTTATCGTTAATAAATGATAAAGTGCTATATCCTACACTCGATTCATATCGAATCCATATTTATGAAATTTTTAGTTTGTATTAGTTTCTTGAATTATCACAACTAACATTCATTTATTAATATATTTATGAAATTTTTAGTGTATATCAGTTTCTTGAATTATCACAACTAACATTTATTTATTAATATATTTGTGAAGGATGGATAACCTTACGGTTTGCAAGCACACCCACTATCATGCGCAATATGTTACTGGAGACGAACTACAAATTCTTACGAATAACCTTTGCTACACGTAAGTATATATGGTTTCATTTTTCTTTGTGTACAAGGGTAGTCATCACTATTGTCCAAGATCATATTCCTCTCATTGTTGAAGTACTGCGAGGAGCAAATTGTGACATGGAGAGAAATTTTTGCAGTAAAAAAGGAGGTGAAAACCTGACAAGACAGATTGGGTGATGCATTAGTGCCATTTTGGTGTAAAATTGGGTGATGCACCAGTGCCATTTGGATGCATAAGAGAAACAAAAAGATGAAGAATCAGTGGTGTCAAAGATATTTGTCAACTAGGAAAATAAAGAAGTAACTTATTCTTCAAGTTGTTTGATTTTTTAATCTATTTTACGAAATACTTATATGCAACAATGCATTTGTCTGTTTCAGTTATATCTAGCTAATTACTGACATGAAAGAATATTGTAATCCAACTAGATATTTACATATGTCATGGATTATTAATTATTTTACTGTTGATTTGTGATACTTTTGATATATTGGATTATCACGACGTGTGATCATGTTTGATTAATGTGGATGACATGATGATCTGGGTGTTTTATTAATTGTTCTGTACACAACAAGGCATGCGTGCGTGTGTGTGATAAGCAAAACTGCAAAAGAGATATATTATTGATTAGTGAATGAATTTTGACGAACTAGCAATTAAAAATGACTAGTCATGTAAGCAACAAAAATCTTGATAGAAATATTGTTGTTCTACGACTGGTATCAACAAAGAAGGTGTAATATAGAGTATATATACATCAGGTATATCAAATTCTAATAAGGTGCAAAATAGTAAAAGGCGTTGGCGAAAAATATTCTATATTACATCTTTCACGCCGGTATTTATTAATAAAAAGTGTAGAAAATCAGATATTTACTTCTTATCTATGATGGTTTTTAATTTATCTTTTGCAATTCCGACATTTACAACAGTAAAGAACCAGTGTATAAATCACTAAATAGCAGATGTGGATAAATATTTTTCCAAGAATGTCAGTCACATGATTATCAAACCTCAAATCCTTTCGCATCATTAAAAGACCAATTAGAACTCTCTTCTGTTCTTCTCTTTAACAACGACAGTTGATAAAAGCCACAATCGCATATTGACAATTAAGAATTATACACATTGCAAATAATCATGGATCACTTGTACTCCACCATTCTAAATCTCGTGTCTATTTTTTTTTTTTTTTGAAACTAAATAACTGATTCTAACAGTTCAACAAAATTCACATGCTAAAATAAAAAATATTTTTTTATGCTTTTCTAGTTAGGAATGAGTTCATTGATTTTCTTGGAAAATCATTCAAACAATATTCATTTAAAATGAAATTATAAAATTGAAATTTCGATCCACTATTTCTAAAAAAAATAAGCTAGTTGTTAATCTTTTATTTATATTGATTTAGTTCTTGAACTTTGGAAAAGCTTTGGTGCAAATTAAGAATTGATACCTTTTGTTTTTTCCTTAATAAAGTTCAAGAATTACTTTGATTAATCATTAAAAGTTGAAGTACCAAACCTGTTTTTTTTTTAGGTCTGAAATTAATGAGCCTTATTGCATTATCAAATAATATTTATGTGCACGAAATTTGATACTCGAGCAATCTATATACTCAATACATACCTATGAATTTATTTATTTTTCCAGTTTTATTTGATTTATTTACAACTCTATTGTCAACATATTAAATTACCAATGGTAAGTATCACTACGCGAGAAATGGCTTTAATAGCGGTTAAAAAATATCTTTTATATCAGTTAAGGAGGTGTTATAGTGTATTAAAGAAGGAGCTTTTATATTTGTTGTTACAGAGCAACCAGTATTATAAAGACCACCTTTTATATATGTTTTCGCAGAGCATCCGATATTAAAAGTCACATTTTATATCCAATTATGCCTAACAATCGATATTAAAGGTGATTGAAAAAATAAAAAAATCAAATCAAATTTGCAGCTAGCTGGCTGCAACTACCTTCATTAATTATTTCTCCTCTAACTCTTCAAATTCTTTCATAATTACTCATACAATCACTTGAATTAATTAACTTAGAAATAAAAATTCATAAATCTATAATATTTTTACAGACAAATTTATCCTTCGTTCTTCATTTTTGCTCCTTTTTCTAAACAAATGTTTGCCGGCGAAAAGAAAAAAAAGACGCCGTCCAAGTTAAAATAATTAATCAACTTCTTTTTTATCTTCAAGAAAAAAAGAAAGAGAGAGAGAAATAAAAATTTAGAAATCCCGCTTAAGTTAGGGAAAGAAAGAGAGAGAGCGCTACAAATATAAGTTAATAAAAAGATACAAACCTCAATTCTTAAAAGAAAAATATAATGAGGGAAAGAACTTGAGAAAAAAGAGATACGTGCATGTGGAAAGAGAGAAAAATGAGGGAGATCCCATGTCTTATTTCATGCATTGGATATATACAAAGACTTTTATTTTTTTGATAAAAAAAGAAAAATGATGGAAAGATTCATGAGAAAATCTGTGTTTGTTTAGATGTAGCGTTGGATTGGATGAAATGAACTGTGAGATTGAGAAAAATTGAGATTTGTGGGAAGAAAATCGTACAATGCTATTGGTCCAGTGTTTTCAGACTCTTTTATATTTGTTATTACCAAAGAACATATATTAAAGACTCTTTTATATTTGTTGCTTTGAAGAAACAAATATTAAAGACCTTTTATATCATCTTTTTTATTAAATCTGATATTAAAGGTAACCTTTTATACCCTATGCCTAGTGTTGTGACAAAACCCCTACGGGTCAACCCGACCCGCGCCCGCCAGCCCCTGTCACCCGTTCGAACTCGCCCGTGGACCCAACCCGTACCTAGTGTTCTAAATTTGTGTCGTCATGTTCCAAACACGGCTTGGCACGACACAGTTAGTATTTTTACCATGTCGTGCCAAAAATTGGAAAGATCGGAATGGAACGATTAAGACACAGCACGTTTAGGCACGTCGTGCCTAAACGTGCCGTGTCTTAGCTGTGTCATGCCTAAACATGTTGTGTCTTAATCATATCGTGTCTAAACGTGTCGTGATGTGCCTAAACATATTGTACTTAATCGTGTCGTGCCTAATCGTGACGTGTTTGTTCGTGTTGTGTTGCTTCGGCATGACATGCCTTATTCGTGCCGAAAATAATAATAAAAACTAAAAAATAGAAAAAAAATTATAAAAACATAAAAATCTAATAAAAACCTTCAAATTTTATAGACAATTATTTTTTTGGAGAGTCATAAGTCATAACTCATAAACGTTGAAAATTAAAAAATTGACACTTGGCGCTATTAGAGGTTGAACGAATTTACAACTCCAGCTGGAAAAATAAAAAAAAATTGAATTTCCGTGCCTACATGTGTCGTCGTGTCGTGCCAAAATATATTGTTTTTAGACGTGTTCTCGTGTCGTTCTATGTCATACTTTCGTATCGTGTCGTGTCATGCCTCTCCTTATAAACGTTATGTGTCGTGTCATGTCCTACAGTATGAAACCCAAGCACAACACACTTAAGACACGTCATGTGAACAGTACTGTGTTGTATCTTGTGTCGTGTCCTTATCGTGTCGTGTTGTTCCATGTCGTTTTTAGACACACAGACACGATTTTGAGAACTCTACCCGTGTCCGCCCGTACTCTTGCCAAGGACGGGTTTCATACGGATTTGGGTCGACCTTCGAAATTTCACTCGTGAGTCGTGATAACCCGTCCCTTCTTAATCCGTCTCAAACTCGCCCCCGCCCGTGCCCATGACCCGTGACCCGTACCTCGCCCCAACCCGCCCAACTTGTCCCAACCCGCCTCAACCTGCCCATAACCTGCTCTAACCCGCCACAACCCGTCCCAACCCGCCCCTACCCGTGTGGCCCACCCAACGATAAAAAACAATAAACTAGTGACTCGCTCGTACCCGCCCCGTCCTAACTCGTCCCGCCCAACCCAACAGGTCAAAGGACGGGTTTGGGTCATCACCCCACACTCAACCCGTCTGAACCCGTCTCGTTTAATCCGTCCCACCCGTGCAACCCGTACACGGATAACACGTGACCCGGACAATCAGTGCACGTGTCCGCCCGTATCCGTCCGTATGATCAACACTACCTATACCTCTTTTATATTTTTTTATAACACCCGTTATTAAATCTTTTAAAATAATTTAGATTGTGACACTTTATTCTTTTAATAGCAGTAACGAGAATAACAAGAGCTCCATCTCCCAACAAAGGGGGCCATTTCTTTTTATCAAAATAACTAATTCAGAGATTGACTCAAATATTATGTATATTTCAAATTTAAGAGGAGGCAATGGTCCACCATGACTCCTTACTAAACGTACGACTCGCGTTTCGGACGAAAAAATTAAAATTTAAACTTCTCTATTACAATAATAAAATTATAATAAATCGTTAAAATAAGAAAAACAACAGAAAAAATGCGAAAAAAATTCGTAAAAAGCTACAGCAATTTCACTGTAGCATAAATAGTTAAACTACTGTAAAAATAACCAGTGTCCGAAATGTTGGAACGTGATATATCATATATGAGCATGGCTAAAATAATATGCATAGTACACATCATTTTGTACTATGCATATAGATATAGGTCATTAAATTGAGATTTGAGTTGCTCAATAAATTCTTCATATGAAAATATTGTAGGAAATCAAATTTAGTGATTTTTACAGCTTTCTAGCTATTTTTTAAATATTTTTTAAAAACAGTCCAGATTTAATACTACAAAAGTGTCATTTCTGGGTTGTTTTTAAAAAATATTTAAAAAATAGCAAGAAAGCTCTAAAAATCACGAAATTTTATTTCCTACAAGATTTTGTTATGGAGAATTTATTGAGCAACTTAAATATCAATTTAATGACCAAATTAAATACAAATGAACGCATAGTACGTTATGTGGTGTACTATGCATATTATTTTAGCCATGCTCTATCATATATGTAGTACATATCATACAGATGCAGAGTTATAGTGAATGTTTATAGAATCATATTAAATCCATATACATGTATTGATTTATTCCAAGGATCACTGGGAATCTTTCTATTTATTGAAAAGTTCTATTCAATGAATCAAGCAGAATCCCAGGCTTGCCAGCAATTATATAGGTCTGAAACAATCCGCTGTTATGAAAAGAGCACTGTTCAAGCTAGGAATCATATAGAGAATCATATGAATCTGCATATAATTGAAATTTTCTGTTCAAAGAATCATAGGAAATGACATTTGAGAATCATATCATGACACGTTATGTGATCCGTAAAAATTATATTCTGTGCATGTGATGCAGAGTACAAATCCAAATTCAGAATAAAATAATAAAAACTCTTTTAATTCATAATTCGAATATTATATATAATTTATTATTGTAATAAATGCAAGTAAATATATCGAAATTTTGAGGTTTGAGGAACGAAAACAAAGGTTTCGGAGTAATCTAAATATAACTCGGAGATGATTTGTGAATTATGGTTCATTTGTAAAATTTTCCAATAATTCTCGAATAGTTTAGAATGATTTGTTTTTTTTAATTCTTTTATTAATAGTAGAATTATTAATAACAAATAATTATCAATTTATCACGAGTTATTCATACTCTAATAAATAAATTATGCTACAGTTTAGAACACGAATATATAGCTTAGCTTGCTATAAAGTTAAAATCTTTTGTGTCAATTTCTCATCTGTTGGTGAAATCGAGATTCAACTTAATCTTTTTACTGAATCTTCTTATACAAAAATGTTACAAATTAAATTTTTTGTTTTTGATAGGTAGTGTAAGATTTTCAAAATTGTGTCTTTTTATTTACTTCTAATGGTCTTTTTTATTTATTTCAAGTATAGAAACTTATTGTCAGTTTGTCACATTTTTATGCTATATTTGGAATAAATCAATTAATTTCATATTTTGTTTTTCATATGATAATAACAATAGATACAAACCTGCAAAAATGTAAGTAGAAGATAAATAAATAAATAAATAAATGTCATGTGCATAAGAAATATCGACGTGACTCGGTGACAATGATGTGTATAAAAAAATATTTTTCACATGGCCCACCACGACATATTAAGCGTATGGCATTATGCATAAGACATTACATGTGTAAACTTGTATTATTGTCACGAGTAACATGTTATAATTGTCAGTATTAGAACCTTTAGCCATATATTGATATGTTACTCATGTATGTGTTGACAAGTTAAAATTATATTTTTAATGTTTTATTCAGTATTATTTGGTTTTTAATTGAACAAAACATAGAAAAATGTATAAATTAGTAGAAAATTTTGTTAAATTGTTGAAATTGTAGAAGCATGTTTGAATTCTTTCATTGCAAAAAAAAAAATTTTAAATGAAAGATCTATGCCTAAATTTTAATTAATGTAATTTGTATTAAATCTTCAAAATTTTATTTGATTTTGTCAAAATCCAAAAGGTTATATGATCATATGTGCATTAATGATGTTTTTATTGAGACTAACAAGCACAAGTAGTTAGTTACATTAAAGCAAGACAGTTACATTAAAGCAACACTGTTATAGTATTTAGTTAGCATTAATCACAGTGATCAATTATGTTAGGATGCATATAGTTATGGTAACTATTTTCTGTTAGGGGATTGGCATCTCTATAATCATTCTACAATATTTAATGAAAATCAATCACTCAATTACAATCTCTCTTTCTCCTATCTTTACAACTTTTTTCTTTTTTTTTTTAAACTCTTGGCAGAATCTGTCAAGTTAAATTGTATTGATAAAATACAATTATATCCAACATGCAACAACAACAACAAACACACATTCATCACAACTACGAGCTACCTAACTCGCTGCATCAAACATCTAACTACAACAACAAAAAACCAAAAACTGCCTAATTACAAACCGAAACGTTGTCATCATTCATTACTTCAAACCAAGTTGTCGAGTCATCCAGCCATCTTGGTAGAAGCTACCAAGTGCTTCTTCTAACGGCTTCGACCGCATGAAAGAGTGATGAAGGCGCATTAGATTTTCAGCTTGCAATTTTTCTCTCCGGCTAGGGTTTAGGTAATGGTAAGTGACGAAAATGGACTGGGGTTGGAGTTGAGGCCAAGTCGGAGCAAGAGGCGGCTACTGGGAGAAATCGTGGTGTGATTTCCCTCCTCCATTTCCTTCACGGCAGAGACAAAAGAGAAAAAAACGAGGTTACGTCAAAATGAGGGACAACTATTGGGGGAAACCCCACAACGATTTCCCTCCCCTTCTTCCTTTGCAGCCCAGATTCTCTTTCTTGGACTAAGGTGGCTAAAACGGGGAGGCGGCAGGGGCGGACAGGCGAGGAGTTACAGAAGCGGGGGGCAGAGGTAGTGTAGACGAGTCTGAGGTGGCGGCGGCGACATAATCGAGGCGGGGTTAGAGACGAACACAGATCTGAGGTGGAGCCAGAGATGTGGCAGAGGCGGAGAGAAGAGGTGGCAGCTCTTGGTTCAACAGTAAAGAAAAGAATGAGAAGGAAAGCTAGAAGAGAGAACGAGAGGGTGGCGGGGGAGGCCGACGGCGGCCTCCCTGCCTAGGGTTTCTGTTGGGATTGATTTTTTTCTCTTAGGGCCGGCGCGTGAGCCTCTCTCTCTCTCTTTCTCTCTCTCTCTCTATCTATCTATCTATCTATCTATCTTTACAACATTTTTCATGGTGTATCATAGGCTATTGGCTCACAACCCTCCTTCTCCAAGTAAAAATGGCAAATTCGCCAAATTAATAACTCACTTCTTTCCCAATTACCTCTATTGCTACTAGTACGCACAATACAAATTCAAATTCAATAGATTCCATTGTTTTCCTAAATCTATCAGTCGTCATTAAACTAAACAAGTCAAACTTTCTAACTTGGAAGTCTCAGATACTTCCTTTGATTCAAGGCTACGATCTCAATCGTTATCTTCATTCCCCACCCCTGAAACGGTTGAACGACACAAAGCTCGTCTAGTAGTCAAGGGATATAATCAAGAGCAGGGAGTCGATTTTGAAGTGACTTATAGCCCAGTAATCCGTGCAACAACCATTAGAGTGGTAATGTGTCTCTAGCCATTTCCTCAAATTGATCAATCAAACAGTTAGATGACTCAAATGCTTTTTAAATGAAGATCTGATAGAGATGGTTTATATGGACCAACCATAGAATTTTATTGATCAATCCAATCCTGAATACATTTGTTTATTGCATAAATTTTTGTATGGTCTCAAACAAGCATGCTGGACTTGATTTGCAAATTGAGCAATGCATTGATTCATCTTAGTTTCAATGCATCATGTTATGACATGTTTCTCTTCTTATCTCACAAACAAAAGCAGAAAACATTAGTGTTACTTTATGTCGATGATATAATTGTCACTTGGAGTGATTCAATCCAAATTCAACAATGCATCAAACAATTGAGTGACCAATTTACCATAAGGGTCTTGGTGACATATATTTTCTGGGTATTGAAGTAAACTTCAACAATGTTTTTTTTTTTTGAATTTAAAATTTTTGAATTGAAAAAGTTGGGAAAAAAGGTACAACTTCAAAAAAAAATTCGAAAAATGTATAAGAAATTTTTAATTATTTTTGCTACCAACATTTTTTTATTATTTTTATTTTTTCGAATTTTTTTATTTTTTTTAATTCGAAATGATACAAAGTGACTTGGAATTGACCGATGAAGTGACGGGTCTGTCACGAGTCACGAGTATCACTGGTCTGTCACCGTGTCACGGGTCGGTTCTGCCACAGGTCGGGCACGGGTCGGGTCATGGGTTTGGCGGGTCACGAGTTGGGACGGGTTTCGGAAAAATTGGTCTACCCGACCCACCCTAGGCCCAAGGTTTTTTTTTCCAAGGGTCGGGTCGGGTATGGTCCATGAGTCGGACCACAGGCAGGTCGACCCGCCCGGGTATTGTCACAACTCTACCTGACTCAGCCCTCCTCCCTCTCTAATTTTTCATGGCTTCTTCCCCTTGTGTACTGACACCATGGGAGGCTGAACTTCTGTACCGACACCAGTTTGCTTGTACCGAGTTCTTTCCTCATGAGTTCTAAATCGACACGAATCGCCTACTGAGTTCCTCTTCTGTACCGATACCAATCGCCTATATCGAGTTTAGAACTTTTGTGCCGACATTCTCTGTTGCAACGCTGCATTTGGCGTACCTGAAGAGAACGTTACAGAACGAATGAAAGGTGAATAAGACCCGAATCTGAGATTCTTTCTGGTGGAATCTGACGATGTGACAACGACAAATGAAGTGGGCAGAGGAGTGGACGCGAGGCGGAGTGGAGAGATGTGGAGGTGGTATGAGGGAGCAAGGAGGGAGATTGAGCTCCGACCTAGAGTTTTCCATGGAAGAAGAAGGAGAAGAGAAAAAAATCATAGCAGACTGAAGGAGGATGGATGCATCTGGAGTATTTTGTCTTTTAAAAATTGTAGTATTTTTTAAGCATGTGTTGATTTTTGTTGACAAATAAGAGAAACAATTATTTTGAAAAAAATTTCATATTTTTTTCTAATTTTGAATGACACATAATAAAGTTTCGCTTTATGGGATAAATAGTTCTAGACTCTCCTACAAAAGTAGATTCGACAGTTATAGATGTCATAATTTTCACAATACATTCATGAATCTGAATTTTGATGAAATCAAAATATCATAATTTTTCTTCTACGTTTTCTGATGCTTCATTCTCTGACTCGTTTCATATCTGACAGTTGTATCAGCCGCCACATGAAATCATACTCCAAGCTAGTCGGGAGTGTGTGACCACCAAAGGGTCGCTATCGCTCGAAAGTCAGGTGGGGAAGTGCGAATCTAAAATGATACGAGCAGATACATGGTTTTCAGTCCTTGTCACTTGATTTCAATTTTTTATGGGCTGGCCGCAGGAGAAACAGAAAAAGCTATATCATTTTTTTTTTAAGAAAGAGAAAAAAGGTTCAGCAAGTGGTTGGAATATTTTATTTGCATATTCCGACTTTTTAAATGTATAATATTTTATGGGTTTTCCAACTCATGAATTTAGCAATTCTGATTGGAAGCATGCGTTTAGTGTATAAGAAATAGAGTTAGCTTGTCATGGACAAAAATTATAAATACAAAATCATTTACAATCATGGATTGTTATGAATAATTGTGTAATTAAATTAATTTTGCAATGATGATAGTTTCATTAAGTTAATTTTGATACAGAATTAATTTAAAAAAATAAATGAAACGACGGACGTACTTGAAATCATTTTGCATTTATGACTTCCGAATTACTATAGGTTAGTGTTACATTTCACTACTATAAAAAATGACATTATCCCCATTTTTTTCGATTTTGTCACACTCTAGAAATAAAAACAGATCGGAAGTGACGATCCGCACCACGTGTGCACAAAGGCATGCACACGAAAGACTTTAAGAATAAATAAAATAAATAATAATAATAAATAAATCAATGACACAACACTTAACAACGCATATTTTTCAGAGATCACAAACGTTTCAAATACATACATAAAAAAATATCAGAGTAGCGAAAGCGAAAAAAAACAAAAAGAAATGGTTCGCTGATACGTCAGCAACCATTCATCGATTTACCCTAATTGTGAAACTGGATAATAAAACTAAAGAAAAGCAAAAGTGAACACATGCGATCTCCATCCTATGTGCCATCGTCAAAAGCTCTGATGCTCCTCACTTGGACCCCACAACCATCGTGGAAACGTGAGTAATTATAAATTACTCAGTGCGAATATAGATCCAGCCTTTGAGCTTATATCTTGCTCTAAGATTGAGCCAAAGCCAAAACTTTGTAAGTATATAATCACATTTTAAATCTACTAATTAGTTTAAGTTTTTAAGGAGAAATGTTTTAGAGAATTATCTTCGTTTTGAAACAAAGTGATAAAAATAAAGTCATTATAAACTCAAAAGATAATATGAGGAGTAATACGATACATATATGATACAAAATCAATCAAGCATCAAGAAATCTCCAATTTTTAGGACAACATGACCCTTTAGCAGTGGGACACTATCCAACAGTCATCATAAGCGAAGGTGGTGTTTTAGGCGAGGGACACTATATAGCAGCCCTCGAAACCTAAACAAATCGGGTCTCCCAAGGCGATATCATCCTAGAGAGTAAAAATACTCAATCAAATGCGAATCACGTGCCTACCTAACAAAAGAGTAAAAAGATAAATAAAAATTATCGACCGAAGTTGTCATATAAAAATAAGCAACCCACTATCCGTACAATAAGAATAATAATAAAGGAGACTTCCTATACCAACTAGGAACCAAAAGAAAGCTCTAGCCTTTCAATGTATTCAATTGGCCACCAAAGGGGAAAGAGCTCTTCCGACAATTTACGGGTTCTGGGTTTTTTCGTTTCAACCGTCAGTTCGGTCAGGTCCGATTTTAAAAACAACGCTAAGGAGGCCAAAAAATCTTAATACAAGGGTAAAGTACTCTTAAGAAAGTCGGCAAGCTTAAGTATCTTCTCCAACACCTAAATTCAGAAAGAAAAGAAAGGAAAAATTAGATGAAAATAGATGTTACTTGCTCTAAAAATATTAATGAAAGAAAGTAAGGGTATCTGAGGTTAAATACTTTTACCAAATGCATATATTTTGCTACTCTCAAATTAAAGTGTAAATATTTTTTTTCCTTCTCTTCATTTTCTTCTCTTTGCTTGTTTTTACTGGAGCATATCCTAAGTTTTTTGGACAAAAGATGGACTAATCTTCACTAAGGCACATGTGTTTGGCAAGGACTAGAGGTGTTATGACTCCATGACTTAAGAAGTATCTCAAAATAATATAAGTTATGTTAGAATTGAGGCATCAAATTAAATAAATAAAGTTTGTGGACAACATGTTATATGATTATTATATTATTGTTATAGTAAATAATTAAAGAAAACATTAGTAAACAATTAAAAGAAAGAAATAATAAATTGTGTTGTAGTAGGACATTTAATGCATTTATGAGCCAAGGACCTTTCCATAATTTGAAACTTTATAGGGAGTAAATTGCAAAAGTCCAATTTATAAACTCCTTTCTTTCTTTCTCTGGACACTTCTAACCGCCACATAAGTTCCTATCTTTTTCATTTCCTTTTTCTCTTCTTGTCGTGGGTTAACAACAAAAAGAAGAATTTCTTTGATACTTGTGTTCACACCATCATTTCTCTCCTTTATTTTCTTCCTTGTCGTGGGTCAACAAACAAGGAAATTCATTTGTTTCTCTCTTGCCGTGGGGTGGAGTCAAAGGAAATAAACACTCTTTGGTACTTGTGTTCACACCATCAAGGTGATGAAATGTTCATGACTATTCTTTCTTTCTATTCTTTTTCACCTTTTTGCTGTTTGGTATTTCTATTCTCTTCTCTTGCCGTGAGTATGGTAAAGCAAACAAAGGGTGAAATTAATTAGAGGTTTGGTTTAACCAAATGAAAATAAGTAAGTTGTATGTTGATTAAAATTATAAATTAGGGTTCACGTTGTATGCAACATAAGCATGCAACATAAGTATGCAATCTAATTATGCAACATAGGTGATTTGTATTGTTATATAAATTGTAATTGAGGGTTCATGTGCACCAAAGAGACTATGTTGTGAATTGCACCAAAGAGACCATGTTGGGTTTAATTGAAAGGTTATGTTAGTTAAGAACCAAATTAAAGGTATACATGCCCTTTATGTTACATTCAATTGGCATTTGTTCAATTACCAATGAAGATCAATTAAAATCTATAGTTCAAAGTCTTAAAAAGAAGAAGGAAAATATTAGCAAAACTCAAATATGTTATTATCTTGGTTTAGGTAGATTTATGGGGGATCAGGAGAGATTGAGTACCGACGCTTAGCGATTCGATACGCAACGACTACTCCACAGGTGCGTAGTTTTACTTTCGGAGTTACAAGAGGTTTGATACTGAAATGTAAATATGATATGTTGCATTTCGATATTCGATTGAATTGCATATTTTGGAAATTCATCATTCATGATTATATTGACTACTTGTATTGCATAATGGAGTATCATTTTGTCTGGTTACCTATATTGCGTGTTCTCCGTTTTTGATCTTCTGGAATGATATGGAATTTGGTAAAAGAAAGGTAATATACGAAGGACGAGGATCGCAACCTGACTTCGCAAAACAGGATCTTTATGCGCATATAGAAACTGTCCCCTATTGTGCCCAGTACCGGTTGGGAAAGGGGAATATATTACTTATTTGGACCTAACGATGGGACGTTAGGTCAATGGTTTTGATATGTGATTGTTTGAATTATAAAATGTCTCGAAATGATGTGATTTGATATGGAATCTGAACTGAACTACCAGACCTATATTATTATAGTTTGAATAGTAGAACCGCTTGATACCAAATATACTCGAGACATGTTATGTTCTTTTCTACTCTCATTGTTTGATAATCGTTTTCAGTTATTCTATTGTTATATTATCATTATCTTTGCATATTGTGGATGATAAGTTTCAGGTACATGATTTCTTGTATATACGAAAGTAAAACTAAATATCGCACTGGGAAATTATATTTCTCATTACGCTGTTTATACATTTTTGCAGGTATTGGGTTCGATGTGTGAGACGAGTCAGTTATCGAGTAGGCCTTTTGACCTTTTTGTATGAATCATAATACTATATCAGTGTGTATATTTTGTGCATCGGGTTTTCATATCTGTTGTGCTGTTGATACTTGTGAAAATTCCGATTTCATGTTGTACCTTTGTTGTATATGAATACTTATAAAACCTTTGTTGTGGTATATGATCGTTTCTTGTTATATATCTTTTTAGTATTGTACATCTGAAATGGTATTATGATTATGTGAATTGTACATGTTATAGTGATTATGTTTGATTGTTAGCCTTACGAGTACATTTGTTCATGTATTCGTGGCGGGAATGTCATGCCCTATGTTTTGGGGTGTGACAATTATAATAGTCACTAATATTACATTGAGTAATATGAGATATGTCGTATAAAAGCGATTAACTAAGGAATGTCATAATACGTATTTTGCTAAGTTTTGAATATAAATACATATAGAATTAATGTGAATTCATTATATTTGTTGTTGGGCGAATTATAATTAATTTAATACTAGTGTAAAGATCTAATGAAACATGTCATAATTTTTTATAGATTACGAGATATTGATAAGATCTCGCAAAGAATGTCATAATATTTAAAGATGACAATATATTGCTAATATCTCAAAAAGATACAAAATCTTGCTAAGATCTCATAAATATATCATATCTTGTTAAGATGTCAAGAAGATACATGATCTTATCATAATTACTAAATATATTTCAAGATACTAAACACACTAGTATTTAAGCGTTGGATCTCCAAAAAATACAGATGTGTTAGGTGTGCATGTGTTGCACTTAGGCTCTATTTTGTTCTCTTCATTAAAGACAAATACCTCAACTTTCATTCGTGAGTTGGAGGAAGAGAAAAGAGCACCGGTGTCCAGTGGCGGAGCCACATGCATCCAGGGGGACAGCTGAACCCCTTGGATTTTTTTTTCAAAAGTGATCATATTTTTGACGTTTTTTTTTCCAGAAATGACCATGTATTTGAATTTTTTGTACAAATGACCATATAAGATAAAATTTTCAAAGAATAAGCATCATTTTGAACCCTCTGGAAAAAAACCAGTAAATTTTGAATCTCCTGACGAAAATCCTGGATCTGCCCCTGTCGGTGTCCCCTTGGAAGGACTCGTAAGAGATCGATTTGAGGCTAAAGGAAAAAGATAGCATAAAACCCTAGTGATACTGCTTGAGAGGTAGTCAAGATCAACACGGGATGCCAAGTAAGTAGCGCTTTCGCATTTTTTTAATCTAGAGTCGGTCTTGATAGTAGCAATTATTTAGGATTTAAACAAAATAGACAAATCTGAATTGAATTGCACCAAGTTATTCTTCCAAATTATGTCCCGATGGACCCACAAATAACAATAACAACACTGATGATGATAATAATCATTATTACTATTATTATTATTATTATTATTATTATCATTATTATTATTTATATATTTGATTGTGATAACATCTGTGATGGCTATTTTATTTAATTATTTCAACTACTCAATCGAAAACAAGAATAAATTATGGTGCATAATTTAACATCAAGAGTTATGTCACTTTTAACTTTATCCTCAACCAAATAATACTAGGGATGTCAATGGGCCTTACTCGCGGGTATTTTGCCTATCCCGCGGCCTATCCGGCCCACAAAAATGTCATATCCGACCTACCTGGCTCGCGAAGGGGGCTTAGAATTGGCAGCCCGGCCTACCCATGGGCTTCACAGCCCGGCCCATGGGTTACCCGCACAAGCCCGTCCAATACTCCAGTACATCAAACATCAGCGCATCAAATAAAAAACATTTTTTATTATTAAATGTACAGTTTGTAATTACTGAATTGTAAAATTTGTGATAATTTTAGAATTTCAAATTGATATCGTCTAATAATTTGATATCATAATCAACTATCAGTATTATAATCGGCCAAATCTATTCAAACCTCACATCATATACTAAGGCTCAATCTAATTCAATATTATAATCGGCCCATGAGTAGTCCATGGGTTCAACTTCACAACCCATAGCTCGTCCCCGCCCGTCAATAGACCCGGCCCTCCATGACAATGGACCGGACGGATATAGTGCTTGAGCCGAGTAAGCATGTGCGGACCGGTGGACCGGCGGACCAAACTGTCATCCCTAAATAATACTGGATTGAAATCATCTAATTTTCACACAAAAAAATTATGAGCCCTCGTTTCATATTTTAACAGTTAAATTTAATCGAACGGATCATATTCACTTTCACAAAAGCCCCCTACAACTCAATCAGTGCTCATCTTATATGTCTGTTTTTTATTCAACGGTTCAGATATGAAATAAGGATCCTCCTTTTTTTCTCAAAATAGTAAATTCAGATCCAATAATACTAAATAAAAAAATAGTGGGTTGTAAGAGTTGGATGTATGCTATAATTACTCATTTTGTTTTACTAGGAATATTTCACGTGCATGGTTGCAACAATATATAGAGGGATGAACTGCCTAGAAATATACATATTAAGAAACTTAGTTATTCTCTAGAGTTTCTAATTATTGTCTGAAAAATTCTATTAAACTTTATCTATGAATTGACACCTTTTTCTGTCTAACCGATGCGGGGTTCACTTATTTTTTACATTGCTCTAACTTTTTTTAATTTGCTGTGTAATATATATACGAAATTTGAGCAAAATTTCTGAGCAATTAAAATAATTGCTCTAACTTTGTACTATATAAAAGTAACTTTTTACTATATAATAAAATATGAGAACTTGTACACTCGTCTTGTTCTTAAAAAATATATACTTTTTACTATATAACAATGTGATCGTAGACATTACAAACACAATACCTAACTATTGAACACATGACAAAAATCTTAAATGTTTGCATCAATTCATTTGTGGCGGCCTTAATTATTAGTGGATGCATTTAATGGATAGTGATGCGGATTAAGATATACTCAACTTTTCTAAAAAAGACAATTCAAAAAGATATACTTCTGCTGTCCTCTAACACTATTTGAGGTAAATATAATTAAAGGATGTAAAACCATGCATCTGACTGCCAATCAAATCAAACAAGATATCTCCTTTAGGGTTTTTTCCATTACTTCCCATTTGCAAATTGCAACTTCCTTTTTCAATATAAATGGATAAATAAATTAGTTTCTGAAAAGATACACTCCATCAAGAATATTACCCTTTCCAAATCCCCCTCATTTTTCTCCTATAAATACAATACCAACCCCTTAGAACCTAAAACACTGACATCTCTATCTCATAAAACCTTCAAAATAACATAGCTAGCAAAAATGGTGGCTCATCGTGAGGTGAAGCTATTCGGTATGTGGGCTAGCCCGGCGGTTCGACGAGTTGAATGGGCTCTCAAATTGAAAGGAATTGAGTATGAGTACATAGAAGAAGATCTCTCTAACAAAAGTTCTTCATTACTTGAGTATAATGCTATCAATAAGCAAGTGCCAGTTTTGGTACATGATGGCAAACCCATCATTGAGTCACTTGTCATTTTGGAGTATATCGACGAGACATGGAAGGGTAAGCCGATATTGCCCGTGCACCCTTACGAGCGCGCCAAGGCAAGATTTTGGGCCACTTTTGTTGATGTCAAGGTAACAAATCTTATTTACTTGATACAGAAACAATATTGCTAGCTTCTCAAATAGTTAACGCATAGATAATAATGATGGTTGTCTAGTATTTTTAATTTGTTTTGTTTTTCATATATATATAATGTTCTGTTCTTTAATTTGTTTTTATTTTTCATATATTCAATATGATGTTCTGTTCTTTATTACTGTAAATTATTGAAGAATGCTCATATTAATTAATTTGTAGGTCCGTGAAGAGTCAAGGAAAGCCTTTTTCATGGAAGGAGAAGAAAAAGAGAAATCAATAGAGAATCTACAAGTGCAACTCAAAGCTCTAGACGAAGAACTCCAAGGAAAGAAGTTTTTCTCCGGCAATCATATCGGGTACACCGATCTAGTTGTCGGTTGGATGGCATTTTGGCTTGGTGTGGCGGAAGAGGCAGCAGGATTCAAAGCAAATCATGAAAAGAAATTCCCTCATTTTGCTCGGTGGATCAAAGATTTTCTCGAGGAACCGGTGATAAAAGAGAATCTACCGCCCCGCGAAAAGACAGTCGAGTTCTTTCGTGCCTTCAGAGAGCTTGGTGGCTGTGACAAGATGAATAATAAGAAGTGATATTGACATGATCAGGATTTGCTAGAGAAAGGGTAAAATAAGTGAGGTCATATTATATGCTAGTGCAAATAGTAGAGCTTACCTTTAGGAAGAATCTATGCAAAGATTAAAATCATGGGATTCTGGGTATCTTATATGAGAGGCTGAGAGCTATCTGTTATTCTGTTACATACTGGAAACATTAATTCGTTGCTGTGTGCTGGTGATGAGTGGATGCAATGAATCTACGTGTATTATATTGAAACCTGGTCTCCCGTGTAAAATTGACATGTTCCAAAAAAAAATCCCTATTATTTATTGGGAACCAGATCTTGTCTGCCCCACTTCTTTTTGCAGCAGTTGCTGCACATTGATATGAACTGTCGGATCAAAAATCAACAATCGTGATTTAATAATACAAATTTTTATGAATTATATCAATGACGGTCGAATGTTGATGTTTAACCCATCGGTCGGGATTAAAGCGCAGCATCTGCTGCAAAATAAAAGTGGGGCAGAGGATACGGTTCTGCCATAGCACAGGAGATTTTGACCCTTCAATTGTATCAAGATTTGTGCAAACTAATCTTAAAAAATATGGATTCTCCTAAATCAAATACCCAAAAAAATTTAATTTTTTGAGATTTTTTTTGCGAAAAGTCATAGATAATGATGAAGCTGTTTTTTATATAGAAAAAACATTGATAGTGACGGAGCACGTGTCTTTTCTAGTATATATCATTGTTTCATAGTTTGGCATTGTAGAATCTACATTGCCAATGAACAATGTTTTCTCTGTTCAAGTGAACAATGTTTTTACTATTCAATTTTTTTATTTTTCCAATTTTTTGGGCAGAATTTTTTTTTAAAGTTTTTTTTACAGAAAAATATAAATAGGAACATATCTTTTCTAGTTTGATTCATTCTCATAATAGAAATGATACATTATATATGTCATTTTTTCCTAAAACGAAAAAAAAAATCAATGCTAGTCTCGAAGAAAGAGCTTCATTTAAACCAGTTATTTGGGCCACTGAGATATTTATATACATTGACAAATAAACCATCACTATTTAAAATAAATACGTTTTATATAAATATAAAAATAAAAATGCAACTACATTACCAAACTCGAATCATTTTATGAAAACAGTCAAAATTAAAATGCAAATATACTATATCTTTCCCATTTTTATACTAATATGTTTTTATAATTTACCCTAAACTTTATAGGTACAAATAGTTTTATTCATATTCTTATTTGTTTGGTTTAACAAAAAAAATAAATCTTATTCACATCAATAGCAAATAATGAAAAAAATATATCTTTATCTATATTCGTATTATAAAATATAATATGAATAGAATAAGCGAATAAAACCATTGTCAACTAATATGGAAAGTAAACACTTGAATCAAATAGATTCATTCCCATGGAAATTTAAAACTTCAGTCCCAACTAAATTTTATTTTTCCCAGATGCAATGGGAATCGAATCACCATAGTGCATAAAGAGAAACCCAAACCCATATTGCTAGATTTCCCGAAATAAACCTGGTGCCGAACAGGCCCAAATTAATAGTGCATATATAGATATATGGGATGTGGGCACATGTCCTTTAAAGCCCAAAATTGCACAAACATTAAAATAAACACATAAGATTACAAGAACGCCTTATAAAGCCCAATAAACATGCATGCCATCTGTGGAAATAAAAAATAATAATAAAAAAGGAAGATTCAAGCTCAGAAATTAAATATTACTAGCAACCACACTTGCGCTCCGCGCGAAAAAGTTAAATTTTAAACTTTTCGTATTGCAATAATAAAATTATAATAAAAATATTAAAAAACAGGAACATTTTTTCAAAAAAATTTAAAAAATATTTATGCTACAGTGATTTTACTATGTACATCTTTATTTGTTTTAATTTTGTTCTAATTTTTTAAAGGTTATACTCCTATATAAAAATTCATTAGGTATTTTTTATTATGTTTTATTTATTTACAATAATTGATATTTATTTATGTAAAAATTTTATTCACCAAAATATTTAATTTCATTATTTACATTAATTTAGGTCAAGATTAAATATTTTATTTAATTACACGTAAAATTTTGTTACTGGTTACTCATTTTTAATTCGTTATAATTTTCACGAATTTTACAACGAGTGTAGAGAACACCCATAATAAATGAGTCCGATATAATTTCCCACCAGGCCACCAACTGAAAAATTTGTATTTAGTGTATTAAGTAAGAATTGATGAAAAGGTTTTTTTCTATTTTCTTCACGTTACAGAGAGACTCTTATACAATATTGGTGCGCAGAGCACTTTAGTAAAAGATGTAATGCAGAATCTAGCTAAATATGTGCAAATATCTAAATCCTATACAAAATCTAATTATAAACTAGAAATTAAAATAGGGAGGATTCAGAGAAGATATATCTCAGCTGGAGCCAGCGTGCCAGTAGGTGCTAGAGATTTTAACACCAACAGAGAAAAGCACTCTGTGAGATGATAATAACGTAGGATCATTTTTGTTTTTTACATGCAAAAATCATTTAAATTAACATAATTTAAAGCACTTAATTTCTCTGCTGGCCTACGAATAAATTTCCTTTTCGGTTTTCTCTCTCTTTCTCTTCGCTTCTCTTAATCGGTGCTCTCCCTTCCTCATGCCTAGGGTTTGCGAATAAATTTCTCCGCTGGCCCACGAACATAATTTACATGCAGTCGAAAACCTTCATCGCACCAAAGAAAGACCTCAGATTTACTTCTCAGAAGAGTTGAGCCCGAATCCAAGGACGGTCGGGACGAATCGGCGATTGTATTGCACCCTCTTGTGCGCGCGATCTCTCGGCTTGTTCTTATCCTGCACGGTATTTTGCTCTGGTTTTTTCTTTGTCAGTATATGTACATTTTCAGGCTCGGGTGGCTTGGTTTCAATGCGGTACTGTGGCCTTGATGGCTTCTGGTATTTTATGTGTGGTATTGTGTTTGATGTGGTTTTCATGATGGTTTCAACCCACTCATTTCTTTGTACTTCTTCTGATGGATTTTGCGGATCAGTGGGCTCGGGTTTGTGAATGAGAATTCTTTGTCATTATCTTATTTTGTTGTTCTCTTTCTATTACATCGTGGTCCTTAGTTGTACTTATATTGTACAAGGCTAACTAGCAGGTACCGGTACTGTAACAACCGTAATAATCTATGAACAATACACAAGTACTTCCTACTTATTCATATTTTATATTTATCTATTCCTAACTTGTTGTTTATTCTCAACAGATCGTCTTCTGAAATGGCTCAGATAAAGTGGAAGGCCGAAGATAACTATTCAATCTGGGGACTACCAAAAATCTCATTACCAGACTGGGAGAGGCCGAAATATATCTCAAAATACGAATACAACGATGATATGTCTGAAGAAAGCTTGAATGAGGTGAATATTCCTCTATTCTCTGTAATTATTTCTTTTCCCTCTTGCTTTGGCCTGATCCAGAAGCCTTTGGTTTCAGGATAGCATTTCAGAAGGAGGTGAAGCTAAGAAGAGGAAGCTGGAAACTGATCCCCTCTTCTTTTCTGACCCAAGCAACCCCAGCTGCTCTCATGGTGAGAGTGGCGGTGTCAGAAAGTCAAAGACATGTGAAGAAATGGTTGTTTAATTTAATTACCATTTTTTTGTTATTTGTTTTTATAATTGTTTTGACGCAACCATGAATAGTTTAGTTTACTGTTTCAAGGGTCTGTGCTCTGTTAAACAAGGAGAAACACAAACTCTGACTTATATTTGTTTGTCATCTTCCTGTTCTCATGTGCAAATTCATGCATATATCTGTAGCTGGAGGAGCATAAGATCTTGAACTTCATTGTCGAGCTTGTCAAGTGCAACTTCCTGCAGGTCAATAGCTTGGCACTTCTTTTTGTTTTCTTACATAATTGAAAGTTGTCTTTTTGTCTTAATTATTTTAGGGGCTTGTCCACCTTCCTCATTAAATGCAGAGTGATCTATGTCCCGAAGAAATCCTCGACTTGATGAAAGACAAGGTTGATGCTATACCTGAAGACGCGTGTCTATGGATAATTGTCTGTTTCTCTCTCTCTACCCCCAAATCACTATTTAGCGGTGTTGGTGTATATGTGATTTACTACTGTCCATGGTACTTAACCGTGTATTTTGTTTGATTTACTTGCAGCGAAAAATGGATTTCAAAGCCTACATTTCCCATATCCATTCTTCTTATGAAGTCATTAAACGTCTTTATGAAAATGTTCCTTATATCATGGTAGGTGCATTGTTTATTTGAATTTTATTTTTGTGACAAGTGGCAGCATATAAGAAGGTTTTAATTCTCTTTTATTTATTTTTTGTTATGTTGCAGGTTTTAATTCACTTTTCATCTGTTTGATGATTCTGAACTTGCGGTAGCCATGCAGGTTTGTACCTTGTTTTGATGCAGACTGTTGTATACATTCAGTTGATCGACTCATCTTGGAACAAACCAATGTTTGCAGATTTATGGGGAGTTGCGGTGTCGCACAGGGTCATTCTTTCATCCTCTTTTAAGAAAGGTACTACCCATTATATACCTAATATCTTTGTGATTTAAGGTAGATGGACTGTCTAGTGCATATTAGAAGTAGGTGCAGATGTCAATTTTGTATTTTCCTATTGGGGAGACTGAAGCATACTAATTTTGTTCTTTGTTTCAATGCAGAGTTACAAAAATGAGTTTTTCTCTATTGTCGATGCAGCGGAAAAAATAAAAGAGCGCAACTTTGTAATGGTTGTTATCCCTCCCCCCCAACATATATCTATTGACATTCTTAGATTTCTGGATCTCAAGAGAATGATACTGACTGTATACTTCTATTGTGTGCTTACAGATGTTTTGGCGTACTCATTTATATGCCAGGGACAGTAGCTTTTTTCGAGAGCTCTCTCGTTCTAAGGGGCTGCGGGATGCGGTAATGCTTGTGTTTGCGATATGTTGATGCAGAAGAAAACAATTTCTGCTTTAAGTACAATCACATGTTTGGACTTCTCAATTTTAATGCAAATTATCTTTACCTTGCCAGCAATATATGCATTGCTGCAATCAAATAAAATTGCAGGAGGACTTGGACATTCATTTACATTATTACCGAAAAATCGTGGTATTTCGCCGCTATCTCTTCAATAATCACTCTTCCCATCCTTATTTTTAGTATGACATCTCGTTGAGATTGATGTATATACATGATCTGTTTGTTAATTATTTGCAGCAGGATAACGTTAATGAAAACTCAATGGGTGGTGATGCTGAACTCATCCGACTTTCATTTGAGGTACAGTTATGTGTGACTTTGCCCTTCTTTTATATAATAAGCATAGTAGTTTTTATAATTTTCATTATGGCATCTTGTTGAGATTGATGTATAGACATGATTTGTCTGTTAATTATTTGCAGCATGACGGTGTTATTGAAAACTTAATGGGTAATGAGGCTGTTGTCCCAAAGAAATTTAAAGATGTTTTACATCCTGAACTCATCCGACTTTCATTGGAGGTACAGTTATCAATGATTTTGGATTTATTTTTTGTATTAAGAAAAATAGTTTCATAACTTAATTTTTTGGACAGGCTTTTATCAAATCTTACAGCCGGAAGGAGCACCAAAAAAGGGCCTACATGCAGTTACAATCACTAGAAGATGCGCGTCTTAGAAACGTACGGTTAGATATTTAATAACTCTTTAATTTTCTTGCTTGCCTTTCTTTTATGTGATGTTTGCTCATTAACCATGTGATTTTAAAGGAGACGAGTGATGTAGACAAAATGCTGATTGATTTGCACTCTGAATTTCCCTGCATCGTCAATTTTTCCAATGAAAGCCCGGTCGACAATGCTCTGGTAAGAAGAACATTCCTAGATAATTAGATACAGCGCAGGTTACCATAGTTGTTATTAAGTTTACTCCCAAGAATCGTTGGATTGGCTTGGAACATAAAAATTACATGATCCATAGCCAAGCATTAATGTTTCAGATTTTGTACTTCTCTTCATAAATAATCAAGAGATTGGAAGATGATTGTGTTGTCATCTTCATCTCAACAACGACAGGTTTTAGAGTTTAAAATTGGGATGTATGTTAGTGTATGTTTTGTGAAGCAGATCAAAGTCATTGCTTGAATTCGTCTTTTGAGTACGATCTGATGTAGACTAAATTCGGATAGTTGTGAATAAATCAATGGGTTGAAATTTCCATTTGAACTCCTTTGTTGCTTTTGATTGACGAGCATTGCTTTGAACAAAGCAAATATATCTAATTGCGGATTAATTTTTAGGTTTCCTGTATTTTAATTCATTTGTTGGAAATAATGCCAATTTGCAGGAAGAGCGTTTCAGGGATGTAGTGCATAAGTTAAAAGAAATGTGGTTTCCCAATATTGCAGATCATTATGTGGTAAAAGTCACTCTGGTATGTATCTTATTTATTCTACATGTGCTACTATTTTTCTTTTCCTATGTGCCTGCATGCATGTATGTCCGGAGGTTGAGTTACCTTTCTACAACATAATATTTGCAGCTATACATCCGGCATCTTGTCTCTGAGGTGCGTGCTATTGTTTATTAATTCCAGCCAACTTATTTAAAAACTGGGAGGAAGTGGGTTCTGCAGGATGATTTTTGCACTATTATTCTTTATTGAATCTGATTTATCAAAGTACACCCTTGCTTGTCAACCCCCCCCCCCCCCCCCCCCCCCCCTCTTTTTTTTACTATCTTTGATAGGCTAAACGTGAGGCATCTTGGCCAACTAAGTATTTTAGGAGGAGCAAGTTTTATGAGGTATTCATTTCCCTGTATGAATCCTACTTACCACATGATAATGGGTTTCTTACAATCTTGACAATGGGTTCTGAAACAAGTTCAGAATAAAATGTCAATCTTCACAATGGACATCCCCATTGTCAAGGTTGCCAAGTATAACCCAACGCAATAGTCTATTATTCTCTGCAAGCCCTTGTTGCTGTTGTCATACTAAAGCAAATGTTTCTTTTGTTCAAACAGATCTTGCCAGAGGAGATATGTCATGAACATTGGATGTATCAACATGTTATGGATGTGGAATTCTTATTGGTATACATATATTCTTTTTCCTTATTTTTGACCTTGGTTCTGGTTTTACTTGAAGAAAGTTCTAGTTGCTTTGTTGAGTATGGTATTTCTCTGTACACAGCCTTAACAGACGGATCGACAGAATCGGAGTTGAGAGTCGGGTACTTGGTCCTTTTAGGTTGGCTTGTTGGGTCTGCTCTGCATTTATCTGATCTGGTTTTTGTACCTCTTTTTTGGTGCTGATGGGAAGTTGTTCGAATGATATGCATGCTTAGGTTGAAGTTAAACCACTTGAAACTTGTGATCTGTTTATCACTTATTTTAAATTAGAAAGAATTCGTTAACATTGGAAATCAATACCTCAGATATATAGCAACGTTTGCTTTTGTTTATAATCCGATTTAACTCTGGTTCTTCAATGTGTATCATTCCTAAAACTTTGATCAAATGAACTGAGTTGATTATGCATGTAGATTTTATTGACTTAAATAAAAAGTATATGAAATTGAACAATAGTGAATTAAATAAATTCAAATAGAATTAGTAACAAGTCGCTTAAAATGCCTACTTACGGCCATGATCAAATGGCCACTTTCCCTTAGCATTTTCCCCACTCAATGCTTGTGAGTTGTGACATGCCAACCCGGAAGCCTTCTTGCCCATGTTATCATCCTTGTTACAAGCGCTAACCTTTTCCTCGATGGATAATCCTTTCCGGCAACACCATTGGAAAATACTCAAGCAGTCATTTTGCAAGATGAGATTTGGACCAGAGGTTTATAATTTTCTGATGGGAAGAGAGAGATTAACTGGTAGGCAATGTTTCTCACGGTTGAGAAGAGACCTCCTTTTATACAAGGGTCTACCTTTATATTTAGAAACATCCAAGGGAAAAATAATTATATATGTTAAACATATCAATATTTTTTTTTTTTAACTTGATATGTATAACAACTCGTCTAATATGCATAATTGTTTTTCAATACAATATATCATGTATAATAATGTATTTAACATGCATAACAATTCGTCTAACATGCATAATGATGCGCGTATTGATGAACATATTTGTATATCAACTCTCATTCTCTATTGTTAATGCAACTGCAAAATTAACACCCCCAACCAAAAAAAATGTATCTATTGTAATTATTAAATTGCTGGATCTAAAGAGAATTATACTGACTGGATACTGCTATTTTGTGCATACAGACATAGGCAGATTTAAGCGAATTGAAAGGGTGACATTGTCATGCATAATAATTCAAATAATATGCATGATAACTCAACTAAAAGTGTATAATAAAATCGATATCAATAGTTGATATCAAATATGATATCTACGTATCAGCTTTTTTTTCATATAAAGAATGAATTGTTCTTTTTAATAATTAATGTTCCGGAGGCAACAACTAGTCTTACAAATGGCAATATTTTATCATGCTTTTCTTCCTGCTTCATGCTCTTTCCTCGAAGTCTGTAGTCTGTAGGGAAATTCATGTGGCTCTTCAAAATCCATCAATTTATTTATTTTTGTAGTGTATAAATTAGCGAACAGGGGCAAAATCGGTACGAATCTTTCATGCGCTCAATATTGCAAATTTAGCGCTGAAAATAGCATAACCCTTGCCAGAAATATGCGTAGTGCTGCAATCAAATTCAATTGCAGGATGATAAAGACATGATTTGTCCGTTAATTATTTGCAGCATGATAGCGTTATTGAAAACTTGATGGATGATGACGCTGTTGTCCCAAAGAAATTTAAAGATGTTTTACGTTCCGAACTCATTACAATTAGTATAATTAGTAGAGTATTGCCTTAACTGTATTCCACTCATTCAATATAATAAAATTAACTTATTTTATTCCACGTGCAATTACATTTAGACGAACCAATATTTTCGTACAAAGCGAGATTAAGCAAGAAGCCTAGCTCTCAGCATCAATATCACTTCTAATGCAAATAAGATCTTCGTACAAACCACTATATATTTTCTTTTAGATAAGTATGGGTTAGGTCTTCCAACTTGGAAACATTTATATATAGAGAAAAAGCTTACCAAAATCATGCTTCAATTTTTCTTTCAGATGGTGAATTCTTGACTGAATCTTGGACAGCTTAGAAAAAAGTCCTCATACTCTTTTTTAACTCGTGATGCTTCTGAGAAAAAGTGTTAGAAAAATCATCAGCTACAATTACATGTTCAAAATTTCAAGTCAACTTACCATGCATAACCAAAAGTTTACCAGAAAGATCCACAGGGGGTCTTGAAGAAACTGAAAGACAGGAAAACACGGTGAACGTTTGCTGAAACCTGTCAATTCACGACAAACCCCCATGGGTAGATATATCTTCTGAAACAAATGCATAGATCAACTAATCAACAGTGTTCTAATTTTGTTCGAGACAAAACGTAACACTAAGGATTCATTACTCTCTATGAGTTCCATGGGTTCTTTAAATTATACCCAGAATTCTAGATCTGCCAAATTGAATCATGGACAAGACCAACATTCCCAAATATACAAACCACCAACACTTCTTAATATTCGCTAGAAAGACCATTTAATAACTGTAAAAGATGCTAACAAAAGGTTTCCTTAAAGTCTTATTTAAGTTCAATAGATTCTTTAAATTACACCAAGAATTTGACTGCATTTGCAGATCATGACCAACACCTACACATGCCAAACTTAACCCAACTTCCAGTAACACATGCAGAGTTGTGGCATTTCAAATAAGATGTTAGTTATTATAAAATACAAAGAACAGTGTGAAGTTTGTCCGTGTATCCTTTACATTTAACAGGCAGTTCACTTAAAACTCAAATTGAAACAATGATCAGACCAAGTGACTTAGAAGTCAGTTCAGTACATTTAAATTATATCATTTGTATGAATTAACCCTCAACCAGAAACAAACAAAAAGCAAAACAGCTACTTTGTAAACTTTTGTCTAACATGTAAAATATGTTGGGTGTTATTAGGAAAGAACAGCTACCGAAGGATAATATACGAAAAAATAAAAATAATAAAAAGGAATATCTGACCTGAATGATCACTTTTGTACTCATCATCAGACTTGTATGAGTCAAGCCACATCAACTGGGTCAGCATGTTCACTGGCATATTCATCACCAGAATCACCATCATACTCATCATCTTCGTACTTGAACCTGTCATCCTCCATTTCAGAATTATAGTTTTCATAGTTTTCTTCCTCTTCGGCTGGCTTCGCAGGATCATCAGTGTGCTCACTCTGACTTTCATCTTTGAGCTTGTGTCTTTTTCAGCAGATTTCTCGCCTGTTCAGCACGAGGCTACCAGACGACCAAGTTCTTCTTTCGAGAGGCCCTCAGTAGAAGCTGAGCCATGCTCCTGTAAGATTTCACCGGTGTTTCAATTTCAGCCCATGACAGTAAATGAAGCCCCCAATAAACATATCTGACTGATGACCGGAGATTTTTATTCATCTCATGAATAAAGAGTTCTCCTTCATCAATTGAGGATATGATCAGATCGTGTGATCCATGAAAAGGGTGTTGAATTTGAGCAACTGCATAAGTAATCAAAGTATAATACATAATAAATGTAAACAAAGAGATAGATTGTTTTCATACAAACATATTGATATTAATCTGCATTAAACTTGAAACAGACATCAGTTGCCGAAAAGGAAAATTTCAGCTAAATTTAACACTGCCAACAGGTTAGCTGCACGGGTGCAGGTACCCGATGGTGCGGTGACACCACAAATTCTAGAAGTTGAGGATACATGTGCAGCTATATATAAATATAATAAACAAATATCGATTTAAATAGAGAAATAATGTATATTGAAATATATTGAAATTAGGTTCCAGTTTCAGCATAGCTCATGTGCAACATAAACAGACAATAAAAATTGTGAATAAAATAAAAATTCACGGCTTATGAAGAGTTGTAAAACCATTTTATTATTTTTCATATAATTCTTGGGTGTGATTTTAGTTTAAAGGAATTGAACAGACAATAAGAATTTTAGTTTCCAATAAAATACATAGAATTGAACATATTTAAATAATTTATTTATGTAGAAAGAGATGGAATAAAAGGCCTGGTGTGTCGCATTTGGCTGTTCCCGGTGCAAGTTGGACCCAAACATTGATATTTTCTATTTCTAAGTTTAAAAACTGTAGAGGAAAAATCAAATGTCAGTGAGATAGAAGGATATCCAGAACCGGACATTTGTGGCTCCTTAGCCCCACAAGGCCACAATCCAAAAGGTAAGGAGTGCTGATTCGCTACTTTCATTACAAGGCACTCAAGGTGCATTTTTTTTGGCTGCCTCTCATGTGTGCTCATGTGGGATACATGTATCAACCGTATCAGTGACCGAATCCCACAGTCAAACTATGTTGTTTTATTGAATTCGCCAGTGGCGTATCTGACATGTATCTAACGGTGCGGTCAGCATGCGAATTCATATCCAATATGTATCGTATAGAGGTGTGGAGTCCAAATTGGTGAATATGTGTAGCATAGGCTGAACAAAATTGTGTGGTTCCAGCTAACACTGATCAATGGTACACTTCAGACTCTTTTGGAAGGCTCCAAGAATGTGTGTAAAATGTTTGATTATGATTGGAAGAATTACATATCGTAAGAAAGACAAGCAATAACCTGCACCAGCATCACCATCTGAAGAATCTTCAGTGACCTGTTTCCAAAACAAAAATGTTGTTTCAAGTAATTAGCATATATTCGTTGATAACCAAAAACCAACAACTATACCATTATCTGGCAACAAAGATTTAATGCATCGCTAAACAAGGTTGCTTTTGCACAAGCAACTCTTGCTAGCCAATAAATTCAATTTGTCTGCATGACAATCCTAAATTAAATTCTTGGCTCAATCAACTTTAAAAGATATGCCAAATAGAGTGTCTACCAAAAATAATTATAATATTACCTGTTTGGGACTTTCTGTAGATTCATCACTATCTATTTTTTCTTCAGCATGTTCAGACTCAAATCTCTTGATCCTGATTTGCAGTCATCTGTTCCATCAGAAAAAATATTTCAGAACAAATCTCTGCTCTATTCCTCAATTTGCATACAATTTTCTTTTAGCCCACAAACTACTGGACTTGTCTGGCATATAGAAACTAAACAAATTTCTGCTCTATTCCTCAATTTGTATATAATTTTCTTTGGCCTACAAACTACTGGACTTGTTTGGCATATAAAAACTAAACATCTTAAAATAGTACATTTGCTTCAATTCTATTAGGTTGAGATGTGGCAATGATGATTATGAGGTGTTGTTGTAACTCCTATGTGATAGCCTAGAGCTGACATGGTGATGATGTTGCACTAACTAGATTATTAGACATTGATGTACCACTTAAGCGATCGCCAAATTGTTTCATGCCATCATAATCTAACAAGTAGTGTAACATTGCACCCCAAGTTCAAAACTTCACAAGACTAACTGAACACCCAAAAAATTCAATTGTCCAATTAAACCAAGTGTAATAGTTAATGAACCCATATCTCACATTCCTGTTTGCATGGTTTGAACCTAGAAGAGTCCCTGCCAAACAATTTAATGAGAAATCATTTTTATAAGAACAATAGAATAACTATTACCTTTGCGACTTTCTTAGTTAATAACCGATGATATAGCAATTAACAACAGAAGCTCCCTCAATCTAATATATCCATTGTATTTTATGCTCATATAGATATGATATAGCAAGTAAGACATGCAAATGAATAAAGAGAAAATAATTCAAGCAATTAACATGGCAACATATTCATAATGAAGCACACAACAAGTTTACAAACATGTTCTACCAACCATACTAATTAAAATTCAAGTTCATCACAAAGTTCAAAGACACGTAACCCTAGTTAGCAAGTTTTTAAGCCCGAAATAATATATAAATAGTTCAAACTCATTCAAAAATGAACTTAGCAATTATGAATGGGAAAGCCTTTCTTTTTTGCCTCCTTCAAAAGATTTACAAATTTTTTTGGAAAAATGTATTCAATCATAGCAAATATACCATTGCAATCAAAATCGAACTTCAAATCCATGAACTTCTCAATCTGTATAAAAATAATTAGAAATGCATAAGAAACAATTTAAATGTTTATTAATTTTACTAAAATGGAAAGAAACTAATAATGCAAATAACTTACTGGGGTAAATTTCATTACCATGTTCCATCATATTTCTAATAAATCTAATGAATTCAAATATGCTCACTCCATAGTTGCCTTTGTCTTTAACTATTTTCTGAACTTGGGTTTCCAAATGATTAAATCATTTTGTCTCGCTACCTAAAATGGCAGCAACATCAAATTGATTGTGGTTCAAAGTTTGATTAATATAGTTCAGAATTCCTTAAATAAAATTGGCTTTTTCTTCGAGCAGACCACAAGACAACATTTTCTAATACTTCATCACTGCAAAAACAAATAAACAAATATAAATAAAATCATTCGTTTGTTTTATCAATTAAATGGACCACATAAAAATTTAATCAATGTAAACTTACTCCGTTACTGCAGCATCATCAGCATAGCTCGCCAGATATTGTTTATTATTGTTAGCAATGGCTTGTTGCTAAAATACATAATAGTCTATACATAAATAGGGCACTGTGGCATCTTCAATTTTTTAAAGCGACTCTAACAATAATAAAATAATAAATCTATACATAAATATATCAACAGGCCATTGCTAAAATTATATAAAGATTTATTTTTGAAAGAATAATTACAAAATTAGCATGGAGACTTGAAATGCGCAGATTTGAATTTTCCTATTTTTTAATCAAATTTTATTTTCTGTCAAATTGACAAATACAAAGACTATTATGTATTGTATACATGGAATTAATGTGTTTTTTAGGTCTCCTAAATATGATAATTGTCGATGCAGTTCGAATAAAAGTAGGACACTGTGAGCCATGTAAAAATGATAGGAGAAATGAATCTTTATTAAGGCAGCGAATTGAGTTTATGATTGTAATAAGAGTGACCAGTCTCTCTCTCAAATCTAGATCTTTCGACGGCAGCTGCTCCTCTAGCATCAGCCTCTTTTACTCGAACCTCCATCGTCTTTGCCTCGTCCACATCAAATATGCAACAAAGGCACTGCTTTATGCTCATCTTTTACTCGACTAGCGCCAGTCTCTCTTTCAAACCTAGATCTTCCGACGTCTGCAACTCTCCTTCTGCTTTATTAGCGCCAGCCTCTTTTACTCGAACCTCGATCATCTTTGCCTCGTCGACATCAGATAAGCAACACAAGGTACTGCTTTCCCTCCATTCTTTTTTCACAAAACCTAAATTTAGTCACCTATCAGTTATGGTGGAATAATATTATGATGCTTCCAGTTAGCGATGTCATTAGAATTACCCAAAACATACGATGATCCATATTTCTTAACAATTAGTACATGTTTGAGGTTTCTTGTATGGGCTAATTTTGTGCGAGATACCTGCTGAATGACGGATTTTTTTAACTGCAGACCTTGCCTGCTTCAACCTACTCAGTTTTCTCAGTGAATACAACATGAGAGTTAAGTGTTAAAACAAAGAAAAAAAGTAGACCATTTTTTACTTGTATACAACTTTTACATAAAAATCATTTTCTCAATCATAACTTTGATACTAACACTATTTCGCTGCTTTTCTAAAATGGAACACATTTTTTTTGTTCTTTTTTTTACAGATGGACCAATTACAATCAATTAAATATGATTTGCAAAAAGATGAATGAACGTCTAACTCGCATAAAGAAAGAGCAATGTATGGCCCGAGTACATACCGGACAAACTGACATTGCTTGAAAATTCAGAGATATCGCAAAATGTGATTTTGCAACATTATTCAAATTATAATTATAATGTTTCTGAAGTTTTTATTGACTTTAATAGTGATTATGTCCACCAGCTTTGGTTTAATAGTCAAGAATTCTTCGATAAATGAAGAAAATAACTGTATAAGAGTTGTTAACACTTACTATCAATCTTTCGGATATTATTTGATGAAACACGCTCAACAAGTTGTGTATGAAGTGGTGTACGACAAACAATGGACGAAACATTGGAAAACTTTCAGCTTTTTCGAAGATTTAAAACAAAATTTATGATATATTCTTCATCTAAATTTTTTTTAATATACTATATTATATTATTATCACTTATATTTATTATTCGATTATGTTTTCGGCACGAAATTGTTTAAAGGAATTAGTGAAATGCATGAAAAAAGAATTGTCCATGGAAGTCTCACAGATGAAAAATCGATGATTCTTGTACGAGTCGATGAAAATAATACTCTAATAAGGAAGATGGTTTAGGTAGGGTAGCTGGTTTTGGTTCAGATAAAATTTATTAGTTTGTTAATATTTTTTACTAATTAGAAATATCTAATTTATAAAACACTTAACGAGTCGATATTTAATTTTATATTTCTTGTCATAGTTGATGTTACCATTGACTGGTTCTCTCTTGCCACTTTTCTGAACAAATATCTGGCGAGTTATTCTATAAAATGGCAATAGAGAACCAGTCAATAAAACATCAATTATGACAAGAAAATATAAAATTATACATCGACTCGTCAGGAACTTTATAAAGTAGATATTTCTAATTAATAAAAAATATTAACAAACTAATAAATTTTACTTGAACCAAAACTAGCTACTCTACCTAAACCAACTATCTTCCCCATTAGAATATTATTCTCATCGACTCGTATAAGAATCATCGATTTTTAATCTGTGAGACTTCGGTCGATTTTTAATCTTCGTAAGTGAGAACAACTCTTATACAGTTATTTACTTTATTTATCGAAAAATTGTTGACTATTAAATTAAGCTGGTGGACATAATCACTATTAAAGTCAATAAACCTCAGAAATATTATCATTATAATTTGAAAAATATTGCAAAATCACATTTTGCGATATTTCTGGATTTTCAAGCAATGTCAGTTTGCATCGGTATGTACTAGAGTGATATATTGTTTTTTCTTTATGTAAGGTAGACGCTCATTCATCCTGTTGCATATCATATTCTATTGATTGTAATTGATCCATCTGTAAAAAAAAATTAAAATAAAAAAAATGTGTTCTGTTTTAGAAAAGCAGCGAGATAGTGCTAGAACCAAAATTATGATTGAAAAAATAATTTTTATGTAGAAGTATACAGATACCAAATTGTCCACTCTTTTTCTTTGTTTAACACTCACATCTAATGTTGTATTTTCTCTTTAAATGAGAGTGCTAGATAAATACAAATATCCCTCTACATACTATGGATGAACTCAATCTTAATTCATCGAGAAAACTGAGTAGGTTGAAAAATGAAAGATCTACAGTTAAAAAAAATCAGTCATTCAGCAAGCATTTCGCACCAAAATTAGCCCATACAAGGACCTCAAATTGTTGCCTCTTACTAGCTTTTACAAACATGTACTAATTGTTAAAAAGTATGGATCAGTATTGTTTTGCAAAACAATGAAGCACCATAATGTCATCGTATGTTATGGTAATTCTAATGACATCGCTAACTGGAAGCACCAAAAAATTATTTCACCATAACTGATAGGTGACTAAATTTAGGTTTTGTGAAAAAATAATGGAGGAAGAGCAGTACCTTGTGTTGCTTATCTGATGTCGACGAAGCAAAGGCGATCGAGGTTCAAGTAAAAGAGGCTGGCGCAAATAAAGCAGAAGCGAGTAGCAGACGTCAAAAGATTTAGGTTTGGAAGAGAGATTGGCGCTAGTCGAGCAGAAGAGGAGCATAAAGCAGTGCCTTGTGTTGCTTATCTGATGTGGACGAGGCAAAGTCTATGGAGACTCGAGTAAAAGAGGCTGACGCTAGAGGAGCAACTGTCGTTAAAAGATTTAGATTTGGGAGAGACACTGATCACTCTTATTACAATCATAAACCCAATTCGCTCCTTAATAGAGATTCATTTCTCCTATGACGTTAGAAGAATGATACATGACGTTAGAAGAATGACGTTAGAAGAATGATGAATGACATATGACGCATGACGTAAGATTAATGATGCATGACGTAATACACGTGACATATGACGTCTGGCGCATCATGCCTGATGCATGATGAATGATGCATGAAGCGTGGCGCATGAAGAATGATGCATGACGCGTGGCGCATGAAGAATGACACGTGGCGCATGGCGCATGATGCTGCAAGTTATAAGACGTTCGAGGAATGACGAATTACGTAGGACGCATGACGCATGTCGCATGCCGCTTGACGCATGACGGTACTCATATCTCATCGATCGCCACTGGTCATAGCTTTTCAGTTTTTTTTGCCATTGTTTTTTTTATATATTAATTAAACGATTTATTATAATTTTATTAGTGTAATACGGACGTTTAAAATTTATCTTTTTCACGCGGAGCGCGAGCGCATATGTCTAGTAAGTTTTGGAAGTGGTTGTAAGTTTTTTGTAATTAATCTTGCATAATTAATATATTTTCAATAATATAGTATTTATGCTGTATATATATATGTTTGTAAAACAAACAGAAAGTGGTAACAGGGTTGTTTTGAATATGCAACGAAATGCTCCCAAAGTGTTACTTCGATTGTAAAATCTCTGAAATTAGTTGCAAGCAAAATCCAAGATAAACAGAAAGTAGATAAATACAGAGAAAATGACAGACCTCTCATTAGTGATGTACATATTACGTATCCTTGCTGGCATACCTCTGGATGTGACTTGCTGCACGTGACCAAATCCTGATATTCGCACATTGAGACGAACAAATTAATGACAACATATAAGATATAACAAACAACATACACACAATAAAAATATAGAAAAATGGCCTGAGTAGAGCAGAATAGAACCGACCTATAAGCCTAGCAGTATTTGAGATCGTTCTCCTTACTTCTTCCAACTGAATGAAAGTGAAATAGTACAAAGGTATATTCAATGAAGGATCTGCCAAAGGCATCACAATAGTCTCTGTCGTAAAATTGATAGAGAAATCATGACGAACAGCCTGATAGAATTCTCCGGCAGCTTCAACTATAAACCTCATAATCCTGCAAACTCTGCCTTCAACAAAGTGCCGAGCAACCCGCTGATAGTCCCTCACAAAAGCAAAACCTTGTATTGCTCCATTCTGTCACAAAGGAAGAAAAACATATTTTTGAATCACTAGCAAAGGAAAGTAAGCTAGCAAACGACAGAAAAAAAAACGATGACAGAATCCTAAAAACAAAACAACCTTGTCGTCAATAAGCACGTAGTTCATTCCGAAAGGCCTTCCACCGCCAGCACCTGCAGCCTGCCAAACTTTTCGAACCCTTACATGCAGTTTTGGATGGTATGAGTCAGGCATAAGTAAGGCTATCGGCAACACATCCGACATAGTTGTTATCTGAAAAGAATAGCATAAGGAAAGGCCATCATGAATAGACAACAAAGATGCAAAGAATCGTAACAGCAACAGACTGCAAATCAGATTGCGACAACAAAACGAAGATATAAAATGCATACGATAAATATGGAACAAACACCCTGCAAACTTGAAATTGCATAATCCAAACAGCAGTCGTACATGCGAGTCAAATGTCTTCTGGACGCGGAAGCACAAATAATCAAGCACCACAGACACATAGCATAAAAAAGCCTGGCCCACAAACAAACGAAGAAGCAAGCGCAACAGAAAGGTACAGAAGAAACAACTGCATCAATTTTAGTAGCTGTAGCCTGTATGAAATTTCTGCATCGTGCAATCGGTATACAAGAGGCTAAAATTGTACTGGGACATCCTTTTATCCATTGGAAACTCCTTTTATCCAGAAACTCCTCTCTCTCTGCACTTTTTTCGGCTACCCATGATGTAAAATTTCTGGATAGGTAGCGTGAGATGAGGGTTCTAACTCATGGGTAGGGTTTAGGTCCGTCAGTGGTGACGAATAGCTGGTCAGAGGCTCAGAGCACGCCTTCCACTTGGTTCGAGGCAAAGGGAGAAGAGAGGAGACAGGCAGGCGTGAATGATAGGCTCGAAATAGTGTTGCATTTCTTTACATTTTCTTCTGTCGAGCTGTGTCAGAGGCTAAAGAGGAGAGGAGACGCGCAGAGGAGCGGGTTAATTAAGGGTCACGGACTCACGGGTGGTGAGTTTCATCTCTCTTTATTTTATGTGAAACCGGTTCTTGTAAACCGGCTGTATGTCCAAAGTTAAGGTTCAGGTTCTGGACTCGTGAGCCGGGTGTAACCAGCATCGAAGAGGTCATGCGTTCCCTTTACTCCACCAGCGAGAGAAAAAAAAACTTTCGTGATCCGGGTCCTGTAGACCGAACTGAGGTGATAAGGAGGGAATGGGTCCCAATCATCAGGCAAAATAAGGAGCTCCACCAACATTTTTCCGAAATTTTTAATAATAAACAAAATAAAAAAGAAAAAGATTAAAACGAGAAAATTTCGACCGAAATCACCAAATTGAGAATACTGGAATCTAGGATTTCGGTCCCCAACCGGAATCTAGCCTAACCGGAATCTAAGAATCCGGTTCCACACTTATTTTTCGGGCAGCATATCAAGCCAGAAATTGTTGTTTTGGTTTCCTTTGACCGGACACCCATGCGTCATGCGTCATGTTTCATGACGTTAGACGCATGACAAAAGCGTCCAACGTCATGCGTCATGCACCATGCGTCATGTGTCATGCACCACGCACAATGCGTCTAACGTCATACGTTATGCATCATGCGTCATGTGTCATGCATCATGCCCAATGCGTTTAACGTCATGCGTCATGCGTCATGATAACATCATGCGTCTAATATCATGTGTCATGCACCATATGTCATGCGTCATGCGTAATGACGTTGGACGAATGACGAATGCGTCTAACATCATGCGTCATGCGTTATTAGATGCATGGTGCACCATACGTCATGCGTCATGCGTCATGTGTCATGACGTTGGACGAATGACGAATGTGTCCAACATCATGCGTCATGCGTTATTAGACGCATGGTGCATGACACGTGACACATGATATTAGACGCATGACGTTAGACCCATGATATTAGACGCATTACGTTAGACACATGACGCATGACGCATGACGTTGAACGCCTTCGTCATGCGTCCAACGTCATGACACATGACGCATGACGCATGACGCATGACGTTAGACGCATGACGTTAGACGCATGACGTTAGACGCATGACGTTAGACGCATGACGTTAGACGCATGAAGTTAGACGCATGACGATAGACGCATGATGTTGGACGCATTCGTCATGCGTCTAACATCATGACACATGACGGATTACGCATGACGCATGACGCATGACGCATGACACATGACGTTAGACGCATGTTGTATGTTGCATGGTGCTACATCTCTAGCATCAAATGAAAATGTTAGAACATACAATTTATAAAATTACCTCTAAAACTTAATGCTTAGGTCATATTCTGAAATGTGAATCTCTAGTGAAATTTATGTTACAAGATAATTTCAAAACTCAATTATTAATCAAATATTTATTTGATTTAATTGGCTTGACTATTTTTTATTTTTTGTTCTTTTTAAAGGGACAATATTAGCTACAAAACATTTCCAGGCATAATATTTTTTTATCTCATTATTGTATTGTTAGGATAATCTTTAAATCATTTTTTTATCCCATTCTCTCGCTTTGGGTAATATATTCTCATCGTCATCGCCTTCATGTTCTTCAGCAATATTAGATATGTGCTCATTAAGATAAATAATTGGTGAATGTCTTGTGGAAGAGATATGAAGAGTATGGTCAGGGCTATAAGGTACTGTCTCATGGCTAAATCTCGAAGGCTCTTTATCCGTGTTAACAACATTTTCACTTGTGCGAGCTAAATTATCGGGATTCTCATTTGTCCGATTTGGCACCAGATCAACATATAATTCAACAAATCTCAAATTCATTTCTGATTGTGCCATTTGCAATATCATTCGCCACTCTACCTCATCGTAAATGAGAATTAAACAAAAATGATAAGCAGGTGGGATCACAGTGTTATATCGAGCGACAACATTCAGCGAATATTGACTCTCAAATATCCCCAACCATTTGTATATTGTATTTTTCACATCTTCATACCGGGTCTCTTCATTTTCGGGAAAAGTAAATTTAGAATCACAACTATATTCCATACCATACGGGCCATTTCGAGTTTCACCATCCATATATACGGAAATTGGAATCATCTTTCTTCACTCTAACTGTATAAATTTCGCAATTAATAATATACTAATAGTTCAAAAATTAAGAAATAAGTACATAAATCAAATACAATTATAATAATTCTAAATTAATTTACACTAATTCAAATTTTTACTTTAAAAAATATTACAATTTAATTTAAAATAAAAATAATACCTGAAATGATTTAGCAGCTCTTAATCTTTTAAAATTTGCAAAATCTTCACTTCACTTCTCTATCTAAATTCGTAAAATTTTTCTCTAGCTCTTAGAATTATTATAATTACTAAATTAATAATATACTAATAGTTCAAAAATTACGAAATAAGTACATAAATCAACTACAATTATGATAATAATAAATTAATTTACACATTCAAATTTTTACTTTACAAATTATTACAATGTAATTAAAAATAAAATAATACCTCAAATGATTTAGCAGCAGAAAGCAAATTTTGCAAAACCTTCACGACGATATTTTCCTATTTTTTTGTGCTTCACCTCCTCTCTGTTGCACTCCTCACTTCTCTCTTTTTTTACTTGACTCCTCGTTCCTTACTCCTCTTTCTCTTCGCTGCCTTTAAATAGACCCAAATAAGCCAGAATCAAAACATTTGTCAAAACTCCGAAATCACAGAAAAGGTTGTAACTCCGGAATCACAGAGTCCTCCATAACTCCGGAATCAGTGCTGCCGGAGTTATGGAGGACTTCGTGATTCCGGAGTTACAACGTCTTCTGTGATTCCGGAAAGGCTATTCAGGTCATCTACATAATAATTATGCTATATTGGTTATTTTGCAATTTATTTTGATTATTTTAAAAAATTTCGGACATAACGGTGAAACAATAAATAAGGAGAAAAATCAGATTAATGAAAAATTATGATGGAAATACAGAGAAGAAGACATCGTGTCACTCTTTTTCTTATTTAATGAAGTATTGAATTTGAAAATTTGTAACATATAAATTCAACAATAATTAACTAATATCATGACGAGTAAATAGGAAAGAATAATAAAAAATAAAAAGTAAAACAGTGTCTATTAAAGACTTCAAGGACTCGAGAGAAAATAATCCATGATTAAAAATTTACAAACCTTGTTGTTGTAATATACTTAAAAGTTCGGATATATGAGAAAAAACTTCCCATAAAAGTCATGTTTTAAGCGTTACGGTTAGTGCAATAGTGCCTCTACTCTCGCACAGTCGCACGGTTCAAGAATTTACAGTGCTGCCCGCTGACATTTCGGAACCCCGCGGTATTTCGAGAGGGGATACGAATTCGAATTTGGGAGAAGAAAACGAGAGAGAGAGAGAGAGAGAGATGGCGGATGCTACTTTCAACGAATTTAGATCGTCGGCATCACTCTCCAACTTGAAAGAGTTGGAGGAGAAGCTGAAATGCGCCAAATGGTACTATTTTTCATTTTTATTTTCTCTCGTTACTTTCCTATTTTTTTACTCCAAATCCCTCCATCCGGTTTGATAATTCCGATTTTACTCCGGATGCTAGGTTTTCTTTTTTTAGCGACTTCTATTAGTAATTTCGATTGGTGTAATTGGAGGCGTGTAGATGGAGAAATTGTGTTCAAAATATAATTTATATTTTAGTCTCATGATCGAAGGAGATGACAAAACTGGTTTTAAGTTCTACTTCAGTCCAATGACAAATACTGTCTTTTTATTCAAACAATGAGGCGAAGCAAAATGTATTGTCCAGTATTTTGATCAATAATTCAAATTCTTTCTCTTCAGTTCTGAAAAATAAAGGTTAGATTAGTCGCCTACAACCCCCCCCCCCCTCCCTCTTTTCCCAACCCATATAATTACAAATTTCATACATGCTTCTATATTTTTAAGTCAATATGTACAAAATTCTCATAATTAATTAATAATTTTTTTTTGGAAAAAGCAGCTGATCCTACCTGTTTCATTTATCTCAAAACCAAGGAAAAGAAAATTTAACTTCTATCATATCAAATTTTCAAATTGTGAGGGGCACTTTTTGTTAATTTCGCAAACAACTTTTGCGAGAAAATTAGTATTTCTGTTGGGTGCTCTGTCCTACTGCCATATTTATTGATTCTTTAGGAGATATCAACTTAAGACTTAATTTATTTTGACATGATTTAGTTAAAGTTACAGGAATAGATTAACAATTATTATTTTGTTTTGCAGCAAAAAGATATTTCAACAACCAACTTCACTGACGTGTGGCCATGTGTTCTGCAAGTATGACGCATTTGATATAAAAAGATTCTAACATTTGAGCAGTGTTTTTTCCCTGAATGTTTAACCTTGAAATTATGTAATTGCAGACAATGTATACCTAAATATATGGTTAGTGTTTGCTCTACTTGTAAAGCGAGATTTCTCTCAAGAAGTATGTCTCTTAACTAGAAATGACTACAACATAATTTATCTTGTTATTTAATATTGTTATTATTATTGTTATTGCTCTTAAATCAAGTAATATATGCAACGTAAATCAAGTGCTCAACTTCTTTCATTATTATTATGTTTTTTTCCAGACCTTAAACCCGCCGTACAAATTGAGGAGATGCTAAAAAAGTATCAGGAGCTGGAGGCTTCCATAAAAGTCACAAAAAGTGACAACGGCTCTCCAATTGGATCATTTTCTGCAGAATCTTGTCCCATTCCTACTCCCCAGAGCATTCAGGTATTTCAACTGTCTTAGAATCAGTAGAAAGTGAAGAATATTCGAATTGTGCTGTCAATCAGAGTACTTTCCATGATTATTTCAGGGAGGCAGCGGATTGCTGATAATCAACAGTACATACACATCTAATCAAATATTTATGCCTCCAATGTTTTTTAAATGTTTGTCATTCACAGAGCATGAATGGGTTGCGCATAAACAGTGCTGATGCTGAATCGCGCCAATTGACAAGGGGAGAATCACCTCAAGACTCTTTGGCAGTTGTCTCGACCACTGCTAAATTCTCAACTGCAGCTGGTCCATCTCAACTCCATGTATCACATGCGGAAAATGTGTCCAAACTGCCACCTTGTAATTCTAAAATGGTACATTCCAGATCTTCAGTCATTAAGGTATCCTATATCCAGAAAAAACTGCAGCAGATTTTTAACATGTGCAAGTATTTAGAGAGGAACATGAAAACTGTTAAAGAAACAAATTTAGTAGACCAATAAACAATGCTTGTTTATACATATTTATTTTTTCCTCACAAGATAGTGACATCTAAATATATAATACTTAAAATACAGAGAGCCTATCCCTCAAGCACAAAGGATTCATGCCCAGTAGCCTGCATGAATCCAAGTACAAGCAGTAGTGAGATATCAGAGAGGAAACAATTAGCTCTGTCCTCAGGGAAAAAGCTAAAGTTGACCTCTTCCGGTGTACCAGTTGGCTTATATGATGATGAATGCATCTTCTGCCATTCATTTAGACGCAAATTGGAGGTAACTTTAGAATCCTCTTTTGTGATTGTGGCTGCTTCGTGTATGTGTGTATCCATGTGTGTTTCTCCATGTGTGCACCAGCTTAAATGTTATAATACAGTAACCTAGTTTATCATGCTAACATGTGGCTGCAGTAATGAATTGTTAGTATGTTGAAACAGTTTCAATTTGTGATGTTTCGGTAAGATCTACTGGTTGCAATAACCATCTTAAGGATCCATAATTGGTACAAAGCTATCATTGCGTTGCACCCTGGTTGGCATTAGTATAATAGATTTTATTGGGACTAGTCCAAATACTGCTATTATGCAATAAAGAAGATCAATTCCATTCTTCTCATTTATTAAGCAGGGAGGCCGCCTACCTTTCATTCCATATTAATCTATGCCTTAAAAAAAAAAAGAGAATTAGAGTTATGTTTATAAATATTTCTATTCCAGGGTTTTGGCCAGCTTATTTGTATTCAAAAAGGGAAGGTGGTGGCAGAGCCAGACACTTCAAGCAAAGCCAAAGTTTATTATGCTCATGAAAATTGCATCGATTGGTACGTACTAATAGAATAAACTTATTTATGATTTATTTACTTTCAGTAATATGCTGGGATGATCTGTTTTATTTAAATTTAATGGCATATTCCATTTTTGTAGTCCATCTTTTCATGCATAAACTAATTGTCACATGATGTGCTAACAATATGTACTTACCAGTATCTTGTTGACGAGTTTATTTCTAGATAATCTAACACTATATTGTACTGACTAAGATAAATCACACTGCTCAAAATATCTAATTAGCTTTAGCTAATAGTGGGTTGTAAAATCCTGTCATTAAACCTGTAGGTCTCCTAAGATTTATTACGAGGGTGACCAAATCAAGAACTTACGGGGTGAAATTCAGCGAAGCGCCAGACTAGTATGTGCTAAATGTGGCCTCAATGGGGCAACCCTTGGTTGTTTCTCTGAGCGTTGCCCAAAGAGCTATCATCCACCTTGTGCATTCCAAGTTCACGAATGTCGCTGGGACACAGTATGTGGCTATGCGCATGGATAAGTTTATGATGTTACATTACTTTGTCTAAATCTGCTGGTCGTTTAGAAGAGTTCCCCAAATATAATAGTCATGTATCTTTAACCTTAAAGAATTCTCATTAAAGTTGTTGGTCTTTGTGAACCTACTTGTACTGGATTTATTCTTCTAGACTGTTATTTCTATATATCTTTGATTAGAATTTCACATTGACCTTAAGAATTCAATGAAATAGGTAAACTACAGCATGCTATGCCCAGATCATGTATCGGAGAAATTGCCATGTGATACAGCAGCTAATGGAAATGGCCACACCAGCTAATAGGTACTAATTCCGTTTTCAATAGATCAAACTCCTTATTATATTCACTCTGTTTCTTTTGTTTAAATGCCATGTTCATCCCATGTAGGGAATGGTTCAAACCTGCTGAGTTGGTGTTTCCTGGTAACAATGGGCTTAAAAGGAAAAAAGGGCCCACCGTTCTTGTCTATGAAAGGATTTATTAAGAAATTCTGAATTGTATGACTGAAATGTTTGAAAGAAAGTGGTGTCAGGATGGATGATAGTGTACATGTTTGCAGCATCTTTGTTTTGTGTATATGCTGAAAAGTCTCTTGTTTCATGTTTTCTCTTACAGATTTTCCTAATGTGTTTTTTAAAAGTTTGCTCGATGTTTTGTACTAATCATCCGCTGAAGTTTTGTTCCATTTTTTGTTCTTTTATTTTAAGTGCTGGTGGTTTGGTAGGGTTCTCTGCCTACAGCCTTACAAAGTCAATGGCTCTTCGGCTTTCATTCAAAGCTGTCAATTTGGCGCTAATTTTTGCATTGTCTTTGGAAGTTTTCCCATGGTCAAAATTTGCCAACGGTGCCCACCTTACTCAATTCTGATAGTGCAAACTTCTGTGTGGTTAGTATTGCTTTTTGCAGAGTATGATTTGACTAATCAATATGCACATCTTAGTATCTTACTCATTATATGTGTGAATGATTCAAAACGAAGATTGAAGGCATTAATTAGGAACATCTAAATAGTGCAACTATTAGCTGTTTCTTGAAGTATAACTGCGTTTTTAATTCCTACTGATTAGTTGAAGGCATTTTGAGTGCGGATTGCGTCGTGCGTATTGCATCGTCTTGTTTAATCCTAATCCTAATTAGTACTTCTTAGTGGACCATTAGACGTACTGTGAAAAAAAAATTCAAACATACTTAAAAATGAATAGGATACAACATTCCCATGCCTCATATTGAAGTACAATTGGAGTATGAGTAGGACAAGTACATAATAGCGCATATTGTTAAGTGTTATTTACATCAACAACAAAGCTTTTGGTCTCAAGCAAGTTGCTTAGATTAGAAATAAAGTTCATATTAAATTTTATTTTCATAAATTTGACTGAATTTTTACGTTGTCTTGTCAATTCTTTTTCTTTTCGGACTTGAAACCGACTACGTGAATTTTTATGTTGTCTTGTCAATTCTTTTTCTTCTTTTTCTTTTCGGGCTTGAAACCGACTACGTAAAGCATAGACGGAGTTATTGTTATGTGCTAACCGAAAAAATAAAATTGTGAACTAATCTAAATTGACAAAATAAAATGCGAAAATGCTAAAAGGTGATATAACATCCTAATGCTTCAAAATGAATATGACAAGTAGAAAATTACTCATAAAGTTAAACGGAAAATTAAACAAAACTGTAAACCGACAAGGTTAGAAATCTAAAATGAGAAAATAAAAGGCAAAAAAATAAAGTAGAAAAGTCGTTTTGTTATCACAATCATAAACTCAATTCGCTGCCTCGATAGAGATTCATTTCTCCTATCATTTTTACATGGGCTCACAGTGTTAATCAGCTTATATTATTTAATCAGCTATATTTATATGCAAAAATTTTGTTGGAAACAAAAAATCTATTTTTTGGAGTTTCCTATGTAGTTGTTTTCGATTTTTTAAAGTGACTCTAACAATAATAAAATAATAAATCTATACATAAATATTAGACACTGAAAAAAGTAATAATTCCAAATATACTGATGATTAAAATAGATACAATACATCATCCTCGTGCCTCAACATTGATGTATGAATAGCAGAATAAATTTTTTTTATGAAATGCGCTTGTCTAAAAATTGTTCAAACAAAATATTCTTTCTCTAAAATATTACATATTGCAGAAATTAGCAGAAAAAAATGTTTAAACTTATTGAGTACAAACAAATTGTTGCTGAAAACTCGTGAAAGTATCAAGATTCGTTAAATAACATATTGCATAAATTAACATTTCTATAAAAAATGTTCAAACAAAATATTTTTTTTCTATATAAATGAAAAAGCTTCTTGCTTTTTTTTTTCCTTCCGAGTACAAACAATATAAGGTTAAAATTAAGAAAGAAGAGATTGAGGGTCCCACAAGAACAATTTATTAATTATTTTAGAAGGACATTTTGTTAAAACACATCTTTTTTTTAGCAAAAAATGGAGATCAAAGTCTCGAAATTTCATTAGTCACAGGCTATGTTGCACGAGTGCGGGTGCGGATATCGTATCCGGTACGATACGAGTGCGGCGATACGGCGATACAGCGATTTTAAAAAATCAAAGATACGAATGCGGCTATATATATCAAATTTTAATTGAAAAATTAATTTAATATATCAAAATAATATTTTTTTAGTATAGCTAAATATTTGTTCTTCAATATCAATGCGTTTTTCTTCTTTAATGCTACTTTTTTCTTCTTTAATACCACATGAAAAAAGAGTGTATATAGTAAAAATATCAATATAGACACAAATGCTTGTGTAGCGCAGTAGTTGGAAGGTTGAGAGCAAAGATAATTTGGATGCTAAGTCCCAAGTTTGATTATAACTAGGAGCACGTGCACCTATTTTTGCACAATTACACCTCTTCATAAATCTTCTGTGGCATAAACTGAAGTACTGAACCCGCACCTAGCGGTTCCAGCCGCATCCTTGACCGAATTTCGTAAGTTTGATCAATTAAAATAATACGGTTCGCCACCTGATGCACCGGGTGCGCACCAGTGCCGCACCGGAGCCGCACCCGCATCCAGTTCGCACCCGATAAAGATTCGAATGCATATCAGAAGCACCAGGATAACCCAGGTCACAAGTGATATAAATGTACATCGCGGCCTAATTTACAAGTAACAGAAAAATATAAATGTACATTTGAAAAGAATTTTGTTAAAACACTTTTCAAATGAGGGCTTCATAAAATCACCCATTTTCATCCTCCTCCAAGATTCAGAATAGATTTTTGTATGCAAATTGGAATTGATTCAGAACTAGCGTAGGACTCGCGATCCGCACGAAAAAGTTAAATTTTAAATTTTCGTATTGCAATAATAAATTTATAATAAATCTTTTAAATAAAAAATAAAAAGCAACATGGAATTTTTTTTGAAAAAATATAATATACAATGATTTTACTATTCATTTTCACTGTGAAAATGAAAAGGCGCAATGTTGCGCTATGAGTATATTAAATTAGATGACACGTCCTCAAATTCTTGTATGTTTTAATTCTTCTTCAAATCTGAATATATATCTCAGTTTGTTGCAAGCATAAAAGAGAATAAAAAAAATTAAATGTTGATTGCAAACTAGGATTGAAGCCTACAGTTAATAAGAAGTTAATAGGAGAAAAATATAATTTGAGAGACATCAAGATAGTAATCGTGCATCCAATTCTTCATTAGGATTTTATATAGAATTTTATATCATTGAAAAATGTTCTAGCAATATGCCTCATCAATACCTCATCTCGATATATGAGTCACTATGCATGTTACACGAGTTGTTGTGTATATTAAATGCATTGTTATGCATGTTATTTTGTATTGAAAAACATTTATGCATGTTTAGTGTTTTGTTATGTTGTTAAGCTAAAGAAAAAGAAAAAAATGTTGATATGCTTGACATACATAATTATTTTTCAATATAGAATAACATGCATAGCGATGCATTTAACATGCATCACAATTCGTCCAAAATGCATAATGACGTAGGTATCGATGAGTGTATCTTTATATCAGCTCTCTTAATAATTATCCAAAAAAAATTAAAGCTGCAAGCGAATTCGATATCATTTCAGCTCAATCAAATACATTTTGACATTATTTTTAATTGCACGGGTATTTAACTTTGCTGCAAATTAATAAAAGATAAGGCATAATGGCAATATTCAAGATAGAAGCCTACCCTATTACAAATAAGAGATTTAGCAATTTCCATTAAAATACAATTATTGAAAAAAATATAAAATATTGTTTGCAGACGTGCAAGACAACAATTATTTTAACTAATCATTGGTGTAGGTGGAGCTACGACAACAGTTATTTAAAATAACAGTTGTATTTTCTCTTCATTTTTTAAAATCTAAAGCAACAGTTATTAAAATAACCGTTGGCATAACTCCATCTCCGTCAACAATTGCTCTAATAACCATTGTCGTATCTTCAAAGATTGTTCGTTTGGTTTCAAGCACCCAATCCATGGTTGTTCAAACAAACAAATAACATTTCATCATTTAGTTCTCATGAATAACTCATGTTCCAATCACACGATTCATTCAAATTACAGTCCAACGTTAAAAATTCTTCTACCTTTCTTCCTTTTATTTAGATATCCACTCTTCCTCACTATCTCATTTCTGCATCTAATTTTTCCTTCACCATCTTTCTTCATTCATTAATCAAACCAACCTTTGAAACTTTGCAAACTAAGAAGAATAAGAAGAAGATCAAATTTTGAAACATTAAAAAGAAGAGAATAATAAGAAGACGTAAAATAAGAGAAAATTATAGAAATTTATTGAATTATTATTGATTATTTTTCGATCTTTTCACTCGGTAGGAAATTATATGCATAATGAAAAATGGGGGTATATATTGATACCACTATTTTGCAGTACTTGTATTATACATATATCTCCAGTAAAAAAGATTAACCGGCACACAAAGATTTTTAAGAATTAAAAAATAATATCCAATAATTATTCAATAAATAATCGTTGTTTTGAAATCTTTATTACAACAATTATTACTAAATAATCGTTATCTTATTTTAAATATTAAATAATTATTTGTCTTCGACAACATTTAGATTAGTGTTGTGCTAGACGGGCCGGGCCGGGACCCGGG